>JAOUQW010000009.1:15450651-15468089 GCA_028565825.1 Olivaichthys viedmensis
ACCACAGTGTATCAAAACAACAGTGAAACATGGTGGTGGATTTTCAATGTGGTCTCAGACTTTTGGACCCCACTGTACATATTATAACAATAGATAGCATAGGATGCTAGGAAAGACTGTAATCTATGATTTACTATATTCAGGTTGCAGGATATGAACTATACTAATAAACTAATATGCAAGATGGTAAAATAGGTGCCTGAGGACAGACCTGGACTGCTGCAGAAGTATGATGTATTCTGGATTAGACTTTACTAATTACAGCAGTATGAAGTTCTCATATGATAGATGACATTATTGAAATTGAAATTTTCAGGATAATGGGTGTTACCATGCTGTTACTGGGTCCTCCTGCCAAGTACGTCAGGGCAAAGACATTCACTAAACTAGTAAATTTAGTAATAATTTTAGACTTTGGCCTTGCCTCCAGATCTTTTATCTCCTCCAGTAACAGTGGCAGGCATACACTGTGGGGTTTTCTGCTTCTTTGGCTGTAGCAATGTCGACATTTGTGTTGACCTGTGTTTTTTAGGGCAGCACTAAATTTCTTGGACCAGAGTTGAGTAAACCCAGAATGCCACTAAGGGGTTCATGGAGGCTCAGGCTGTTCTCAGGTCAAAAGGGGGTCTTTGGTCGCACATTCCACACATTCCTCAAAAAGGAAGGGATGTGTAACTTATAGGAAGAGGTGTTGGAAAGTAAATTGTCCTCATCAAAAGTCTCTTTCAGCTTTTACCAATCTTCTCTGTTTTTGGGCAGAAAGGTTTATTTATTTATGAGAAATCTTGGACATTTTGACCTTTTTTGAAATGCATATGATTGGTAGCAATATGCCTTGATTGCAGTGTTATCCAGATCAGATGCTGTGCATATATGTTCTTAACTGGCTTATGTCTGCTGTAATAAAATAAAGCTAAACCAACTCAATACAGACTTGGTGTTTATTTTTCTGCAGTATGTACCAAAATAATTGCTATGGATAAAAATAGCATTTTATTGTACATCTAAGTAAAAATGTTTATAGACAAGCATTACTAATTTTACAAAAATAATAACAAAAAAGGTAAAAACAATAAAGAACAGAACATCCTCACGTCAGTGTGCAAACCATTTATACAGATGGAAATGCCTCCTGCGGCTGCATTCCATGATAAATTATTTAAATAGCATTTATCTACACACACACATACATAGACATGCGTGCACATACACGCATTCTCATATGAAACATGGTCTTACAGACAACAAACAGTACAATAATTTATCTGTTTAAAAACGGACTGGACACTGGAAGCACTGGCATAAAAACAAAAGCACTTTTTACTCTGTTTACTATGGGGGTCAGAGGCTGAATGCTTCTTGAGGAGGAATGTAATAGTATTTACAGCTTGTGCTACAGTAGCAATAGGTGACCAATTTGCTTTCTTTAACATTCTAAAAAATAATATTAGGTTTTATTTTATCAAATTATACAACAGTGTTGAGGTAATATTTGTACATCAACGTTTTCCTTTATCCCTCTCTCTCTCCAGAAAAGCCACACGAGTCAAACAAGAACTCCTCCTCTATAGATCTATGAAACTGGTCAGATAAGGCATGGTGGAGTGTTTTGGGGAGATAGCCATGACCAGTGATACGGCACTATTTTGGAAAGAATTCTGTCTTAGGAGTTGTCTTTCTATGTTTATTCTATTATAAATGATAAATAAGTTACATCTAATTTTTACTTACAGCATTAGCGTATACTCTGCAAACAACCATGACGGCCTGTTACCTATTAATAGACCAATGGATAATGTAGAATTCACACAGAATCCATGGTCCAATCATCCCAGTTCCAACTGGTATTTTGCAAGTGCTTTTCTTAAACAAATATGTCTTTTGTAAAGAGGTATTTATCTTCACTTCTCACTGTAGATGTGTCATTAATTTTTTCTTAGTTTAAAAAGACCAGGAAAATGGACGCTTAATGATAACCTTTTTAACCTGGCTCTGTCCAAGCCCTCTTCAACATAACCTCCCTCCCTGTGTTATCTGAAATGTTTTGTCAAGATCCCATCTCACCCTGAGAAAACTATGGCCACTAACTTAACTAGTTATCTATGTAACCTAAAACTTAATTTGAGGCTCTGCTAAGCAATTTCAAATTATTTGGCTAAACTTTATTTTAAGGTCTTGGTGTAGATATTAAATATTTAGTGGTTTTGAGCACAATTAAAATGTTTTCTATATTTTAGATTTTTGGACATTATATACACCATCAAATACGCTTGGTAGAGACTCGCTAATTAGTAATTCGACTTGTCATGATAAAGCTTTGTTACACTGTTTAAAGTCTGAGAAAGGAAGTGATTTTGAAATAAATTAGCATAGTGGGAGAATTTCAGAGGATAAAAGACTAAGAATTGGTCCCAAATTTTGACATCCATTCAGGGAGAAAAAAAATAAATGCAGAGAGAGAAGGTTCTCAAGTGCATAGCTGTCTGCAGGGAGCCCTTCCCACACAGATCTGAATGAGGTTTTTCAGAGAGAGATCGGTCTTTCCGATCAAGCAAAGCAATGGGGGCTTTTTTCTGCTCTACCTGCTCTTGGTGGAGGGGTCCTGATTCTCCAATCAGCTTGGCTCTGTCCAAACTAGCATTGGGTACCACTTGTTGCCCCACCAGAGTGCATGCCATGGAAAAATGTAGTGGAAAATCTGTCCCTGGACTTTGCACGGAATACATATTCTTAATTATACAGAAGAGTGCCTTCTTCCAAGAACCTCCTGCTTGTGCAATTACACATCTGTGGAAAAAGTAGAAGTTTGTGAATTGTGATGTTTGAAAAGTGTCTGAAATGTGAATAAAACATAAAAAAATACTGAAAGTTGTTTTACCAATATACAATGTCAATGTATATTTTTAAAAGCACTATACAAATAAAATTGAATTGAATTGAATACCTCTGCATTCATATTTGAGGTCTGAGAAGTATACCATCTCTTGTGAGAAGACAAAAAGACCTAGTTGTCCACCTGCGTACGTTTTGTCATAGATTCTTCCAGAATCTGCCATGATTTTCTTTCCTTCATACATAACAACTCTAAATTTGGGAAAGAGAAAAAAAAACTTCTGTTGGCACAAAGAAATATGGATATAGTCGCACATAAATACACTGTTACATTTAGAAGACACTTTGGGGGGGGGAAACCCCTATGAGCACTGTTTAGAGTGGACTGTTTGACTCCTTTAAATAATACCTCATGTGCCCTGTTCTTGGTCTGTGAGTCAGGTGCCATCTGTAGGCAGTAAAGTCCTTCCAACCAACATTCTTAGGGTCATGCCACAGAGTGCGCACCTACAAAGAAAATAAGCAATAAAAGTTATTGTTGTGCTCCTGAAATGCCTTATATTGGAGTTATGTTGGAAATGGTACCATAGTGACAACTCTGCCTAATTCACCTGTCCTGGAGTATCCCCAGTGTGCCAAAGGGCATTCCTTAGGTGTTCACCTGGTCCAGTGGTGGAGTTAACAACTTTAATTGACAGCCCTGAGTACCCCTGTGCCTTGGTAGGCGTGCTGGACCAGTAAGTCTGAGTAATCTGCTTCCACATCACCACATAGAAGCGGGAGCTGGACTGGTAACCAAACACAAATCCTGCATAGTCATCATCTCGCTCTGTGTTTATGAAGAAGGTCCCACTGAAGTCCACTGCGTTAAACTCGTCAAAACCTTAAGAACACACAATAAGTTAGTCAGAATGATTTCTTCATTGGTATTGATACTGATCTAGAAAGGCTCTGAGGTTCTAACATACCAACAGCAATGCCCGGGTCACAGTTAACTGTCTGAACCAACTCTTTTCCCTGGTGACGGACCACCCAGTTGGGATCAATCTGGGAAGTGCCCTTGGGGTCCAGAGGCACCATCTGAAACTTGCGGAAGTCAGTCTCACTGATGTCAAAGTTCTCTGGGCACACATCGTAGATGTCCGGAACATTGTCCTGGTCAAAGTCATCTTTACATGCATCGCCACGTCCATTACCTAGAAACAGAAGAAGGGAATTTTCAGAAATAAATTAAAGGCACTAAAAATATTTTAGCAAAGAAAACAATTACATACACATTAACAATTACAATAACATAGTTCATTACAGTAAAATAGTTCAACATTTAATTTCACCCCACTAACCATCAGAGTCCAACTGATCTGGGTTGAAAGCCAGTCTACAGTTATCTTTATCATCAGGGATGCCATCATTGTCATCATCATAATCACAAGCATCTCCTTTTCCATCTTTGTCATGGTCAGCCTGGTTGGCATTGGGAATATAAGGGCAGTTGTCCAGGTTGTTTTGATGACCATCTTCATCAATGTCCTGATTGCTGTCACACTTATCTCCTACACGGTCAGAGTCTGTGTCAAGCTGTTGGATTAAGTGCAATAACAAAGTGTTAAAATGAGCAATGCTAAGATAAACTGTCTTGAGGCGCCAATATCCCTAAATCCATAAAACGCTTTAGATTTGTTTTGTCTGACTTAGATGTGCTTTTCTATCTGATAAGTCACAATCCTACTGATAAGTATCCTACTGGGCCTGTAGCAGTCTCATGTCCCTAGAGCTTGGCACACCACACTCACATTTCTGTTCCTCTGGCGTGACGGAGGGGTGGAAGGGGGTGGGTGAATTTCACCCAAATTTTACGTTAACTGAGTCCTGTTGTTCCACAGACATGCATTCCTCCTCCTCAGTTAACCATGGCACAGGTGTGATCCACAGGGATTTAGTGCCGACAGGGCATGTATAAACCCACCAGTAAATCCATTCCTCACTAATAACCACCCCCCTCCCCCCGTTTCTCTTTGGGCTTGTTGAGCACTAGTGATTGCCCTTGAAAAGCATCCCCTTCATGTTATTGTATTGTGTGCCCCAAAGGTAAAGAGGATTTACTCCACCCTTACATAGCGTGATAAAGCCTTGCTTCCCTGCAGCTACCTTTTGGGCTTTTCATATGACAAAGGCAGTGAGGTTGAGATGAACAACAGATGGATCTATGTGGATTACAGGGAAAACAGCTGCAGTAGTGCCCCCCACCTTCTCTCTCTGACGCATACCTGCTCAGGATTATGCTCCAGAGGGCAGTTATCACACTGGTCACCAACTCCATCCAGATCAGTATCTTTTTGGTCCACATTGTACACATAAGGACAGTTATCCTTCTCATTCAGAATACCTGAGGAAGCAGGTTAACGTTAAATTGTTTGGCTTTTATAGCATACCACTGTTAAAATAGATGTTCAATTATCAACCTTCTTACCATCTCCATCAATGTCCACGGCACATGCATCACCTTCACCGTTGTTGTCTGTGTCAGTTTGGTCAGGGTTGCTGTTGTATGGGCAGTTGTCACAGCGGTCTCCAACATCATCCCGGTCATAGTCATACTGTCTGGGATTGAAGTTGAATGGGCAGTTGTCCTGTTTGAAAAGAGGGAGCAGTAAGGTAAAGCTGTGGACAATCCCTAAAAAGCATCACAAGATGAAGTTATTAATTTTAGATGATAGGCTTGTAATTTGGCTGTGCCAGTATAGGTCTCTTTACAGGCGTGCAGGCCTGTAAAATTGAGTCTTATTCCAGAACTGAGGCCAAATGTCGTGTTAGAATTAGCAGAATATACTGCGGGCCTTTCAGAGTGGTACCTCATTATTGGAATTTGAGGTTTGGCTCTGGGAAAAGTAATGTTGGATTTCTGCATAATTCCTTCTGCTTCCTCTAATTGATGACTGTAAAGCCACTTAAGACGCACAGAGCCGAATACGTCATATACAAACTTCCTTGCACATAAAAGTCAGGAGCGGGTTATGTTTTAGCCTTTGGAATATTACAACAAATACAAAAACAAAGATACGTTACCCTGTCATCAGGAATGCCATCATCATCGTCATCGTCATCACAAGCATCACCAATTCCATCCTTGTCATAGTCCTCCTGACCCGAGTTTGGAAGGTTTGGGCAGTTGTCCTGTAGTTATAAAAAAATATTTAAATAGTCAATAATAGCCAATGGTATGCTATTCAAGATTTTTATGAACCAATCCAGATGTTTTCTCCAACCTTCTTGCAGTGATAGGTGGCATTCTCCACACACACAAGGTCAGCATTAGGCCAGCCATCCAGATCAGTGTCTTCTCCACAGATGTGCCCATTCCCAGCATAGCCAGGCTTGCATTCACAGCGGTACATAGGGTCTGAGAAATGGCCCAGGTAGTTGCAGCGGGCATTCTTATTGCATTCATGGCTTCCATCAAGGCAGGGATTACGGGGTGTGCAAACCTGCAAATAAGGCAGGTCAAAAGACCATTCTATGCCTAGATGCGTTCTGTGACTATATAATAGATCAATACACTAGATTTTGCCCCTTGCCTGTTTCTTTGCAGCAGCTTCCTCCACTCCACGGCCAAATGGCTGTGGACCACTGTAGCGTGGAGGACATGGCAGGCAGTTGTAGCCAGGTACTGTATTTTCACATCTATGGACTCCATTAAGTTCGAAGCAAGTATCAGGAACCTCCTTGCACTGTTAAGAGAAGACTAGTTATTATTTTTTTTAAAGGTTAATTTGTTTGATGTTACAGAAAGATTATTCTGTAAAAGTTCTTCACCTCATCAATGTCCTTGCAGTCAATGCCATTGCCAGTGTAACCTGCTGGGCATTTTCCACACTTCCAAGTCCCATCTGGAAAGCTTGTACACTGGGTGCCAGCAAAACAGGGATTGGACAGACATCCATCTAAAAAAATGGCATTGCATTAAGAAAACAATTTTTTATCACATCTATAAAGATAGTTCTATGTGGACGAATGCCAAGGTGACTCACCAATAGGACAGGCTTGCTTGTTGCAGCGCTGAGTTGCCTTTGCGTCACCCACACAGTCTTTGCCTCCGTACTTGGGTGGTGGACTATTACAAAGGCGTTTGCGATTCTGGACACCACCCCGACAGGTAGCTGAGCATGCATCCCAAGGTGACCATGGCCCCCAACCACCATTGACTAAACAAACAGAGGATCTCATTAAACAAGTGGTAGTAAACCTTCTTTGGCTGTTAGGTTCCTCAAATTGTTCAATATCAAGTTTACAAAATTGTATATTTAACACACTTACTTGGACATGGTGACTTCTCACATTTCTCGGTCTGCCTGCCTTGGCCCTGACAGTCTTTTCCTTCCAGCTGGGGAGTAGGAGAGTTGCAGAGACGGATGCGTGTGATGACTCCGGATCCACAGGTGACTGAACAAGAGGACCATGGTGACCAGTGGCTCCAGTTGCCATCTTGCTTAACTGAAGGAGATAAATGAGAGGCAAGTTTGAGGATGGTTCTTTTCTACCATTTCAGTGAATTAAAACCAAAGCACTTGTGTTGGTGGAACACCACTCACAGCGCTTGTCGCACTCCTGGAGGTAGCAGTCTCTCGTTTGCACAGATGTGCCCTCACAGTTGTTATTGATGCGGTCGCAGGAGCGGCCACGCTGCTGAATGCCCCTTCCACAGGACACAGAACAATGGGTCCATTCAGACCAGGGGGACCAACCATCCTCAGCATAGTCACTCGCTGTTGAGGGAGAGGAGAGGGAGACAATAGAAGAGCTATTCCTTCTTTCTAAAGCAGCGAAGAGGAGAAAAGCTTTTAATACAGGTCCCTAATGGACTCAATTTAGCCTAGCTTCTTGAGACAAGCTACTCCTGGGAACCCTGGCATGAACCAAACAGTTGGACTGCCAGGCAACAGGCAGTATGCTATATACATAGGGAATACCTTTGATTTTTTTTTCAAAATAGATAATGGAATTTGTAAATATACTTAAAGATGTCATAAATGCAAACTGCTAAAGTGGTTTTTCGTATTTATTTACAGTGTGCCCATCCCTTGTGGTAAGGAGAAATGCAACTTCTTTTTCCAAACCAAACTAATTTTCCACCTCCTTTTACCAATTTAGCCAATTATGGCCATTACAACATTTTAGAGATTTAGAGATAAACTAAATTTTATTTTTACCTGCATTTAGATTCTTTAATTTGCCACAAAATTATGATTACCTCAAAAATAAGCCTGTGTATGATATGCACATGTATTATTCCTTTCTCACTGCTGCCTACAAAAATATTATTTAGAACCCTAATTTATATGTACTTCAGTTGAACAAAAATGTTCAATGCATTTTCAATTTAAAAGATGTAATTTTTAAATAATGATTTTTAAATTGTACTTACGAGTTCCACATCGGGGGCAGCATTCACCATCAGGAACAGTTGCATTGGCACAGGGAAGCAGGGGACAGGAAATCTTACGGCACACTGTCGCTGAGTTCTGCAATTACCATACACACTTCATTAATAACTAAAGGCATTAACATAGAGTCTGACAAAATTACACTGTGCTTCAAGAAAACCCTGTTTAGCACTCGGTCATATTTTAGGTTGCAAATGGCCAAATGTTGGGAACTACTAAATCGTTTAAGTAATCTTTGGGGAATAGACAACACACAATACACACCTTCAGGCAAAATATGCAGGAAGTAAACTTGGCAATATGTCTCTGTTAAACTCTTTAATTAAGTAAGTGAACGTCCCTGGGTGTTAATGTGGGGTTCCTTGCTGTACTTGTGCAGGACTGTGTAGACTGTAAAATGAAAATTAGCTGACTGAAGTGTTGACTTTGATCATTTTTATTATTCTAAGTTGTGGTCATTTGTCATAGAGCTTTTGTGGTATAACTTCTTCCTAATCTTGATTAGAGATACTCTGCTTAAGGGAACCAGACTCAACAATAGACAAGGCCAAGGACGCTAAATCGTCTCTCTCACTCACAAATTAGTGACTTAACGACAAAGCCTAGTGAACTTAAATTCTGACTCCCAAAGGTGTGCTTACTTGGCAAGTGCACTCAGTGCAGTCATCCACTGTCCATTCTTCCTTGTTCTTATGCACAATGCCATTGTGGAGACAGACACCAGCATGAATTCCCAAACCTCCGCCAAACATAGGGTTCTCATCTGTCTAGGAAACAAAGGCGCGAGGGTGATATTATTATTTAGTTTTATAACATCTTTACCTAATGTAGTACAATCACATATCACCCTAAAATGCAGTGCATTCAATGAAAAACTATTAATTATCTTGATTTCAAATGTATCCTATCTTTTAGTTTGCAAACATTAAACATGTCTAAACAGGAAAAGCAAAAACCCGTCTCACCACTTTGCGGAGCTTGTCGGTCAGATCTCGCACCACCACACCAAGGGTCTTTAGTTCTTTGAACATGCTGGCCAGGTCCTCACAGGTATAGCCACAAATCATCTGAAGATCTGTTATGAGGAAAAGGTGCAGTTATAGCCACAGGCCTAAAAGTAGATTGTCATGCTTATATATTAATAATGTATTTTTTATTTATTTTTGCTGATCTGAACAGAGGCTCTGTCATGGTGTTATTTACCTTTTGTTTTGTGGCCAGTGTAATCAGTCCTGATGGCTGGACTGGATCCATTGACGGGATTATCCAGAGTGATTATATCAGTAATAGCTGTAACAGGACAGTATAAATGTTTCATTTAACTCCAAACATTAATTTTAATATGTCAGAAGATCTGCAAGAAGCAAACCATACTAAAACCAGTATTTATCCAGTGTAGTATACTTCTCCCTTTAACTGATGGGATTCTGAATATTACACACAGCATACACAAAACTATACTTCTGCTCCTGTAACCATTCACTCCTGCACAGCAGCTTTCCTTAAAATAGGAACTGATCAGAAGGGAGTCAACTTACAAACTTACTCTACACTAATGGTTCTTTGAGGGCTTCTCAAGGGGTTCTTTGGATAGTTAAAGGTTCTTAGCTTCCTAGAAAGGTTCTAGACAGAACCTTTAAGGGTTCCCCCAGAGGGACAACTGAAGAACCCTTCAGGGTTCTAGATCTGATTGACTTTGATTAAAAAAAAATTCTAAGAGTGTACTCAGCATTTATAAGAACTCCGTAGAAGTGACAATAGTATTTATTTAAAGAGGGCGCAAGTGTGCAATGCATGTCGGTCTACTGTAAATGCACATACTGTAAATTGAATAACTAAAACAGCACCTAGACTATATTCTCACTCGAATTGTTTTTGGATTGTAACTTTCCCTTGCCCTTGAGACAGTATTGTCGATTGGCTGCTTTTTCTGACTGCAGGGCACGGTCGCGTGCCACTGAAAATTCAAACGCGCGCACTCACACGAAGGCAACGGTGCCATACAGAAGCATAGCAGAGGTATCTGACTAAAAGCGTTAAGACTTACAGTTTTGGCATCCTTTATTCCTCAAAATTGCATCCAGCGTGGTCCCAAAAACGAATCGCACGTTTTGGAGCACACCCTTAAAAAGGTAAGTAAGTAAGCAATCGAGTAATTAAGCAAGTAGATGAATAGACAGGCACAGGCATTATTGATCTTGGATAAATACGTCTAGTGCATAACTGACAGGCATTAGTCATTACCATGAATCTGTCATTAACGGCCCCCTTGCCGAGCCTCAGGTTCGCCACGCCAGGCGTCTCCGGAGTGAGCACGCTCTGGATGGACACGTCCAGCTCGGCGCTGTTCACCTCCTCGCATCCGACATAGAAGTGCACCCTGTCCTCCTGCACGAAGAGCGTAATGTTCTTCCAGTGACCCGTGGCCAGGTCCGCGTCCTCGATGGACACCACTTGCTGCTTGTTTTCTGTGGCGAACACGATGTCCAGCGTGTTGGCTTTGCCGTTGGAGACCACCTCAAAGAGGGTGCCGGAGCCGTCGTGCTTCTCCACGGTGAACAGGGCGCCCCTGGTGCGCCGCGCCTGCTTGAAGTTGACCAGCAGCAGGAATCCGCGCTCGGCCTGCACCGCGTCCACCAGGTCTCGGAACGAGCTCTCGGGCACCGGCGGGATCAGGTCCGGGTTCAGGATTTTGTAGGCGGGACTGTAGGGGTCGTCGCCCTTCACCAGCATGACCCCGTGGTTCTTCTTGGGCACTTGAACGAGCTCGAACAGGTCGTAAACGCTGTTGTCGTCTCTGCTTTCTGTACGGAGAAGTCAGAGCGCATAAGATGAGTGATTGCAGCTTGCGTCCCCTTTCTGACTTTCTGTGCAGAGCTTTACATTAAAAGCGTATGAGGAGTATGTTAAAAAATTTTTTTATTTTTTTATTTTTTTTTAATGCTTACCCATAGCTTGCGAAACTGTTTTTTGTTTGTTTGTTTGTTAGTTTTTGTGGGGAACGCTGCGGGGATGTTCTGATCACTCACCTGCCACTCTTGCGCTCTCGCAGCTCCAGAGCATCACTAACAAAAATATTCCTGTTAACTTCATTGCAGAGACTCTTCTCTCGTACCTGTAAGCAACGTTAATAACCAACCCTAAGTTAAATCATTTTACCTGGGTCATTTGTTGTAACACCATCCTTACTGAACTTGTAAGCAAAGGAAAATAATGTCATACCTGTTTCCTTGTTAAAAAAATAAAAAATAATAAATAGGAATAGTCCAACAACCCTGTTAATTCCGATGATGCGAGTTTAAAATATGCTGCAAGTGTCCCGTCCACCACTTATTTTGCCTTTTTCCCCTCGTGTTAAGCAGCTCAAATCTATTGCCGGAGAGGACAAAGTGCTATTTAAATAGTTTCATGACATTCCTGAGAGCGCGTCTCTTCCAATCAGATGCTCGGAAAGCCGAGCGCCGTCTGGAACGCGCTCAGGGGAAAAGAAGGAGAAACGCGCCACATTCCTGCAAACCAGAAACGGAAACAAACGGCTACGTCCAAAACCGCAAACTGTCGTAGGCTACTAAATGGTATGACACATTGTCATTTAGCGCAGGTTATCATATAGATGGCGTAATATTGACAACCAATTTGGAGCTGTATGCGGTGTAGGACGCAACCTGCGTCTCTCCGCTAGAGGCCCTTCTGAGCCCATCGGGATATATTCTCATATTTACTTTTTGTGGCATCGTATATAAATAGGAATTTTCTAATATGTCTAAAAATGGCTATACACTAGCCTTCCAAAATTTGGAATCGCTGCTCAAAAGTTTGGAATCAATGTTTTCAGTAATATGAACTCCGTATTGCTTCAGATCCATCTATAAAATGATTGATCATTTGATTCTAGTGTTTATGCACTTTAGGTTTCAAATCATTTGTAGAAAGCTGTAAAACATCATGTGTCCAGAATGATGACTCCAAAATGACTATGAAAGTTTTATAACATCAAGAGTGATGCTAATATAAAAATTTATATCCAGAATGCCTCTTTTTTTGGAAAGCGGCGATCAAATCTTTAAGTGGATGCGTAAATAATATACAGGATGTATCTATGTAGAGTAATTTCTCCTTTATCACTTTAAAATACCAAACAAAATCTCTAAAATACCTTTTGTTGTCTGGTTTATATGAGATATATTAGATCTACTACATTGTAGAAGAGTTTAATGAATAGAATAATGACTGTTCATATAATATGAAAGGCGATTCAAAACTTTTGAACGCTAGTGTATGTGCACAGCATATCTCCGTTGCAGCTGATATAATATTATTACATAATATTTAATCGATTATGCTTGGAAAAAGAGGTTCCTAAAGCTTTCTTTGGATTGCTAGTGGTTCTAGCTTTCTAAAGGGGCTCTACTTGGAACCTTTTTCTCAAAGGGAATCCTCTGTTGTAGGAGTCTACATAGAACCATTAAGGGAAAAGGACAAAGGACCCAAAATGACAAAACAAAGAAACCTTTAGAATGCTAGATGGAAGAGTTAGAAAATCTTAATATAGTGAAAAGAGCATTATGTGCTCCAAGGTAAGACTGATTCCACTTTAGTAGGATTTTAATAACTCGACAATTGACCTTATATCCTATAAAATAATTTACAATTATGTAAAACTGTTACATGTATAAACATTTTTTAGATTTATAAAAAGATATATAGTGACCTTAGTATTATAAGGTTCTATCTGGGTCAAGATTGAATGGCAGATAGAACCTTATGATACTAAGGTCATGATATATGTATATTACACCTTTGCAGCATAAATCCTTATACATTCTTAATGCACAGATATTTTACAGCAAAACACTGATTGGAATATGTCCAGTAGTAATCATCAACCTAGGTTGCACAGTTTGTTGCTTTTATTCCCAGATTTTCCTCAGGGTATGTCATGTTGATTTCAGTCAGTTAAAAAGAGAAAAGCATCTTATGAATTTAAGTCCTGAACTATATCTAATCTAAAGGCCTAATTATTCATAGTCATCTGGAGCTATTGTGCAATTGTGATTTCTTTCACAGAGCCTAGTTATGTTCCCTTCGCTGCTTGGATATCTAGGGATGGAGCCAGATGACGTATAAAAGGGGTCCAGGCAGTCATTTCCCACTGTCTTACACAAAACAGATTCTGTTTTGACTACAAGAGGATGAGTTGGACGGATGGTGGAAAGACTTCGAAATGTTTGTGCTGGTTGACTTGGCCCCTGCTGAATTCTCAACCAGAGATATCAGGCTTGAGACGCCTTCCTTGGCTCAAGGGTGCCAGACTCCTGAAGAGCCACAGTAGTGCAGAGGCTAACATTGTACATTATTTAATACACCTGATTCAGTTCATCAGCTGTTTATCAAGGCCATAATGGGCTGAATTTGCTGTGTTAGAAGGAGGAAAGCAAATCTCTGTTGGGCTGTGCCCTCCAGGACTTGAGCCTGACTCTCCTGCCTTAGCTTATTGAGCAAGTTGTGCTTGTCAGAAGTGTGACGTTAAACTGATTACCAGGAGTGGAGAGCAGTTGTTTGTGAGATTAGTCCTAGATAATCAGATGGCATACTGCTTTGTGGATGACGGTTTATCTTTATGTTCCATCACTGCCTCAAGGGTAGAGCGATTTGACAGAGGCTGGATGTTTCGCTAAAGCATTGCTTTGTCACTGTAGCCCTTTAAAAGACCTCTTTCTTGATTTAGGGTGCTTGTAATTCACACTTCTGCTTGATGTAGTGATTTACACATTCACAGGGAGTGTGTTAAAGACTGAATTTTGTGTAGTACAGCATGCCCAGCTGGCTTGGCTCACTTGGCCTAACAGCATTGCACTGGGATTGTGTTGTGGAGAAGGTCAAGGGGTTGACCCTCACCTTAGAGTCCTCCAGGGTAAGATGTTTGCTGTAACTTAAGATTTGGAGGTTACTGGGTCATTCACAAGCCATTCTTGGTGTTCACCCTGTGTACACACATGCACAGCTCATCGTTTCGTGAACCAACGTCAGAGTGAAAAGCTACCGATTTGCTCCCATGGTTCAGCCATAGAGACCTTACTTTGAGATGATGACACACTTGGTGTTTTCTTAGTGGTTTTGTGAGACTGGGTGAACTAGTAGGAGCGGTTAAGAAACAAACATTCCCAATTTAAAGCTTTTGCTCACACTTTGTCAAAAGTGTAAATATAAAGATCGAGAGATAAGTCTTTAGGTGGACTTTGGCGCTTTGAATGTGGTTTATTGAGGTCTTCTTTTACCTTCAATTTGAGATATACAGTATATACCTTTTGTTCTGATACCTAGAATTGCTATGGTCATTTCAGTAAGAAAGCTGTGACCACGGCTTCTATAATGTACTGCCCTCCCAGGCTTTCATTATTAAAACAGGCTATAACTGTGCCACCACAGTTCCCTGTTAGGAAAACAGCTTGGCACTATAGATACCTGACCTCCACTTAATGGCTCATCCCATATTATGTCTATGAACAGAGGTGGAAAATCCTAACAAAATAAAGCCTGCTTTGATCTGATGTCAGTAGCTCTGTAATTTATATCAAGGTTGCATGATCCAAAAGCTTATTCTCTATCACTAAAGCCATGTATTGTAATCTTTACATGCATTGTAGGCTTTACTTCTTGTTCTAACTGAACTTTTTGCTCCACTGTGCTTTTTCACTGGAGAATGAACCATGGGGTGAAATTCTGGACATTTTGTTTTTCTCCTACAGGTCTGGTGCATGCTGGCGGAATTTCCCAGGTGTGTGAAAACAAGCACCAAGTAGTCATCCAATAAAGCATGCCTGTGGTTGCGCTAAGCAATGATAATCTCCACCATGCCTTTGATTGTCCCAGGTGTATCTGCTTTAGTAATGGGCTGGAACAGCTTTCGCCACTGGAACCCTGATTCTGCCCAGGCCGGCTGAGGATGGGAGTGGTTGATTCTTGCAAGCTTCTGCATCTTGTTTTCCGCACATGACTATTTGTGCTGAGGAATGCATTGAGGCAAGCACTAATTTCTCACGAACAGCATGGCAGGTAACTGCAGAGCAACTCCTATCTTCACAGGCCACACAGGTTGATGAAGTCCTCCACAGGTAGTAAATTTCAAAGAGAACAAAAGAGAGCGCCCCACCCCTCTCAGCCTTGAAGCCTGTGGATCAAAGATCCACTGAAAGTGGTCTGAAAAAATCAGTGGAATGCAGTATTCAATTAATGCAGATTAGATGAACTCAATGTCATTGGTGAGGCTCTTTAAGTATGCAGTGGTTTAAATAAATTTTTATTGCTTTGGCATTGTAAATGCTGCTGACACTGTCCTTTTATATGCAGGATATACATGTACAATCTTCTTTAGCAATACAATTTTTATTTCACCTTCTACTTTGCTTTGTCTATAAACATGACGGTGTGGTTGATTTAGTGTTAAACACACCATTATTGTAAAACATCTGTAAAGGTTTTTTCCCCCATACAGCTTCCAAGTGACCGATCAAATGATTTGGTCTTTTTTGGTCTGTTTTGTAGGATTTATTTACAGTATACAGGGCAGTGGTTTGTTTTATCGTTCTTTTGTGTCTGAAGTCTGAAGAACAATCTTCTTAGACCCAAACAGTCTGAGAGTGTTTTCGACAGGTTTAGAGTGGTTATCACCTGTTCAGGTGTTGCAGTAATCCACTCCTTCTGTCTTTAATACCAGAGGAGCATAATGTGCTAACCAGACATTGCCTGGCATGCCAAGATTTGTCATGACATTATTGGATTGGTATTTAGTGGTAGAGTGTGTTAATTTTGTTATTTTGTGCCTGTCCCATTATCTGAACAGAAGGTCACTCTGCATCCTCTTCTTTTTAATGTGTCAATGTGATTTGCTTTAATAAGTTCAGTTAATGATTAGAGCAAGTACATAGTGTACAAGAGCAAAATACTTGTTTAGTCTTAAAACTTTTAGAATTGATAGTCTTACACTTTCTTTGGCCATTTCCCGTACTACCTTCTCAAATGACTAGAAAACAGTCCTCAAATATAAGTTGCTTAATTTGAAGGCTAGAAAATCTACAGTGTATGGTGTGTGCTGCATGGCCAAACTGTGTAGTAATCAAGGGTGGATGAAGATTGGTGTTTACTGAAATATATTGTTCTGCATTGCTGTGTTTATATCTCTTCATTGCACCTAACTTCCTCATCACCGAACCATGTGCCACTGTGAGAGCCAGGATTATTCAAGCCAGGATGTGATGTGACCGCACATCAAATATACTGTGCAGATTGATTGCAAAAAATACCAATGATCTCACAACATTTCATAGCCATGGTCTTTGGGGAAACCATTAAAAAGGGAAATTATGCGGTGAAGATTATGATGGTTCATCTCTTATAGGCTTGGCCCATGGTGTTATGAACTTTATGAAATATTCAAGCTCTCCTTCCTGGCTAATTTGACTTAAAAGTAGACTTGACATCATCATGCTGTGGCAAACTGATTAGCCCAGATCTGCTGGTCACTTATCACATTACTGGCTCTGCCAGATGAATGGAAACATATGCAAGTTTTCTACAGGAGCACACTAGGCCCCAAGTCATCATTTCTGTGAGCTTTCACCATCTTGCCCCTGTTGTCACTGATCTCATCACTTCTGACTACATGGAAGATTTGAGACTCTGTGTGTCATTGAGGTCTTTCTCAAGAGGACAGCACTCAGCTGTATCCATCAGATGGAGAATAATCTTTTTTAACAACACAGTGTTCTCTCCCTTCAACTAAAATGGCTTTATGGTGACCACATTTGTTTTCTTCCACCAGTCCTTGCAGCTACTTTTATCACAAGCTCTGCAGAAAGATAGTACTTCCTCTTCACTTTACTATATTGGATATCTAGCTCTTCATGTTTCCCTGACTTTCTTCCTAATTTCTATAGATAACAAATGATCGACTTGTCCAAAAATATATCATAACTGGAACAGAACCATATATGGATGTGAAAGCTTGCAATAATGCTACCTTGTGTGTGTGTGTAGACCTAATATTTGCCTAATATCGGAACAGGACTCACACGCACAAGAACATATTTGTCACGGTTCGGCCCGACCCTACACGCACTACCCCCGCTCACCACCAGAGGTCTCCATCACCCGACTCCACATATC
>JAOUQW010000009.1:15472471-15488359 GCA_028565825.1 Olivaichthys viedmensis
GACCCTGTCTTCTGCTAAACCCTTAAATAAAGCGTTGCACGTGGATCCTGTGTGTGGTATTCCTTCCAGCTCTGACAATATTGTTTTCTGTATACTGTGTGTTGTGTTATGTTTTATTTTTTAAAGAAATAATACCCTCCTTGTCTTGTCTGTTGCTCAGCAATAGATGCATTGGAATTTTGAGCAGCAATTCCTGCCACATATATAAACAAACTCTAAAAGCTGTGACTCTGGTAAACATGACTAGGTTGTCCATATTTGGGGAATAGAAAGGTCACCTGCCACGGTCACATTCTCCGCATTGTTGTGAACTGAAGGAAAATAACCTGGGAAATAGATGCACACGTACCTGCTCTACATTCATTAAAAGAAAGTCAAGGCTTGTTGAAGTGCTTTGAGCTAATGAGTAATAAAATGTTCAGTACCTGTTGGCTGCTTTTATAAGTTGTGGATTTTGTAAATTATGTCATTGTTTATGTGACGGGTTTTATTTTGAGAGTGTTTACGCTAGCAAGTTGTCTATTAAAGTGGAAAGTATTTGCAGAATTTTCTATTGTGTGCCGTGTACTCAATAAAACCTTGGTCAATGTGACACTCTTTCCAATGGTTAAATGTCTAAGTATAGTAAAAATCTGAAAAAACATGTCTAGAAAAATATAACTTTGACTCATCGCCAGATCTTTACTAAACTGAGTCATGTACTCCTTGTGCATGATGCTTTTTTGGGAATACCCCATGCTAACTATGTTAATCCAGTGTTATTCGTGCTTCTCGGCGGCTACAGGACATTTTGACTCTAAGAAATAAAAGTTAAAATTTAGATTTCTCAGTAGTTTCAGTTTCACGTAGACATGTCTATGTTTTTGATTTAATATCTGGAGTACGCTATGCCGCATATCGTTATTGCGCATGTTTCTCATTAATTGACCATGGCATTTTTAGGGAGAAATGTAAGATGTGTCATTTTATTTCCTTGTGCTCATAAAAGTTACAGATCCATTTAAGGATTATAGACGTGAAGCAGTGGAGTGTCGTAACATTCAATGGAAAATGGAAATATCCTGATTCAGTCCTGGATTGAGTAAGAGCAGGAAGAGTAAGAAGTGTCCCCTTATGTGAGTGAGTCAGATTTTGGAATTCCACCATTTCAGTTCGACTCTGGATCACAATAAGTGAAATTCTTTGATACATGCTTATAAGCTGTGTCCAAAACAGAAGGCAGCTGCCTTGATGCCTTGCTGCCTATGCTGTCTAATAAGTCAGTGTCTTGATATCTACAAAGGTACCTTTAAGAAAACGGTTTGAGACAGGCCTCAAAGGCAGCATATGTCACGGCATTGCCAAGATACTGACATATGCTAACAAACGCTAACCACAAAAGTCTGTTAGGTTAGATGAAATAAAGCATCGTTGGGAATAATAGAACGGATATTCTGTGACTACACCAGCCACTTCTTGATCGTCAAAAACAATTACAAATTACCTATTTGTCCATAAACTGCTCCCTCTTCCCATTGTTTTCTGTTGTTATTTTTTTCACACTGGCTGTTGGTGGAACCAAACTTTTTTTTACGTTTCAGACACACACATAGTGTCAGCTATGTAAGTCTATTGTCTCCTTGTTATTGGTTCTATTAAAAATGAGAAGATGAATTCAGGTGTTTTTTAATATTTTTTCTAATTGGAAACTGGCTTTGGCAGTGTGCAGAAAGTTTCAGTAACACTTATTTGTGTCGCAGAGGGGTACTTTAGTTTTCACTACTCAATTTTGAATATAATTTGCCCTTGAATGATGAAGACTACATACCCTCTGTCCTCTAGTTTATTTGTTTGGAGTGTTTGCATTCATAAGCTATGAGTAATGGAATAAAGTCTTTTTTTATCTGACCTTGATATACATAAGTTATTGTTAATGCCATTGCTAAGGGTTACCATTGCTTAGGACATAACATAGTGGGGGCCTGAAATGATGGAGACCTCCTGGAGACGACAGCAAGGTCACACAGTAACTGCAGATAAGTGACAGATAAGAGTGGCTTTCAGAGGATGCAAATGATACCATTTTTCCACTTCTCCACTTTCACTGTATTTGTTGTAGGTTAGTATAGAAAGTTCCAGTGTACATCTTCGTGTATATTTCCCTTCTTATTGTCTATTTTTATGCTACTCTGAAGCAGGCCTGACAAGGCTAAAAAGTAAAGGATCTCCTTGATTTTACCATCCTCGCAAAGAATGGGGCTACACTGTGGAAGAGCTACTACAGACAGAAATGGACTTGTACACTAAACTTCCATTTATTGAACATTTGCAACAGCTTTAAACCCCCTACATAAAGAGTGAACCTACCCAAGCTGTCTGCGCCCTTTTTGTTTTCATTGTGATGGGACTGTCAACACATCCTGAGCAAATATTAGACCCACCGTGAAATCCATTATTGCTCACAACCACTTTCTTACTTGAGGCAGTCATGAACCATGTTGGTGTTTTGAGAAGTTTCCTGCTATTCTGAAGTGTTCTTTTATTGCCGAATATACTGTTGATCATGGCTGGTCTTTGTGTGAAAAGAAACTTGCCATAGGATTACAAGGTTTGACTTGCTGCCTCCTGAACACAGAGAACAATAAAGCTCAGAAGGTTTACGCATGAATGAAAAGCTGTTCTAACCACTAACGTTTCACGTAAATTGTGTACTAATCCCACAATACATTGGGTTTTTCCATAGCATTGTAAAGTCACATGAGGGAATAACTGAAATACACTCGTTAAGAATTTTGTTGAGATTAATAGAAGAAAAAAAAACAAGGTTGCTTTGTTCATTACTTCCTACAATTAGTGGGCCAATACCAGCTTTTGGAGTCATGAATGGTGTTTAAGCCCATTATGGTATTTTAACTGCCCCTCTTGCCATCGGTCTTAATGACCTGTAAGAGCATTTCCATATGTTGCAGTAGGTCAGAGTACAGCTATATGTTGGTATCGGTGTTTTCCAATACATTTCCAGGAAGTACATTCCAGTAGTCATACCTTATAAGGTCACAGAGTCATACCCCCAAACTACAGGCCGAGTAATATTCATTAACATAAATCTTAATGGAGTGTATGAGCTGAAGGGAGAGCTAGTTTGTACAAGGACATTCTGACAGAAGATGCTCCATTGCTTGAAGTATATAAGCCAATTCCAAAGTTCTTAGGGATTAGTTTATGCCACACCATGTAATTGTAAACATTGCGCTTAGAGCATGATTGACAATGGGGCAGTTATTGAGAAAAATGGCCACGAATTGGAAAGATACAAAAACCATTTTTCCAAACTAAAAGTAGCCAAACTCCAATGCAAAGGTTAAACATAATTTTTGGGAAATGACAACAGAGGTGTTGACAGTGTTGCGTGAATGGTAATAACACATTAAAAATTGCATGTGTGAACAATAGAAGCTGCTACATTTACTGGAAAAGTTAATCGGGAAATTTATCTGTAATTTTAATGGGTTTTGTGGGTGAAAACGCCTTAATCGAAATTATTTAATGTCACAACATGCACAAAACTACATCTAGGCTTGTGTATTTAATGACATTTGTTGGAAGTGCAAATACATGAGCCTTTCTAAACATAAAAATGCATGTCCTCAAGAATGCATGCGGAAAACCTCTGCTGTTTCTTTGCATTTGGTGCGGCATTGTTGTGAGCAGCCTGCCCCATTAAAACAGAAGAAAGCCTATTCCCAGTGGGGGTCATTAGCAGGCATCACTGGGTGGAATGACCTCTATGGAATGACATGGCACTCTTTCTGTCCAGTGGTGCATTAAGCATAATTTTCTTTATTTTAATTAATTCAGTGTGATGAACAAATATTTCTGTTGTGGCTGCCAAAGAGCTTAGCATTAATCATGTGACAGTTGAAGTCTCTCTGAAAAATACTGCATCACCCAAAACCCTAAATTTCATAAGTAGTAACTTCCATATGCTGTGGAAACCTATATGCTTGAAATTGTGAAGTTTAAACAACCTTTGAGTGAGCCGTCTTAAAGCAGTTGCTAATGAAGATTTGTTAAGACTCTACAGGAGTCAGTTTTGTCTCCCTGAGTTCTTGGAAGAGGGCATCATTAACATTTGCGTGGATTTTTCTAGGATACCCTTCAATGGAATGTGTCTTATTTGGCACACAGGTCCCTAATTAATGAGAGGGATTTTTATGACTGTAATAATTCTTTACCAAGAACATAGCCTCTTCTTTGTCATGCCTTTGACCTTGTCGGGAAAGTACAACACATGGCTCTTGTCCATGTGCTCATGCTTAAGTAACAATGGTTGCCCAAGGCTTCACCATTAGACTCATTACATACAGTGCAGTCTATTTTGGGAGCTTTTTGCCTTCCATCTTGTTTTTAATAAATTAAATCCATGTTCACCAAGATTCAGGTTGGGTGACTGACTTGGCCAGAGAAGAACATTCCACTCTTTGGTTCTGAGAAACACCAGGGTCAAAGCTTGCTTTAGTGGTATGTTTAGGAGTTTTTGTTCTGCTACAAGATAAAGGGCTGCACACTGAATTTTGAGACATTGAAATGAGCAGTTAAGATGCTTCTTTACTTTTCAGAATGTATTTGGCAGTCACATAAAAACTTAAAAAATTAAGCCAGTTCCACAGTCAGCCATACACATCTAGATCATGTTTCATAAATGAGGTGGTGTGTTTTGAATCACAAGTAAGCTGTTTTTCTAGAAACTTTCCTAATTTTTCAACTAATCTGTTCATAAGATCTTAACCCAGGACTCACGGCTCTTTATGTACTTGTATGCTTAAATCCTGGAGAGTCTCCTCGATCTGTTTAGCAGTTGAAAATTGGGTTTTCTTCATGATTGAAACTGTTCTTTGATCATCTACCCATGTGATGAACCAGTCTGTTTGCTATTGCTAAAGTCTCTGTCTATGATTGACTTATTATAATCTTTGAGTCGTATGAACGTCTGATTTACTGGCATTGACATTTCTTTGGTCCTCAGTTTGAGAGGCAACTGGAGTCTATTGCTGTTGTCTCTTAATCTGAGAACAAAATGTTAATGCCACATCTAGAATTAACACTAGATCTTTGTCAGCCTGCTTGTGCTGCAAACTAATGACGCAAGTTAACAAAGTATTATGTTTTGTAACTATGGCTCTAAGAGGAGGTTCCTGGATACAATGCACTCTATCTACTAGTGCCCTATCACCAGGCAATACACACAATGTCAAACATATGAGTTATCTTGCATGTCAATGTCAGTTGTGGCCATTGGTACCTAGAAATAATTTTCCTGACTCATTTTCCAAGGGAAATAAAGCGGGATATACAGGGAGGCCCCAAGAGACAGCGGAGATATGGTGAGAACATGTGGTATGGTAGCAGAGTGCGTGCATACCAGGCCTTGAAGATACACCACACAATGACATTGTGACTTTAAACACACTTCTGTATCTCTTTGTTTTTCTTTCTTATGATTACATAGAATCAAGAAATGAGTAACACATAAGCTGTGCATAAGCATTTGTCTGCTGTCCTCAATCTCCCTTAGTGCTTATGGCTCCGGGTTTACTTTTTATTTGTTAAAGGTTGTTTTTTTTCAAGTTAGTGTTGGGATGTAGACAGACACATTCAGCTATTAAAACAAGTAATGTGTGAAATATGGCCTTCCTAGATTTCACAAACTATTTTTATTATTTGAGTATTATCAAATGTCTCATTTCCTCAAATGAAATATGTCTTACCTGTTTTAATCATATTCAATATGGGATTGTTTTGCCAGGCTGTCTGAGTTTTTGGCCAAGATCATAATTTCCAGATTGAATTTAACGATGCAGGAAGTCTTACTACTGTTCATCATAAATCATATATTTTCATTAGTAAGGCTTTATATAATTGAAATAGCTCTCTGACGGGTAGTGTGTAAAAATACTCTGTTGTTTAGGTTTCTTGGTCATTTATAGTCCCTCCAGTAGGGACTCACATGGCTCATGTTTGTATGGGTATCAATTGTATTTATGATACAAAAACTGGCTAGGCCTCTCCTGCCTTTGATCTCAAACCATGACACATAAGTGCCAGCAAAATTGTTTAAACCACACCACCTTAGCCTCTAAAAGCACAGAAGATACTATTCTGTCTATTAATTTACACAAAGTTATATTGGGATACTACTACTACTACTACTAATAATAATAATAATAATAATACAAAAAAAATTTTATGGCAGAGGCTCTTGCACCCGGGAGAGAATAGAAAGACGGAAGTTATTTGCACCTGGATGAAATTAAGAATGTATACTATTTGCACTCAATTTATTCATTACTAATCACCACCCACGAGTAATGTCTCCCTCTATCGTATGATAGCCACCAATCTAGGAACATGAGGGCTAACACTTCCTAGCAAAGTAGGCTATTGGTTTACACAATATAATAGTTAGCCTAATGTTAGCTAGCTTGCTTGTGTTTAAGTGTACAAATAGCTGTACTGTGTGGCCACAGTTTTCTCTATATATGTTTTTTTAAACTTATACAAAAAAAATATTTATTCAACAACTAGTGGTTTAACTAAATTTATGGCTGCAGGATTGGGATTTTTGTTTTTTCCTTTTTTGCTATAAGAACAAGGTTTTTTTTTTTTTTTTTTTCAGTGGAGCATTTATTCATGTTTTTATTTGCTAAGCTCCTTCATCACTCCTAGCCTCCTTTCTTTTCCAGATGCAACTCTTATAATGCCTAGATCACCTGTATTATCTGCAGTCTTTTATCTGCTAAGACATGTTGTTTGAGATTTCTTTCCACGTCAGTGGAATGTATGTTGACACTGAGCAGAGGAAATATATGCTTGATATGATGTGATAGGATTATATATTTAAGGCAGGAAATCACAAAATCAACTGCAATGATTCGTCACAAAAGAACAGTCACGCTTCATAATGACTGTAAGGCCTTTAAATCTAAGGCTAATAGTTAAAGAGGCTCAGATTGGCAACAGAGATCTGCTTAAAAGAGAATGTGCTGTAAATAGACACCAAGCACTTCATCACCTGCTTGTCTGTTTTATTCCAACAATAGAGAGAAAGGAGGTTCTGCCAGTGCTTTTAGAAGATATTATGTACAGAAGGTTCAGATAGAAAATTTTACATAACAACTGTCAAACTTTGTCAGAGATGCCTGCTAACACTGGAAATAACTACGGCTGGTGAAGCTGTGTGAACTCTGTGCTCGGGGAGGATTTGTATAAATGCCTAATAACCTTCTCAAACCTTCAAAAGACCTTTTAATTGATTCCTTCAGTTTAACAGTTTCCTCTGTGTCTGTCCAACATCTTGAATTGCCATCCAGAGTTTGTCACTTGGCGTTGCAATGTTGCGGACTCTTACTTTGCTTGGACACCTTATTGAGAGACACATAACCCATGCATGTGCGCACCATCTGGCTAATATTTATTGATGGAATGCCCGTCCTGTTCCTAGTATTTCTGGTTTTGGATCATTTGATATGGATGGCCGTTACATGGCAGCCTGAAAACAAATAAGCCACCGTCACATAGCATACTTCACATGAAACTCTAATGGTTTAATTGCACAGTTTTATCAAGGATAGGCATTTCAGATGATGCAGGCGGTGACAGGAAGTTAGGACTTTGGTGTTCATAGTGGCACAATTGAACGGGAAGGGTAATATATCTGCAGTTAAGCATGACTGCCATGTATAATAAAGAGACATGTCACCTCGACCTGTTATTCATAGGATATTTTTTTACACTGATTTCAGAACTAATATTGGTAAACAGTTGAGCTTTGTTTAATTCTGCAATGAGCTTTCAACCATTTTGATTCAAATTCATCATGGTGTTTGTCCCCTTTACTCTTTATATAAATCTGTGGGAGCTTCATACAGACTTTTTCCACCTAGTTGGTTTTGTTGAAGACTGTCCCCTATTTAGTGTAACGCTAATATTTATATAACAAGTAGTAGCCGGACTCTGTGTTGGAGCTCATTTAGGAAGTGATTAAAGGCTGAAGTGCAGCACTGATAAGCTACACAGAAAAGGAATAAAAAGGCAACAAAAAGCAAGCATGTGGTGTGCATGTGTCTCAGTCAGCTCTGAGAATGACGACTCTCTGTGCTGTGTGGTTTTTGGGTACTGAGCAGCAGATGAAAAGCAGCAGTGAATAAAAACATTAGATGGCCATCTCATGAGATACCTGAGCATGCTGTCAGGAAAAGGGCAAGGACACAGAGGAAAAGCAAACTTCTCCTGAACACTGGATGAGAATCTACTGGCATGGGTGGGTATTCCAGGAATGTCTGCCATCTGTTCCCCCTTTACTAAAGGTGAATTTTGTGCATGTGCCAGAGACTTTGAAATGGGTGTTTGTTACCACTGAATAGTTGCTGGGAACTTCCCCATTCTTTCCTACCCTTCCCCAGGTGACTCTCTCATGGGGCTGCAAGTGTAGATCTACTGCTATGGTGAACTAGGGTCAGGCTACAGTGAACTTGGGTCAAAGAATCTTCTGTAGCAGGTGCAAAATGGCAAACTACTGTCCTGATGGAGCAGTGGGTGAAGTGAAATATCTTTGGCACATTGAACATAGTTGTTGTTCATGGGGCATGATTTAAGGTGCCAGTATTTCTAGCATATAGCTCTGTCGCAATCATCAGGAAGGCACAAAAGACAATAACAGAAACTTACTTTTGCATGTTTAAAAAAGTCAACAAATGTCCTCCATCAAGGCTATTCAAAATATGCTATAGTATACAAAGTTCTGAAATGGTCACCTTATTGCGTAATTGAAAGTACTATCATTCACCCGAACTCTGTGAACTTAACCTAGCACTTTTTAAGGTCATTATTTATTCACCGCTTCCAAAATGGCTTTGCCAGTGGCCTGTGACAGTGAGCATTCTGTCTGAGCCAGTGGACTCAAAAAACTGCCAGCCTGACTAAGCTCAGAATTAGGTAAAGAAGTAAATCCATGCCACTGATAAAGGAAATCGAGGCCCAAGTCTATGATTAGTGGTGTAATTTCCCAGCCATGCCAAACACTTTTCAGAAAAAAACCAAAAAACATTAGTTATCATCTTCACTAGAAAGAACAAGCTTGGAGTGTTTTGTCATTTTTATGAGCCTGTAAGTCCACACCTGTGGTGTCCTCTGTAGGTCTACAGTAAGAAAGGTATTGAGCACAAGCATTTATTTCCACACTGAGGCGTGATGGCTTTAGTGTCGTCAATGTTTCCTGGATTTACTCAAGATTTTATTTTGTAAATGCAAATCCTGCATTCTGCAGTGGGCAAGCAAAGTATTATAAAACCGGATTATGTGTGTGAACTTGTGTGTTACATTGTTCTACTTGAATACAATTTCAGTTGCCAAGTTTTGAATAATGTTTGCATATTTAAGCCTCAGGACATTTTTAGCAAATTTTTGTTCTTTGTTCCATGGTCGTTGAACAGCGTTCTGACAGCGTCATACTACAGATCACAAATTGTGTGACTCAGGGAAACAGGGAAAGCACATTTTAGGCCAGGCAGAGAGCAGAGCAATGAGACCAGGTGAGAAGCTCACTCATGCACATTACTGTAAAGAAGACAGTGACTCAGGTATGAACTCATCTGATGTGCTGTCAGGTATTTTCACTGCCTTTATGATTAACTTTACCACTGTGTGCAAGGCCTGTCGTACCCTGAGGGTCCATACTGCAACTTGTAATGACAGCACTCCCAGCAATCACTGATATACCAGCCTGTTCTCCAATCCTCAGGCCTGCCTGAAAGGATATGCGTAAAAAGTGGTTGGTGATTTATCTCCCACTAAAGGAGATTGGTGGGGAGGACAGGATGAGAGCCAAAAGGCAGAAATTCCATGGAGTGATAAGCATGCTTTATTAATGATCAGTGATTTAGAAACATGTAGAGCCCATTTCACTATATAGCTAGGTGTAATAGGTGTCCGATGTGTTTAATGCACCTTTAATGTATTAAACATGCGTACTGAAGTTCAGTTAAATATTCCCATGAGGTTTTATATTACCTGCCAAAGTTATTTTAGTCAGAAAATTGCCAGAAATCTGACTTTCGTCATTGTAAATGGCAAGGTTCAGCTATGAATTAGTGAATTAACTTTGAATTAGTGTGCCAATCCTGATTACCATCAGTAAGTCTGGATATGACATGGTGTTGTCAGGTGCACACTCACTTAAGCATAACAAATTTTCCCCCCAAACTTGTCACTTCATACTTCACCTTCGAAAGATTCTCAGTGAAAGAGTCTTTCTCGACCCACCCACAATCTCAATTTAAACCATACACCAGTCCACAATATAAATGCATGATGCTACTAGTGAAAGGCCCAGCAAGGTGAGAAATAAACTGAAAAACATTGATAACTGTGTCTGCATTAACCACACAGCCCCAAGAAACACAGAAATCAAAACAGCTATAAAGGCACGTGGCTGGACAAAAGCTTTCCCAGTGGTCACATTATAGCTGTCTGCACCCAAGTGTTTTCTTAAGCATCATTTGACATTAAAGTTTATTTCACTAGAATGGCATGTGCTCTTTCTCTCCATCTCTCCTTCTTTTGTTAACTTGCTATTCAGGGTGTTGGAAGTGATCACAGAGACCACAATGGAAAGAGACTTGAGGTTGAGACCAAAACGTTATTGGTCAGATACCAAAAAAAGCCCAGTGGCAGTCAAATAACTGTTCTCAAGAGCAATATTATGTTGGCTACACAGAAAAAAATGCTGTTGCTTTTCAGACGCTCACCACAGAGTGACACGGGTCTCCAAAATGAAGAGTTCTGTTTATGTAAAGGTTACGGCTGGCACATTTCCACTGCGTTGACTCACACGCTTTGACTTACAGAACCCCAGTTTAGATTAAGGCATATTGTTATAGTTACCAAACATAAACATTTTTCTAAAGCCTACTATTTTTATTTTGGTGTGGGTGACGTACAGACCACCTTAAGTAGATGCAATCAGTAATAGCCCCACGTAGCCCATGCTAGCTCTGATGTTTTTGCCATACACTTGGATGTTTGTTAAGAATAGTCTCTGAGTACCACGATGGGAGCTGGACAAGATAACTAGATTTCCTTAACATAGTACACATGAGGAAGAAAATTAGCTCAGTGGAACTGAGATTCTAGATGCCAACAGACAACTATCCCTCATCACTGAAGACATACTTGGTTGGACTAAGTGACAGAGTGAATATTTCGTGGAGCCTAGAGTCTAGATTGTAGACAACCAACAAAACAACAGTCGTATTTTAGGTATACCTAAGGACATTTTTGAGTAGAACAAGGTAGGCACATAAGTATTAGCTCTAAACGAATACCTTTAGTAGCCCTTTGTGATATGTGTCACGATAAAACTAACATTAAAATGTACATTAACAAATTAACATATTAAGAATACATGTTTAAACCATATTAACTAATATCATCTATCAGTCATTGACATTTTAATGTCTGTGAGATATTGTCAACATTTTTACAACCCTTGCCCATGACCCCACCATGAATGCTTTTGTTTTAATTCAACAAGCCAGACCTGCTTATGGGCCAAAACATGGCTATTTGAGAGAAAAGGCATAGCCTTACAGGATGTGAACTGCAGCGTAAATGGGATCTCATGCAGGTGAGTGGCGAATCATCTCGGCAGGAGAATGGCTTCTGCAGACCCCATGCAGTCCAAACAGGAAGTGACATGCTGAGCTGATAGGAATGGCCATGTACTCTCTTGCTCAATGGTAGTGGATTGTTTCTTTTTCCACCCCGCTGAGTGGAATCATCTTTCCCATAAATCTTGTTTAAGCCTTTGTTTTTTCCTTTTTCCTTCATCTTCCGATTGCTCTGCTGCTCTTAAAGTCTGCATCATCAGTCAGCATTTTTTGAATTTAGTAAACTTCAAAGAGATGGCAAGTTAGCAGCACAGGACCCCAATTAGCAGAGCCGATATAGTCAAAAGGGCTATTCATGGAATGTTCCAAATAACAGGAAGCCTGGAGAAATTGGGGTCTGATAATATTTTTTTCCCATGATGCATGTCAGAAAGAGGAAGGTTAAATGAGTGCTGACTTCAAAGGCTGGAATTCAGTTCTAAAGTTGTTAATCGCAGTGGGTAGGGAGGGTGAGGGATCGTTCACAATATTTGAAGTTTTCTTTCGAAGGCCCAATTTAACAGTCACTCTAAAAGAGGAACTGTTGACACTGTGGAGCTCTAAGAGCTACTGGGTTAAGCTGGACTGAAAGATGAGCAATTAAATGTTACAGAATCTTTAGTTAATAGCCTCCCCCCCAATCTCTAGATGTTTATTAGTGCTAAATAAGTACCAGGCCTTGCTTAAGGGTGTGATTTCATTTACTGGCCTCTCTGCACCGTTTTAGCAAGGAAGAAAAATATGGAGAAAAAAGGAGGAAGAATATGAGCAATTGTCTAGATTTTAAATGTTAGTGTGGATATATTAATGTATTTTAAGAGAAGGGAAAGGAAATAAACATCATTCAGGACATAAATCTCACAGTTTTTTCTCTCTTCACTTAGTCTTCACACACACACACACACACACACACACATTTAATGACATCAACCCCAAACCATCCAAGTATAACACTCAGGAATCCTGTGTTACTGAATGCTGCTGTTTATTATATTTCGTCTGTTTGCTTGACATGCTGCTTGCTTACATTCTTACCACCTTATATCTGTTATGTAAGTTTTCTTATGGTGGTTCATGACAGATGCTTTAATGTTACGATTTAATTGAGAGGCCTGTGTAAATGTGCAGTGAATGGAAAGAAATCAAACCAACTTTTACATGTTAATGAGCTCTCAAAGGTTATTTAATACTTACTACCAATATATGCCCAGGGGGCAACATTTCTGAAGCCTGTAAGCATAAAAAAAGGAATGTGTTTGGCTGTGAATTTGCCAGCTCACTCTTGCCCGGTTTATTCAACTCTCCATGCGTATGGACAATCTACTGCTGTAACTCATACTCCCAGACATGAGCCACAGAAAAACACCTTTCCCTATGTACCCCCAGTGAATTCATGGAAATTGGAAGGGCTTGTTTGTCCACAGAGGAAAAGGACCGCAGACTATATCGGGGGCTTTGTCTGTATTGCAGTTAACCTGACCATTACTACAAAATCTAGGTGAGCACTCACATACTACCTGGTGTAGAAAACCGCAAATGTCGTACCTATATCATTAACCTGGGTCTCCCACTCATTACTTTCCAGCGTTGATTGATTCAGGAAATCTTATTGACGAAGGAGTCCCAAGATTAAAAATTCCTCTTGTACCCTGTTCACCACCATTGTCTCTTTGATGGTAAGCCCTTGTGCCTGGGCAAAATCCTAAAATGCACCATTCCTCTGATCATGACCACTGGAGTCCTGATTTCTCGACCTCTAACGGCAAGACCCCCATCCTTGTCATTATTGACCATTTTTCTAATGCATGTCGCCTGGTTCAACCTCCTAAACTACCTGCTGCCATGAAAACCGCAGAACACCTCTTCAATTAAGTTTTCCGCCTCTATGGTCTCCTGAAGGATATTGTGTCAGATCAGATGTATGGAAAGCCTTCTGCCATCAACTGAACATTAACGTAAGCCTATCCTCAGGTTACCACCCTCAGTCTAATGGCCAAGTGGAAAGATTGAATCAAGAAATCGGGAGATTTCTGCGCTTCTACTGGAGCCTCTTCATCCCGTAGGCAGAATATTAACAAAACTTCCTGACCCATTAATTTACTGGTCTGAAACCCTTTTAATGAATGCTAGGCTTCTAGCCTCCCTTGTTCCCACGGTCTGGAGAACCTTTTGAGGTCGCCACAGTGGACGACTGTTGAAATGGAGTGGTCAGACCTGGGAGGCGGCACATGTCAGACATCTGGACAGATGGTATGGTTATCCACGAGGGACCTTCAACTGAGGCTCCCCTCCAAAAAATTAAGCCCTCATTTCATTGGTCCTTTTAGTATTCTCAGAAAAATCAACCCAGTTTCCTATCGCCCACCTTTACCTTCATTGCTTTACCTTCACCTTCATTGCTTGAACCTGTCTTTCCTTCTGTGCAGTCTCGGTTGGACTCACAACGTCGGGGTCGAAGTGTGTATTACCTTGTCGACTGGGAGGGAAACAGCCAGGCACATGCACAGACTCCGCCTCGTCCGGGAATAGAGTGGGTTTGGTCGCTTGGGATCCAAGAGCTTCACCGCTATTGGGCGCCCCCTATGATGCAGTATCTGCTTATATTCACCTCAGCAACTATAGATTGGAACAGGTGGGAAACGATACCCAATAAGAACTTGTATCACAGTGCTCATCAGGTAACATTGAGAATTTCATGTTTACCTTTTTGCATGGTTTAATTACGAAATCACCATTAAACAATATTTACGATAATGTTATTAATATAATCCATTTAAATGAATCATGTTGGCCAATAGGCTATAAGTGGAAGAAAGCTAGCTGATTAAAAGTTAACTCACGCAGAACAGCTTACAAATATAGGCCTATATTCAATGTATGAAGCATGTAGTTAAGTTGTGCCTACGTGATGTACATTCTAGTCACCCTCTTTCTAGTAATGTTATAACATTTGATAATTTTATTTTGATCATTTTACTTTACCTACATCTGAGGTCTAAAAGCTAAAAACATGATGTTTACTACACATGAAGTGTAGTATTGTTTTGGGAATTAGGAAATATGAAGCAAATATGAATATAAAATATGGTTATAGTATGCAATGAATTTGCCCTTTTTTTTTAAGTATAAAATGTTGTCAAGTGGAGTTTGCACAGCTTTTCCATAGCTTCAGTCAGCATGGTTCTGATACTACTGTCCCAGTGGCCAAACAGCAAAATGTGTGTTTTTATGTGAGAGAATTGAAGGATAGACTGATTGTGATCATTAGAGAACAGAGTCTGAAAGATGTGTGGATGCCAGATTAGGGTTGCCACAAATCATCATCTTTCATTTTGTTCTTTGGGGAGTTGAGCTGCTGAGATGAAAGTCCACAGTAGCTTTCCTATGAGGTCATTTAAAAAACCCTTACTGCTTTGTATTTCTCTCTTCATATTACCACTACCTTCATATTTTTTATGAAGTCTAACTTGTAAATCTTGACATGTTTTTAAGTCATGCAGTTGTGTCTGTTATGCCATGAAATTGTTGGAGGGGATTGTTGCGACTATGATGGTTTGCCTTCTAAACTTCTTTCATCAAAAATGTCCCCTGATACCAAAAACATTTCGGTATTTAACTAGTCACAAATTGGCTGCACACAAATGAGATGACCGACGGTAGCAGAATTTTCATCACCATTTGTTTTCTGACCTGGAACTAGTTTCTGATGGATGTATTGCTCTGCATGAGCCTCGTCATCTTGATGTCTGCCTTCAGACTGAAAAACAAGAGTCATTCTCCATATATCACATCACTGACTGTGATATGAACTTGCTATCACTCCAGTACCATTTTTTACTTTGCCTTGTTTACAAGGAGTCTTGGAACATACTGCATTGCAACAGTGTTGTTTTGTCTAAAGCTGTTTTTACCTCACCGCTGTTCTGTTGTCAATAAAGGAGCTCACAGCACTAAGAAGTGCTTAATGATTTGGTCTGTGCAGAACTCCACACTCTCATGTAATCAGTAGCAAATGAGCTATTAGGAGGCCCATATATATATATATATATATATATATATATATAATATATATATGATCTGATACTGACAACCTCTTATATATATATATATATATATATATATATATATGTAACGTGCACCACACGGGAGAAGAGGCAGGACGCAAGTGCGGACGTTCGGTGTGTTTATTAGCAGGGGTAATCCA
>JAOUQW010000009.1:15553713-15569434 GCA_028565825.1 Olivaichthys viedmensis
GCATGTTGGTAAGCTGGGGTCAGAGGTCAGGGTCAGCTATGATACAGCGCCCCTGGAGCAGGGAGGGTTAAGGGCCTCGCTCAAGGGCCCAACAGTGGCAGCATGACGGAGCTGAGGCTCGAACCCACGACCTTCTGATCAGTAGCCCAGTGTCCTAACTGCTGAGCCACCACTGTATCTGTGCTTATTTGAACCGTCAATGACACAATCGGGCAAACGTTAATAAAACCGCTGTGGAGAACAGCGAGGGCACTGTGACTGTAATGTTAGCTGCACACCTTTTTATTATGTTGCCACTCTTGTTTGTGTCCTTGTTGTTTTGTTGTAATGTCTGATTTGATCTATTGTGTTCTCACGTTTTGGCTTGTAGATCTGCCGCTCCTGTACCCATCCGTTTGTGAACTGTAAGCGGGCTTCGAGTGACTTATTGTTGCTCTAAATTACTCAAAAGATTAGACACTGAGGCCACACGCAAGATATGAAAAGGTATCCGTAAATGTAGTGAGGTAGCATATCCAAATCATTGCTCCACTCTTGGTTTGGGAATTCGTATGTATCCACACCGTCAATAAAAACAATTTTTTCCCCTTCGTATACCATCGGTTGGCATCCCTCTGGAGTTTGTCGTGATACAAACCCTTCTTGGATTCGCTTTTCAGCATTACAAGTCCCAAAAAACAGAATAAAACAGCAATCTCTTTACGCTCCCGCAGTGTGTAAACCGGTTTGTAGAATGTAAACAAGGAACTAACCACGCCAAAATGTGCAGCACGATCCTATAATGCAGCGTGACGTGACGTCGATGCGCAAGCCCTTGGGTCAAGAATAAGAGCCGAAACGAGTGGCGTACATTTATACAGTTGCTAGCTTTGTTCTAACCGTCTTTAATTCCCTATGCAATGTTAAAAAGCAGAGGTCAGCAGCAAGCTTTCCGCTTCTCTCCTACAGGACCGATGGGAGCTTCGCTGTGCATGATGTCCCATCCGGATCCTATGTAGTTGAAGTCGTATCTCCGTCCTACAAATTCGAGCCTGCCCGAGTGGACATCACCTCTAAAGGAAAAATGAGGTAACGTTGACCGTTACACTTAGTTCAAGCTCCCAAACAGACATCATCTTTTTTACTGTTTTGTCTCAACTCTGTACTCTGACTGTTTTAATGCTCCACAGAGCCCGCTTGGTGAACTACATCAAGACCTCGGAGGTCATCCGGCAGCCGTACCCTCTCCAGATGAGAGCCAGCGGGCCTCATTCGTACTTCATGAAGCGGGAGACGTGGGGATGGAGCGATTTTCTTATGAATCCGATGGTAAACTTGTTGCTTTGTCGTAAAAGTCAGAGGTAGAGGTTGTGCAAGCTAAATGCTATGAATGTAAATATATCAGTCATGAAATGTCAGTAACAGTTACTGAAATGTCTCAGTTGTCACAGCAGGTCATGTACAATATAATCTAGTTCAGCACAGCGTTATTCCCTCTGTAGGCTAAGAGGGCCTATTTTTCTTATTCTTACCCATTTTTAGTATATTAAACAAGTATTTAGATTTCAATGGCCTAACATCTGTCACTTATGTGCTCTGCCCCTCCCCCAGGTCATGATGATGGTCCTTCCCTTACTAATCATCGTTCTGCTCCCAAAGGTGGTCAATACCAATGACCCTGAAATGAGAAAGGTAAATCAGAAAATGATTTCTCCAATTATTATGGATAGACCACACATATTATGCTACAGGCTTCTAACATATAACAGCATTATGTAATTTTCGTCTTCTTGCTGCATATTTAGAAATTGTGTATTTTTATGTATGTCTGCCATTTGTACACATTGTGCACATTTTAACTAAATATAGTATATTCGAGTTTTGTTATGAAGTATCAGCTAGATCTGTGACTGTGCGGTCAGTACTGAGTGTAATGACGTCCGCACCATAGAGCAACAGTGCATGTTTTCAACTTGAAGCGGTATAGCACCTGAGTCGACAGATATTTGGTCGCTGGTTTGCAATGTTTGTGTGCTCCAAAAATCCGGGCCACAGTTCAGACAAATTGCTTTTACCCAAAGTACATTGAAGTCAGAAAATTGTGATATATTAGTTTCCTAGTTCATGTAAAGAAAGCAAGTAGGACCCTATTGGATAATGAATTGATGGAAAATGTTCAATTCTATTGGATAATGAATTGATGGAAAATTTTCAAATCCTGTTGGATAATGAATTGATGGAAAATGTTCAAATCCTGTTGGATAATGAATTGATGGAAAATGTTTCAATCTTATTGGATAATGAATTGATGGAAAATGTTTAAATCCTATTGGATAATGTATTGATGGAAAATGTTTCAATCTTATTGGATAGTGAATTGATGGAAGGTGTTTAACTAAAAATAAATAGCAATACCAGATATTTTTACAGGATTCACACAAGGTGCCTAAAGTAATTGAATTAAGCGTTTATAAATGATGTACAGGAAAACCTTGGAAAATGTTAAGCATTTAATGACACCCCCCAACTGAATGAAGCACGTCGTGATGAACCGAAAATGCAAAAATGTCTTGAAAATTAGGCAGCGTTTGGTGAACTAGTCTTTGGAAGCCTTGGAATTTCATTAAGAGAATAATTTGTACAAACTGGGTTTACAATCTAAATGTTACAGTAAATATAGTGGTTACAGATAGGAAAACTGAAACCTGTTATAATTATTAGAGCACACAGACATTTCGGAGCATTAAAAAGATCTAGAGACATTTCCAGACTTAAATCTACTACAGTTTTGCTTAAAGGTATGCATGGTAAGTTTCTTTCTTTTCCACTATGCTCAGTAAGACGCTGGGGGTTATGGTTGGATGTGTTTCTGTTCTTCAAGGAACACTGTTCCAGTGACCTGAAAATATTTATTAGCATCCATTAAACTTCTGTTTTTAACAAAACTCTACAGGAAATGGAGCAGTCCATGAACATGCTGAACCCTAATCCAGAGTTGCCAGATGTCTCCGAGTTCATGACCAAACTCTTTTCTAAGGGATCCAGCAAGCCAGGAGGAGGCAGCAAAGGCAGTAGGAATGCAGCACTGAAAAGGAGGTAGTGCTATGAACTGAGACTGCGTTTTGTTTTTGTTTTTTTGTGTAGCATTGTTTTGTGGCCTGTGTTTCATATGGGGTCTTTTATTTTTCATCTGTCACGCTGAAACCTTAGACTAACTGTAATGGATGATAAGCTTGACTTGGCAGGGCTGTATATTATGTTCACATTGTTCATCCATGTGTCCTCCAAAGTTGTTGGGGATTTCTTTTTCTTTTTTTCTTTTTTTTGTTCAGATGGTATTATCACCACATGTGACATTTAATATATTTGTGTGTGCTTCACCTCCTGTAAAATAATAAGTTAATAGAAAAAGAAAAACGTTTAACACAGTTTAGAAAAGCACCAGTAGTTTCTTAAAGCTGATTTCAATCTATTCATGGTCAGTTGGGCCGAGATGTCTATTTCTTACTATCATCAGAATGGTAATGTATGCTTTTATTGCTGCTGAAGCTGAGATTTATGAGACAGATCCTCTTCACCGTTGAGGCTGGTTGAAATGTGTAATGGTTTGTGGAGCTTCTGGGTTTCGGTGCCGTTCTCAGGTTCAGCTCAAAGTAAACATCATGTTAACACCCACCCAGTTTCCACAACTACTTGAAACAGAGCTTTTACTTAATATTGATTAATATTGTGTTTGTATATGACTGTGAATGGAAATGATGAATGCCTAAAATTTTAGCGAAGAAATATAAACCATATTTAAACTGAATGCTAATAAATTGTAATAGACATTTTCCATGTCTCCTTTGTTGTACTTTGCACTTTGTTTCCTCTTTCGTGTATTGTTAATGCCAGACTCCCCTGTGCTGAATGAGCATCACTTTATTTTAGACTACAAAAAAATAGTACGAGCTGGAAAGTCTGATTGATTTATTAGAACTTCAGACAGCAACTATTTAATCTCAGTACGTTTCAAAATGAATATGTTGTATTGCTGGTTATATTTTTGTGATGGTACATCTAAGTAATAATCCTTGATCTTGTAATACAGCTTAATGAAGAGGTTGGAGATTTATTGTTCCACTCATTCTTTGGTGTATATGCAAAAACCAGTCAGTAACATAATGAAATGTGTCAAAGCTTTAATGACTTAAATATCTGCTATCTAATATTTTATTATAACAACATTTATTCCGCTTCTCAAATTAAGTTGCACATTTACAAGCAACACTTACAAAGAGAAGTGAGTTAGAATGTACGGCTATGTTCAGACAGCAGGGCAAATCTGATTTATTTTTCAAATTCGATTGACTCAATCGAGTATCTGCATTGCAAATTGTAAGTGATCAAATCTGTGTAAGAGTTTGTTCGGACTGTAGTTATATTTGCTCACATATTCACTTTGGTTGTCATAGTAACAACAAAGGTGTGTGTGTAATGAGGGGAAAGTGTAAAATACTGTTTAAAATTACATTTGAATTTTAATTAGTTAAAAGTTGTTGGGATTCAAATGCATTCAAATATTAATTAGCCTATAATTTTATACCGCCACCTACTGAACAAACATTAAACTACCCTATACCACGGAAGGTGAAAACTGTCTCCTTAAGCAAAGTAAATAATGAGGAGGCAATATTATTTCATCATAAACTTTAATATTTCAAACTGTGTTTTATTTATTTACGCACAGTACTGTTTTCTTGTCGCTGATATTTATAACACAGTAAGGACGAATCCCAAATGGATTCCTATTCACTATATATCCTCACTACATAGGACAACATAATGACGATGTAGACCCCACATAGTGCACACTATATGCCCAATAGAACTACATTTGAGATTTAGCCACATAAAAAGTCAAAGATTTTAGAAGGCGTGTGTTTGGATGGGCTTATGTTAAGTGATTGAGAATATAGTAGATCTTTTAAACATTCTAGTGTGTTTATTTTTTTTCTACCTGTGAATAAGTAAAAATGATTCAAATTTGAACAATATTCTAACATAGAAAACAGCCATATTGTTGATTGGGTTAAACATAAGGGCAATGTCCAGTCACACTTCATGCTGGTTTTCTTCCATGTTGTTCTTGTCACAATTAAATGTATGGCATTGAGAAGCGCCGCACATCAAATGACGAAAAAAACACATCGTCAAACTGAATCACAGAAATCAGATTCTAATTGGATTTGAAGCCACATACAGGCCTGAATCCGTTTGGAAAAGGTTAGATTCCATGCATCTTTTGCTGCTCAGACTGCAGAAGATCTTTCCTGCTTAAATCGGATATGCCAAGGAATCTCATTTGAGCTGCCTGTCTGAACGTAGTCTATTTTCTTTTCTTTTTTCTGTAACTTGACATCCAAGACAATCAATGTTAACCTTAAATGTGCCTTTGCAATGTGCTGGATTAAGAGTCTAAGACTATTGGACACTAGATTCTCTAAACCATGGCATAGAAAGCCAAACAGAAAATACTGCACACTTTATGGTGTATGTTTAAAATCAGCCATAGTAGATAGCTACCCTAATGCTATGTTAATATGTTGTATTTCAAAATGGACAGTATTTAAATAAGAAGTTTGACTGTATTTCAATGAGGATGAAGGCACAAGAAAGAGAAACCATACATAACCTATATTAGTTAAAGTAATAATAGAGTTCCCTTGGCTCTGGTAATCGGTGCTTTAACCAGTGTTTTACAATCCCCAAAAATTACGGTAAAGTACTGACTGGGCAGAAATCAGAATCTCTAATCAGTCAGTGATTTGGTTTGATCAGTGTTTAGGAACTAACACAAATGTCAAGAGTGAGTTTAAGTACACTTATTACACATGTTAACCATGCTTTAATTTAAGCACACTTAAATAATAAAATATGATGCTCTCATGTAAACATGACCTCACAAGCCCTTAAGAGGAAAATCTCCAAAACAACAGATCAAATGTCAACATTTCTATGGTTAGGCAGTACACATTACATTACAATAGCTAGAAAAGTTATTGTACAACAACACACATCTTTCAAGCTGTGACGTCTACATGGCTGGCACCTCATTTGATTACTCAGTTTGCTTGCTGTTTGTCTGTTTGCTGGTCATTGGTGGGTTTTGCCCACACCAGTGCAGTTTCTCCTCCCCTCGGTTCTTCTTCCAGTTGCAGGAGAGCAACATTCGAAAGGTCTTCTGGAAGGTTTTGTTGCATAAGGCGTAACACATGGGGTTTATGGTACTGTTGACGTAGCACAGCCAGTAGCCCAGATGCCAGAGGGACACGGGGATGCAGTCAGAGCAGAAGGTGGAGATGAGCACCATGATATTATATGGCGTCCAGGTAAGAATGAAGGCCAGGAGAATAGCGCTGAGGGTCTGAGCCGCCTTCTTCTCCTTAATGAGAACCATTCTCTTCCGTTTAGTTATTTGACTTTTGAGGCTGGGATCCATAGGTTGGGTCGAAGAGGAGGCAGATGACAGTGTCAACTGTTGTGATGAAGAGCAAGGCTGTGAAACAGTCTCACTGTTGCCTTTCTGAGGGCTGACATTCTTCAAGACTGGCCTGAACTTGTAGGAGATGCATTTCTTATTGTTCTTTTGTGAACAGTACTTGATTGAATTAGCAAGATAGTGGCCTTCTTCATAACAGGTCAACGGCTCATCCTGGTTTTTGTAGGATTCCTGAGAGGGTGCTTCAGAAACAGGGCGTTCTTCATCTTCAGAGGATGTGTAGCTATTGAGAGCAGCGGCCTGATCTGATTTCGCCCACATGTCCTCGGACTGTGCCGTAGTCTTGGTCATATTACTCTGGTTTGATGAAGACCACGAGCCCTGCGTTCTGTCCCTGTCAGTGCTGAAACCAAAGCAAGATCTTTGTTTCTGCGTTTTCGGGTTGTTGCGGCAGTCCACAGACGTGATCCCCTGCAGCTCAGCTAAGTCTTTTGTACGCTTCTCTGTCTCCTTGTAGATTCTGCAGTATAAAATTGTCATAATGGAGACAGGAATGTAAAAGGCTGCAATGGCTGTACCAAATGTGATTACTGGTTCTGAAAAGAACTGAATCTGGCACTGGTCCGTAGGAACTGTCCTCTCACCCACAAAATATTGCCAACATAGAATAGGAGGGGCCCATAAGATGAAGGATACGAGCCACGCCAAGCCGATCATAATGCCAGCACGCTTGGGTGTTCGTTTAGCCCTGTAAGTAAGTGGCCTCGTAATGGAGAAATATCTGTCAAAGCTGATCACCAGCAAGTTCATTACTGAAGCATTGCTTGCCACATAGTCCAGAGCTAACCAGAGATCGCATGCTAGGTTTCCCAGAGACCAATATCCCATCAGAATATAAGTAGTGTAAAGGTTCATGGAGAACACTCCGATAATGAGGTCTGCAAAGGCCAAACTTAGTAAGTAGTAGTTGTTCACTGTCTTCAGTTGGCTGTTCACTTTGAAAGAGAGCATTACCAGAACGTTCCCCACTATTGTGATTAGGCTTGCAACAGCTGACACAGTAGCAATAGTGATGACTTCCCAAAGATTATGTGGAACAGACAAGACGGCTGAGGTGTTTCCACTTGCAGTGGAATTGTGTAATTGTTTCACATCCATTCTGTTAGTGAAGGTCTACTGAGAGCAAATGCCAGATAAACAGTCCTCTTCGAACTTCATTTTGAGTTGCCAGTGGATAACCTGAAATTAGAAAATGGGAAAAAGGTTAAAGCACTGTTTTAAGAATTATTGCCACTGTGTGAGATTTACATTTAGTCTTGATTTGAAAGGAGATGTGGCAAGACACCAGTCGCAAAGAACAGGCGTACCCAAAAGGTTTTGCAGCCGCCTTTCAGTGTAAGAACAATCCTCTTCGGATTGCAGCATAGATTAATTGTATCAGTTGAACTGAACTATTCAAATACCAAGCACATTAAGTATGTACCATTGTAATTAGGTATTCCCTAGTTTAATTAAAATTGCATTTAGAGCCAAGTTATTAAGACATTATTTATGCTTGTTTTCAGTTATTGGGCTTTACATTAGGAACTAAACAATGTTCGATAAGAACACATTAGTGTGACTGGCATCATTTTAAACCCGTTCAAGTTCAAGTTCAAGGTTTTTATTGTCATTTCTCCATATACCTCGTATACATTGAAATGAAATGTCGTTTCATTCAATTCAGGTGAACAATCAGTTAGGCTTATAACAAAACAAAAATAATAATGAAAAAAAAATCACGGGCCCCCTACAGACCCCTGGCGATCCCCGGGCCCCAATTTGAGAACCACGTGCACAGAGTTGATATTTTGTGCAGTTTCTGGGCGGAACCTTTCTTTTGGAGGTCGGGGAATGTTTTTAGTGCAACAACCAAGAGTTATTCTAATCACGCTGGCTTTACTTGCTAGCGCCGTCAGTAATGGAGGGAAGACCAGGCAGGGGACGTGGTGGTCATTGGAGAAGAGGAGGCAGTGCCGGTGCTAATGACGGCGGGAGTACCGGAGACCGGAGGGCTCGCGGGAGAGGCGGCCATCACCGCGGGAGAGGGAAAAGGGATCATTACCGCGGAAGAGGCCGCGGTCATCCCGGGGATGGCGCTGCAGACTTTTTTGGCCGGGTTAGTGATGATCTATCCAAAGCCCACCAATCCCGAGTCGCGCTCCTTCATGGCTAAATTTCAAATGCCTACTCGCTCCCTATATTAGTGCACTATATATATATATGGTAGGAAATAACGGCCCGACACTCAATGTAGTGCACTACTGATATAGCCAAGAGGGAGACGTTTGGGATTCAGCCCATGTTAGACTTCAATAATCCTAACATGTAGCCAATCAAACTGTAGCATCTGGTTCCATTTGGTTCGGCCACATGTAATGGCCGTGTTGCTCAGCATGCTCGGCACATTTTGTTCTGTTTAAACACTATGATGGTTTCATACACTTACTGATAGTTATGTAATATTTAGCTTGTTATTTCACAGAGACAAAGAACAGGTTTTACATGTGTATATATAATATTTGATCTGCTGTCTCTGGACAGGTGAAGCAGGTGGAACAGCCAGGATGTTAACAAGGGCATTAAAGGAATAGTTTGCCTGACCATGATTTTTCTTTTTCTTTTTTCTTTTCTTTTTTTGGGGGGGGGGGGTGACATGGACTTCCATTACTTGTTAGCTCTAGTGCAAAACTTAAAAAAAAAAAAAAAAAGAGAGAACTTTTGGACACCAAAAATTAGCCAAGCAATTATGTTTGAGGGGAAAGGGGTAAATTTGTGTCAATTTCATTATTTGCCGGTCGTTATAAACCGAAATGTTTAAACCAATAGCACCCATATTCATCCCCATAGAAATAAAAAACAAAACAAGTATAATAGCACAGATGATTGTTACATTGTCATTTTAACCGTGACCATGAAATAAGTGGTATTCTTAATGATCTTAATCTTAAGAAAGAAATAGCTGCTTGATTAGTGTAACACAAGTTCATCTCAGATTCATTTCTTTTAAGGGTCAAGGTGAGCAGGACGACAAAGAAAACGTTGAAGAAGAGATGCCAGATGTCTACTCCAGGAGAAAGCTGGAGTCCAACTGGGACCGGTATGGGGAATCCGAGAAAGCGGAAGTAAATGATGATATTCCAGTGCAGAGAGGGACTGACTACCACGTCCTCCTCAGTTCAGCGGGTAAGAGCTGCACTTCCCACAAGCTCATCACTTTAAAACGAGTGTCCTGCTGCGGACATGCATCTGCGATAATGCACTCACATCGGGGTATAAACAGAACTCCAGTTTAGGATTAATTCAGTCATCAGACCCTGCTGTGGGCTGTCAGTCATAAAGAAACACCCCAGGGCATGTTTTCATTTTTGGTGCACAGTTGGTTATGATTTAGTGGAGTGTTCTGATGAGCGACTATACGGTTATAAAAGATGACAGCTGATGACATGCTGTCACAAGTCTTGTTTTTACTCGCCATGGCATCCATAAAATTATACACTATACGCTACGACAATAATAACATGATAAATATAGCTCGTTATCACTGGATGTCTTAAGATGGGGGATCAGAGGATAATATTTGAAGTCAAGATTGGCACATTTGATATTTGTGTATTTTAAAAACCATTAGTATTCAGTGTTGACCTGTTGTGGATAGTATATCATAGTGTAGCATCTGGCACCATTCACTGCCTTCGTTATTACACATTGGTAGGGTTTTGGTTCATAGTTATATTGTGGTAGTTATATTTTCGGTTGTCTAGCCTAATTAACTAAATGTTAAGCCCAGGGGATATAGCCAGAGTGCTCAAGGGCTTGCAGGAACGTGGTCTTTTTTAGATTATTTATAAGCTGCTATTGATTTAAATAAAGAACAAATCATAATGGCAAACTCTCCACTTCCTCTGCCTGGCCTCTCGGGTATCACGATAGCATTGCATAGTAAACTACAGCATAATTTGCACTGACAAAATTAACACCACTGGGAGCTAAATGTAGTGCCAAACCAACTCATAGAGTCTAGAATATAGCGATGTTTGCCTCTCTGAGTCAGACAAGTTTGCTAATTTTTCTGGCTACAGGGACAGAAGTGCTAAAAAGGCATGCTTAGGGATTTAATCAGAGTGCTTTTAGCCCTGTTAGTTAAACATTTTGGACAGAATTGCTCGACCATGCTAGTCAGAAACAGTCAGCTAGATAAATGCGCTTTCTTGCTGCTGGAATTGGTACAGAACTGGAACGGCCAGAACCAAGACTAAGGTCCACTCATGGCCATATTTATGCTGATGTTAGCAAGGCAGTGATATCAGACTTCTGCTTTGAAAAAGGAGAGAGCATTTCATTGGAAGACATTGTGGCTGTGTGCAAAACGACGTACTTGTATACTGCACCAGTATACACTGTACACTGCATACCATTCCTATACAGTATGGTATGCGGTGTGCAAGAATGATCATTTGGTAGACTACACAGTCATGTGACTACCTGTCTGTCAAATTCACTGGTGTACACAGTTCCCTCAGAATTACGGTGGACTGCTTCAAAATTATGCAATGATGCAGCTGGGAAAAGCTTTAAGGCAGTCAAAACCTGCTTTAGCCTTGATTCTGGAACAGAATGTTGCAATGTTGGATACTTTGACATCAAGCCAGAGTAGTACGTCATCCGGGTATCTTTGGAACGATTTATGTTGTTCATATGCTGCGTACTACAGTAGTGTGCAATTTTGAACACAGCCTGTGCCCTACTATTAAAGAATAGAACCTCCACTCCAATTTTACATATTCACATGGACAAACACAATCTAGGTGCAGATTTAACTACCTAAAGGTTATATCAAATAGTCATACTGTTATTTAAACATGAAGTTTATAATCGAAAAAGAATATTTAGGGTGAAGTTTATATTTAAACCCTATGCATGTTTTTTTATAGATAGGGAAAAAGTATTTGTTTCTAGTGGGTGGATATACACACACCTAAAAAGCTCTACAGTGGCTGATCTGATATCTTACTAAATAGATGATCTTTTGTTATTATCTGTTTTAATAATCTGGTATCCTATTTAAGAGCAAAACACTATTCTGTTGTGTTGCACTCTTTTGAGAGGTTGTTGTTTTTTTCTATGCTTAATTTGCAGCTCATTTCCACAATCTGCTTCCGCAACAACCACACAAGGTCTATTTGTGTCCTCTATTTTGACGTTTGATTTTCTGCAGTGCTGTTTGACTCCCTCTTGCAGCTTTCTGGCAGACGTTATGTTGCTTGTAGCCATTTTGATGCTGAAGTCCCCAAACCTCAATGATCAGAGATTCAAATACACTCAACTAGCCTCTTTAAGCAGTTTAATCTGTCAGTGCTTGTTTATCCACTTTTGTATTTACACTGCAGTATGGTTTAAGCAAAGACATTTTTCAGTCCTAGAACGGTGTAGAACAGTAGGATAAATTAATGATACGACAACCCCAAACCCCAATATCACCATTCTCAGTATGTCACGTTTTCTGCTTAGAATTTTTACATTTTATGGCATTATAAAACATTTTCTATATGGTTATGGTCTTGTTAAGAGGATTGTTCTCAGGTTTTAGTTGCTTACCAAAACAATGTAAAAAATAGTTTTATCTGGTTTTTGCTTTGTATATTTGTAAAAGTTGGCCAACCTGTTTTTAATATCTCACGGCACCTAGGCCTATGTCATCATCTATACCACTATAGCATAACGTTAACAGTATTAACTATTTCAGATTTCTGTATCACAGTATAACATCATACACTCTTAGAAAATAGAGTTCCTCAAAGGGTTCTTTGGATGGTTAAGGGTTTCTAAACGGTTTGTGCTGCTTCGAACCTTTTATGAAAGGGCTAACATTTGTTTTTGTTTTCGCGTCCTACATAGAATCTTTAAGGGTTCCCCCAGAGGGACACACTGAATAACCCTTCAATTAAATTTTTATTTGTATAGCGCTTTTAACAGTAGACATTGGCAAAAAGCAGCTTTACAGAAATCCGTATCTACAGTACTGTGTAAAAGTCAAAGACCACGCTTTTGTTTATTCAGTTTTCAATCAAGTGGCAATTCAGTACTTATTGTTAATTATTTGGTGGGAAACAATAATGATGGGGAAATGTATTTAACAGAAAATCACACAAAAGTCTTCAACGCTAAGTACAGTATGAAATCTGTAAATATTTCATTTGTAATATTGTCGCTGCTGCCAATTCCATTCACCCAATTTCATGAAACCAGTACATTACAGATGTTTCATGCAAGTGGAGTTCATTTGCATAAATAAGTGATAAAACTATTACTACTTAGTGTTGGAAGCTTCTGAGTAATTGTAGATTAAATTCACATTTACAGGATTATTGTCTGTCACGAAAAAGGTAATAATGTGTTAATGCATGGCTGTTTAATCTACTGAACATTTTCCCCTCATTATCGTTTGCCACCAAATAATTAACAATAAGTACTGAATGGCCATTTGATTGAAAACTGAATAAACAAAAGGCTCTGACTTTTGCACAGTACTGTAGATCTAGATGCCTAATGAGCAAGCCAGAGTTGACATGGCAATGAAAAACTTCCTGAGACGACATTTACATTGTCATTTAGCAGACGCTCTTATCCAGAGCGACTTACAAAACGTGCAAACAGTTGAAGACGCAGAGATGCCAAGCATCAAGCAAGGATTCATAACCTGAAAGACAGGAGGCAAATGCTAGTTTGTACAAGTGCTAGAGTGGTCAATGTAGTGACAAATACAATTTCAAACCTAAGTGCATAAAAATACAAGAGACAATCGGTGACGAAAAGGACAATTTCAAACCTAAGGCCATACTTAATTTAAAAACATTTTAAATCTTGAAGTACTACAAAAGTTAATCAATGGCAAGTGAGTGCAGAGAAATAAGGTGTTATCCTAGATACTGTCGGAAGAGGAAAGTCTTTAGACCTTTGCAAAAAGAATAGACATGGGGTCGTTTTGGAGTGGAGGGGGAAAATCGTTCCACCACTGAGGAGCCGGGATGCTGAAGCAGCTGGAAGCATGCTTAGACCTCATGCCAGGCGCCCCAAAGTTGAAGACCTGAGTTGGCATGCAGGTGTGTAGTTTTGAACTAGGGTGCGTAGATAATGTGGCGCAGAGCCCTTTGACGCCTATAATGCAAAGACAAGAGTTTTGAATTTGATTATTGCTGCGACAGGAAGCCAATGGCGTGACCTCAATAGAGGGGTCACATGAGACAACTTTGGGAGGTTATGGACCAGGCGGGCAGCGGCATTCTGAATGCGCTGTAGAGGAGATATTGCATACAAAGGGAGACCAGTAAGAAAAGTTGCAGTAGTCATGTCTATATAAAAACTAGAGCTTGTATAAGAAGGTGTGCAGATTCTGTAGTCAGAAAAGGTCTTATTCTCCTGATGTTGTGAAGAAGGAATCTGCAGGATCTGGTGGTGGTGTGATGTGATCGGAGAAGTTAAGCCCCTCATCTAAAATTACAACAAGATTCTTAGCCATGAGTGCCTGATGGACTGTGAGGCTGTCGATTGTTATTAGCAGGTCCATCAGAGGGGAGTTCTTTGCTGGTAGGTATATCAGTTCAGTTTTGTCAAGGTTGAGTTTCAGATGATTGGTCGTCATCCAGGAGGAGATGTCAGAAAGACAGTCCGATATCTTCTGAGAAACTTGCGAGGTGGATGGAGGAAAAGAGAAGTAAAGTTGTGTGTCATCAGCGTAACAAGGATAAGAGAAGCCATGAGACCTCATCACTGAGCCCAGTGATTTAGTATAAAAAGGGAGAACAAGAGTGGACCAAGAACTAACCCTGACGGACTCCAGTAGTAAGGCTGTGAGGTGATGAAACTAAACCTTTCCAAGCTACATGGTAGGATCGATCCTGTAGGTACAACAAGAACCAGGTCAGTGCGTAGTGAAAAAGAGGCTCTGGTGATTCACAGTATCAAAGGCAGCAGATGGGTCAAGAAATATGAGGACAGAAGACATAGAGGTCTTCCTGGCTTTGTATAGAGCTTCACTGACTGCGAGGAGGGCGGTTTCCGTTGAATGCATGGCCTTGTGACCAGACTGCTTGGCATCCAGGAGGTCATTTAGTTGAAGGTATAAAACAGCTTTGCCAGAACTGTATGTTACAGGGTCTTGAATAGGAATGGAAGGAGGGAAACAGGTCTGTAGTTGGCGACATTAGTGGGGTCGAGCGTGGGCTTATTAAACAGAGGTGTGACTCGAGCAGACATAAAGATGGAGCATATCAGAGGGACATGAAGAAATTTTGAGAGGAAACAAACTCAAAACGGAACCTGTTCTCTTCTGGGTGACACCAGATAGTGGGAATATGATAATTACAATGAGTCATATAGTTATAAACAGTTCTTTATAGTTCTAGATGTAACCTTTTACTGGTGTACACTCTAACCTCAAACCATGATAACTAATTAAAATGTCATGTTGTTAATATGCTTATTAAAGGCATATTTACCCTCTGATATGTTGTCTTAGTATCAAACAGTTTTAATTAACAGCTACTAGTACAAGAATTTCCCATTTTCATTTAACTAACCCATTTTTATTCAACTAACCCATTTTCTTTTCATTCTGATAAAAGCCTCTTTATTTAGTTGCTGGTGAGACTTTCTACCCACAGAACAGCAATGTGATTCTTATTTCTATTGGTTGACTGCATTTGTTTTGCCCACACTAACAATTAGTCACCTCCAATGCTGTGAAACCACCACTCTATTTAGTGTGGTCTGCTTAATTGAATGTAGGCGTAATTTGTGGTCGTTATCTATGGCAACTGAAATCAGGAATTGGACATGAAAACTCTGGCCATTTCCAGAAAAACTGTGTTTTCACGATGCTGCTTGGCAGCTTTGCTTAGTTGTTCTGTATTAGGGATTTGAAGTGGTTGTAGTAGTCCTCACGTTTGCTGCAGAAACCGCTTAGACATAATTATGGGTCAGGAAAGGGGAGTCACCTATCATCAAAATAATTATGTTGGAAAAATGTTACTACAGCGTGAGATGGAATATCTGTTTACCTGTGCCGTGTTTAATGACAAGAATTGTACACTGGTCAGATCACTTGAATGCGTTCGTATTTTCTTATTCCCTCTTTTCCATTATCCTACAGTCGTGGCCAAAAGTTTTGAGAATGACACAAATATTAATTTTCACAAAGTTTGCTGCTTCAGTGTTTTTAGA
>JAOUQW010000009.1:15598894-15613845 GCA_028565825.1 Olivaichthys viedmensis
GCAAAAAATTGCATTTAAATAGGACATCAAAAGTAAAAGTGCATAGTCTAAACCCAGGGGTATTGGAGTAAAATTTGTGCCGGTCCAGTTGCGTAAAATTCCTTGCTTACAAAGATCCGGATAAGCAAACTAACATGACTGAATGGCGACAACAGTTACCTTTTAATGCTTAACCATTAATGATTAATTCGTGGCTACTAATGAAATAAAGACATTAAATATATTTTTTTAATCTGTTGTATTTTTTAACATACCTTTCTAAACATTTTTTGTAAACATCATTTGCTTGCTCTTGGGCTGTAAGGGAATGGACGAGCACTCTGGTAGAGCTTTCATGTCGAGTCATATCATATTGTGTTGATTTATTTTATTTCTCCTCAGAACCGAATTTTGTGGGGAGGTTCATTTGTTAAGTGGTTATGTTTTGTTTCGTAATGGCATACTTCGCTGTCCATTCGTCTTTAAACATTCAGTCGTGCGACTTTTCTTTCTTTTATTTTTTTTCTTAACAAGTCATGTCATCACTTCAGATCATGTCATGTCATCACTGACACAATCAGATCAGAGAGGGTAAATGAAATGAAAAATCTTCCCTTTCTGTCTCCAGCCCTATTGCTAGTCTCTGGTTCGATGAGCTGCCTGCAGTTAAATAATTTACATAAATGCATGGATGAGCCGCAACAGAGGATCTGCTACAGAAGCCGCTCTGCCACATGTTTAGAAAACGAGTTGCTGACCTACGTTTTTCCCCATAACAACGGTATTTTTTCAAGTGCTCGGTTCGGTCCGCTGAAATACTTTGCTGGGTCCGCATCCGGACCGCGGCCCACCAGTTGACGACCCCTGGTCTAAACCGTTTTCAGTAGACTAGGCCATCATCAGTGCATGACAAGATAGCACTTTTATACATAAAGATTAGTATCACATGACCATTAATTAAATTAGTGACAGATCTGGTAAATAATTACATAATTCATAAAGAGAATATGTAAATATTATCCAGTAATTCATTAAAACATAGACCAATTGGATCTACAGTACTGTGCAAAAGTCAGAGACCACCCTTTTGTTTATTCATTTATTGTTCATTATTTGGTGGCAAACAAGAATGATGGGAAAATATATTTAACAGAAAATCACACAAAAGCCTTCAACACTAAGTACAGTATGAAATCTGTAAATATTTCATTCGTAATATTAAACTTTTGTTCATCCTGCCGCTAATTCCCTTCATCCAATTTCATCAAACCAGTACGTTACAGCTTTACAGTTCATTTGCATAAATAAGTGATGAAACTATTATACTTAGAGGCTTCTGTGTAATTGTAGATTAAATTCACATTTGCAGGATTGTCTGACACCAAAAAGGTAATAATGTGTTACTGCATGGCTGTTTGACTGAAAATGGAAATGAATCTACTGAACATTTTCCCCTCATTATTGTTTGACACCAAATCATTAACAATAAGTACTGAATGGCCATTTGATTGAAAACTGAATAAACAAAAGGCTCTGACTTTTGCACAGTACTGTATATGTACATTTAAGAACATAAAATGATGGCTAGGTTGAGAGAGAAAGGGAAAGCAGCAGAATTATTTACCCTTGCTGGCACTGATCATCTGGAGCACCATCTCAGCCGCTCCTCGAGCATGCAGCCTGGCCTGCTGATACAGAATTTTCTGCTTCTCCATCTCCTTCTCCTGTAATGGCAAACGTGCATGCACAAATGAAGTCATATCAAATCACACAACTGCTATCTGTAGCCAGTCACCATTTTCACAAGCTAACACACCCCAAATGCAACCGTATACATCTTACACTTAGAGAATACAAATGAACCAATCAAATTACTAATTATTCATTTTTTCTGTGTTGTTGGAACAACACAACAAATTATTACAGCATGAACACTGTGTGTGTGTGTGTGTGTGTGTGTATGAATGCATGCAATTTTTAATCCTGCTAAACTAGATGTTAAATAACCAAAAGTGTGCTACATTCATAAAACAGAGGACAGTCTTCAACTGCAAAGACTTTTTTTCTTTTCTTTTTTTACCTTATCATTTACATAACACTGACAGTCTTGACAAAACGTTAGCTTCTTAGCGTGGTCATCATACCCAAGCCAGTTCCGCCAGTGCCAAATTCTGACCCATATTTGACAAGTGGGCAGGTGTTAATTCCAAGCCCTGGTTGTATGTTGCAACACCTTTTCAAAATCAGACACTATGACTTTAATCACTCTAGGCAGCTGAGTAATAAGAAGTAAACCATGTACCATCATTTTTTGACAGTGAAACGTTACCACACAAACAAAGGTGTGATGACTGTCTACATTCCTTCCTTTAATTTAACTTCACAGCCGTACCTCAAATGTCTTTTCTTTTTCGTCCTCCTCCACTTCTTCTTCATCCTCGGCACAGCTCTGAAAAGGAAAGGAACCATTTCACTTTATGCCTTTATTCTCACTGATGTGTACTGTTCTACTGCAGTCATAATTATAGTCATTGATTTAACAACAGAAATACAGAAATACCTTTGCCATCATATCTGCATACGCAATATACAAGCGATCTATTTCCTGGACACTAGAGAATAGAAACCAAAAAAACCTTACATAATAATTTTTTCCAACCATTATTCATGTATAAACGGGATATTAAGAGTTCCCATGTCTGCATGTGGAGGGCTGTATGGGACCTTCTCTCAGTCAGGGCATTATGACTGAAGTGGAGGATGAGCTGATTGAGAGGGTCTGGCTGAACCTCAGCCTCCGCTTCGTCCTCTTCCTTTTCCGCAGCCATGGGGGTTTTCTGCAGGGAGAGCCACTCAAGTCACACAAGCCTTCAGCTCTCATTTCACACACGCACACTTTTATGTTTCTCTTATGACGACATTTAAAACGCACATTCATTTCTCACTTACAAGAGTCTCTCACTCAGACACTGTGAGAAACCACTGACTTACTCGCTATACTGTCATGGAGCACATCCACAGGCTTAAGCTTTCAATACAAACACACAACACAAAGTTTACATTCTATCATGTTTCAGCACACTGACCTCCTCAAACAGCATTTATACACCACAGTCTATTCAGGCCTTAAGAGCAATTCATTGTATACTTTTCAACCATTCATTTGAAACAAATCACTTGACTCTCTACTGTTCCTACAGACATGCTTTCTGTCTCTCTTCAACTGAGACCTAGTGGTCCACACGTAAGTCACATGCAGTTATATTTCCACTTTCACATGATGGCACAATGAAATGTTATTTAAGACAGCGTCTCTCATCCCTGGACCAATGGAACCATAAGATGTACTTATAGTACAGCATTAGCAAATCTGATTCAATTCTAAAGGTAATAAGTACCCTTATACATATGATTTATATGTGCTGGACTATAAGACCCCTTTTACACCTGGTCATTCCATGTGTCTTGAGTATCAGAATTATATCTGGATAGGGATTATCCACATAAAAATCCAGGTGTAAATGCACCCAAGACGCATTTAAAACAGATTTAAATCCAATCTCTCAAACCACTTCAGGAGGTCCGGGACACATTTTATGTCATAATGTACGTGGTCAACGACTGTTAAAGTTGGTGCCTTTAAGGAAATTAAAAACGCCACGCAAAATAGTGATTAAAAACATATTTAGCATAAAACAACTGGAAACGTGTACTGGGTTAAAATCTTATAAGTATACAGTCTAAATACAAGAGAGATAAAACAACTAGGTGTAAACAGGGTCCAAATCTATTCTTGTGCAACCCTAGGACCAGAGTTGAGAAGCACTGGTTTAGATGACATGCTGGAAAAGAGCATGGCCATTGCCTGATGTGATGCTCCGGGACTGTGTCCAGGGGATGGTACCATTAGGGTTCAATGACCAGCTCATGGTAGACATGCGTATTTATGTGCTCATACATTAATGAAAATGGCAGTGCAGTGCGTGTTCAGTGAAGCATAGTGATAACTGAAAATTAACTTTGTGTGTTCTCACTTTTGCTAATGCGCATGTTAAATATTAGGCTGTACTTGAAAAGCCAGTTATTTGGCTGTGCATGAATTACACTGGGTTTGGGTAATGCTAGAGCTTCAATACGGTTTAATATATTGCATTATTATATCTAGATAACTCAAAGTGCTCTAGCTCGAAAGTAACTAGTTTAGGAATCAGAACAGAGTTTAAAGGAATACTTCAGAGTTTTTTAACCTAATTTCTATCCATTGCATCTCTAGTGTATAGGTGATTATGGACAATAATTTTGACACGTTTCCCTGTACTGAGAAAAGACCAAAGAAACCCGAAACTCGGTTTTCATGTTAGTCTCAGGGCAGATGTTGAATTCTAGCAATAAACGTTTAAAATATGCAACTACATAACAGGAAAATATAACTACAACCAATGCACTCTAACAATAAAGGCCTTAGAATGAGACAGACATTAGAGAATGTCTTATTAAAGCTGTTAAAACTGGACCAATACAATAAAAAGTAATTCTGGTTACTTAAATGATCAGGCAGCAACGGAAGCACTTCCGTATTTACTTTGAGCTACATTGACTATTGTAAACAAATAACTACAAATTTCTGCTTCTGAAAAACTAGTCCCATCTCTGAAAGTACTATATATACAGATTTAGAGCTTAATTTACAAAAACCTTTAACTGACGAATTCATGAAAGCATTCTACATATATACACATAAATGGTTATTAACTGCCCCAACAACTGCCCTTAGACTTCCATCATAAGTGAGTTTTGAGCAAACAGGTTTTTTCGTTCTTTTTTCAGTATAGGGAAACGAGTCCAAATTCTTGTCGGTGGTAATCGCACATACGCTACAGCTCTGGTAGATAGAGATTAGGCTGAAAAATGCTAGAGTATTCCATTAACACTCGTGTGACTTTAATAGCAACTGTACTGCCTGCACCTATACAGACATGATTTTCTAGATGAGGTGAACATGCCACCGACTCTCACGACTTAACAGTACGAGACTTAGGAAAGGAAAGACGACACCCAAACAGAGAGGCCGAGTGTCACGGGGCAGACCCTCTTACCACTGCTGCGCTGAGATACACTGCTCTACGCGACCTCAGGCTCAGCCCAAACTCATGCAGGGCCTGTCGGCTGCGCACACAACCAGCTGAGCCAAACACGGGCCAGGACGAGGACGCGAGGCGAGCAGGGACGCGCTGCCTCGTTTCAGCGGGCAAGGTGCTGGCCGCGGGGTAAACAGCGACAGAGAGGGTGCCAGCGGGCACACACGGCACACAGGGCAGCCCCGAGGCTGGCCCGGTACTTACTGCCAGGTCCTGCACTAGCTTCTCCTCAAAGGAGTACTCCTCTGCTACTATCCAAAGTTTCTGATAGCCCGTGACGAAGAGGTTAATAGAGCGATGCCTGAAGATTCAGGGGGGAAAGGGAGGTTAGGAGGGAGAGAGGCAGGGAAGGAAGGAGGGAATAAATGGGACGAGGAAAAGGGGTGCATTCTAGGGGGGGGTGAAATAGATGTACAGCCCATGGCCTCATCTGATTGGCCACCTCAATAACTGAATGAGGTACATCTAGGAAATCAGCACGGTTCAAATATTAACTGGGTGAAAGTCAGGATTTTTTTTTTGGTTTCTGATCCAGTCCTAAATTTACTGCAACAAGGTGCTTTGCCTAAATACTCACCATATTAAGTATTTGGGAAGTGTATTATTCTCCCAGGTTAATGACTTCATTAATGTAACAGAAAAGGACAGCACTGGAAGGTGACCATTCAGAACGGCAGTAAAATTGAATGCTTGTGCTTAGTCCTTAGGTTGGAAAATGGACTGGAGGAAGATGTTGGAATCATGAGGTCTTTTAGGCCCACGTTACCGTTAGCATGGAGAACAGACCGTCAAAGCTGGAGGTTTGGTACAACTTTTCCAGCCAAACGTACCCATAGCCACTCAGGAAGTAATTATTATTTTTGAATCTGAAGTGTATTATAGAGACAACAAAGAGGAAAAAGTTTTAGGACTAATAAGAAAGGTGTATAGAATCACCAACTATGGATTCCAAAAACTTCTAATACCTATACTGGATATTTCAGATAGGATATTAGAACATGGGTTTGGAATAGAAAAGAGGACTGAAAATAACGAGCAAATATATACATTTGAAAGTTGATATATTTAACATATATTCTAAAGTAAATAAGAGATGAAGGGTAAGCCACATATGTAGGTCATCAACATCAAGAAAGCTCATAGCATGTAATCTACCTCTATGTGCCTATAACATGATAAAACACACATCTCTTGTGATGATTAATATTTCATGCAGAAAGTTTCTTAGTGCTTACCTAGGTAGGTTGTAGAGTGGTGCCATGCGGAAGCAGGCAACAACAGCACGCTTGCGCTGTTTGGACAGATGCTTCTGCCATATCAGTTTCTTACACCTGAGAGGCTGCTCCACCTGAGGGGCAAATAATCTTATAGTCCAGTTTGAAGACTGACGGCAAGCGCTCTTGCATTTCAGTAGAGTTTTACTGTTTGGGGGCCAAGCTAAATGAGTGATCAGTAATACAATGCATTTGTGGGTCTGTGTATTCAGCAAATATGTAGCAGTTGCTGTAGCAGAGGGACTTGTGTGTCTCTTACCTGCTCAAGATGGAAGAGGGCGGATGAGATACCCTGGATTCTCTCAATAGCGTGTTCAGTATTTGGAAGCTCCTCGCTCTTCACCACCACATCCTTATAGAGGTTGAGCTGCCACTGCACTGCCGGGTCCTCTGTCTGCAGCATGGATAGATGACTTCCTTAATTAACTAATGACACTATCTTTTGTATATAATCATCATACATTAATCTTCAACTTGCCTTCTCTTGAAGATGGAGGTTCTGCTTCAGGTGATCCTTCACCTCTTCATCTGTGTCTTTCTGTAAAAGGCAGCAAGCTTAAGACTCACTGATGGGCAGATTTGCCTTCTCAAAAGTCTCTATTAGAGTTATGATCATTTCAAGATAGTGTAATCAAGATAATGTGGGCTGGAAGGACTATAAGGAACGAGGCTCACCAGACTGTAGCGGATCTTGGCCACAGAGATAAGCTCCTGGTCTCCAGCTGTGCACATGTTTAGGCCAATAGGCAGCAATTTCTTGTGAGCCGCCACAATTAGGGACGTCTGAATGGAGTACAATTCTCCTTTTCTCTTCTTCCCTCTCCTCTCCTGGTCCTGGCCTCCTGACTGGTACACACCACACAACCACAGGATGTTATTTTCAGAGAATATTGCTGCTGGGTTCATTTTTCTTCCTCTTTGTTTTAGCTGCCTTTTCCCCTCAGCATAAGAATGCAAACCTCATGTGGCACTTCATTCATTTTGTTCATTTCTAGTATCCTGCTGTGCATCTAACTCATTTTGTAAAGTAAAAATATGCTTTATTGGTTTTATTTGAGCTTTACATGACTTAAGAACTAATTTCTGAATAATCTATTCAACCTTCCAAAAATGCCGTCAATGCGTTAATAATGAAATACTGAATTTATTTATTGGAGCCCTTCAATCTCATGAAGTTATCATATTTTACATGGGCTTAATCCCAAAGAAACCAAATTATACAGAGTACGTAAAACTCAAAAGGGAAGAAAGTAATATAGCAGTTTCAAATGATTATTGGTTTGTGATTTGTTAATCTCAGTTGAGATGTACTAAGTCACATGTATGGAGAGAATTTGGTTGGTAGTCTGTCATTTGATTCTTTGTTACTCCAAAGCAGAAACCTTGCCAATATGGGAGACAGTTGTTTAAGATGTGTAGGGAACAGGAAGCCAGCTGGCATATTTCCTGGCATTGCCCAGCATTACGATACTTTTTTTAAAAGTTACATAAAGCGCTGTGGACTATATTTAACATTGAATTACTGTTTCAGTTTTATTCATTGTTCTTGGGAATGCAAAATTTTGACATAAAGAATGCAGACAAATATTTATGGTGCATTCTTTTAATGGCAAGTAAAAACGTTTCAATGAAATATATGTAATGACAAAAATAAAATTTTCAGTTAAAGATGGTCAAAATGAGTTAATTATGGAAAGCTTGTAAAGACTGACATAAGTAAGACGTACTTATGTAAGAAAGGAGTAGTTTGTGATATATTGGTTATTTTTTATATTGTTTGCCTTCAAATGTCTAAATTTGCAAAAAATAAATTCTTGCAAAATGGTGTCAATGTAAAAGGGCCAGAGATATGTAAAAGAGAGCCATTCAACTTCAGAAGAGTTCTCTCTAACTCCACCACGTCATTAGCACACATCTGTGATTAGATTTGCCTGTGTTTCCGCTTACCTTTGACATCTTGGTCTTGCTGTCTCCAGTGAGAAAAGCAAGGTTGTTGATTTCATTTTGCACCACAAAGTTTTGCTCTTCCCTTTTGAAATTCTGTGGAGAGCGAAGAGATTTTGGTAGAATACGAAAAGAAGTCAATCACAATATAAAATCTATATCCACATAACGTATATTAAGAACTTACATGAGATTTACACCAGAGGATGAAAATCTCTGACACCATTTTAAAGAGTTCTGTTGAATCTGCATCAGGTTCCTTCAGCCATTTGGACCTTGGTGGAAGAAAAGATTTCCAGTCTCCAAATGGTATTCACCCATCAATCTTTCTGCCTGACCTTTAAAAACACTGATAGTAGTAGTTAGAGTGTCTCATTTAAATGCAGGTTTGCTTAGATTCATCAAAAAGTTGGAATCAATAATACGAAGAACAATATCGCTGCCCATCCTTATAAGCCCTCTAGCTGGAACATTTAAATTGCAGTATCTTTGTTTGGTTCATTCCACAGTCAGATAACAGTCATGATACCTGTTGTTGTCCACGTAGCGGATAAGCATGGGGTAAAAGGCGTACAAGTCCCTGCAGAGGACAGCAAACTCATCCAGGATCTGCAGCTCGGCCTCCTGGGTATCAACCCTGCTTTCAGCCCTCAGCAGCTCCTCCTCAGCCACCACCTTCACCGTCTTCTTTTTCAGCTTCTCCAGGGTGGGAAGGAAGTGAGTTCGTAGGAGGTCTGCTCCTGCCTTGCTAATGATTGGCTGCGTGTACACTGTATGGATATAAAGGCAGAAAATTCCAACTTTTTCTTAAAAACTTTTTCTGTTTTTCTTCTTTTGTGTGAAAAAAAAAGTGTTTGTGTTTATTTTTTCTTTTATTTTTCTGCACCCATTAATAGTTAAGTGTTGTCAGGGGTTAAATTGGGTTGAAGTGCAGGGGAACAGTACTTCCCCACCTTTAGCTTATGTGAACACCAAGCAGAGTTGAGCTCCAGTACTATAATTTGATGAAAATGTAAAATCATAGCATGGCTTAATGCTAATGACAATAATAATGATGATTTATTAGAGTTTCACACTGCTTTATAGAGAAATGCTTTCATTTAAAAATGTTTAAATGTATTCATTTAGTCGAGGCATTTGTTCACTGCTGTGTATATACTGTACATTTAACCATTAAAGCAAAGTGTGTTTTTCTTTGGTTTAAAGTTAAAAATTTGCTCGAAAAGGATCAAATGAAAGTTTGATATAATTTTGATGCCAAAACAGACAAACAAGGAATATTAAAAACTGTAGTTAAAAATTGTAATTAGTTAAATTAAGCCCTTAGGTTAGAAACAGATACATGTATATCGAAAACTTGTTTTAATCACATTTCCATTATATCAATGTTGAGAACTCCATGTAATAACCGAAATTGAACAGTACTGTTCACGTTATTGGCACCTATAAAAGAAGTAAAGCTTCCCCACCTCCGAAATCTTAATATAGCCCCCGTGTTTAGTTATGCCTGTACCGTAACTTGAAGTACTTATTTCACAGAAGTGCATAATTTGTAGATTGTCTTCAAGTCAGATTATTATATATTTTTTAAAAACCTAAATAACACGTCCTCCCCCTCCCGGGCATAGAGAAACATAGGCAACTGGAGCTAGTACGGCCAGAAAACAAGTCATTAAGTTAATAGACAAATAATGATTTTATGCAAAAACATTTTGGTGAATGCACTGAACTGTTTTTATGCATGCAGTTACATTTTGAGCCTGAAACCGGATGCAGTTATATGTCCTGTGAAAGCCTACAGGAGGCAATTTTTGTATGATATCTTACTTTAGAAGCAGACATAAATAATCCACCAAAATCATCAGAACATTCCATTTTATTTTTAAGAAACCTGTGGAGTAGCTAAAATAATTTATGTATTTAATAATCAAAAAAGGTCACAATCGAACTTCTACTGAAATCATAAAACACCCACCTGCAAGCCTCTTCATCCAGGAAGCTTCGTCGATGCCCAGGTTGTTGTTGAGGATCTTGAGGATGTTGCCCAGAATGAGGCTTAGGTGCTCAGAGGTGACGGTGGTACAGCAGCTGACACCACTGGGGGAGTTCTCGGGGCCTTTTTCCCACCAGTAAGAAAGATAGTTACACAACATGGGCAGGATGACCTCGATGACATGGGGCATCTCCGTGTAGCGAGCCCCAGACTCCGTAATGTCATTAATGTCCTTCATCAGGCCGTCCAGATGTGGCATCTCAGGACACATTTCCTCCACAGTGTCAGGCATGCTCAGAACTGGAAGAAGAAGGTTATTGTCCAAAAATGTTATTCTGACAACGATATGAAGTTTCAATGGACTAGTTCAAGTCAGTTACCAAAATACGTATTTGCCATAGTACTAGGTGCACTCACTAGCCCTCTCTCGAGGTGTCTTGGTGTTGAAGACGGAGCGAGGGTTGTGCATGTTCAAATGAGGCTCCAGGAAAGCCACAGGCATGGCTCCCACCAGAGTGGCCAAACATTCACCCAGCACAGGAAGCTGCCTGTTTAAATCCAACACACAGACATGAACATAAGCATTATCTCAGAGAAAAGCTTTAGTAACCACATTGCCAAATTAATTATAAAAGAGTATTACTTCTCAACATAAGTGTTCTTTCCGGTTCCCAGAGAATAGAGGCTGGTCAGAATGCGATAGCAGGACAGCTGAACATCATCCACTGAAACACAGTGACAACACCAGGATTTTGCTTTCAGGAAGAAGATCATTCCCAAAACATTTCAGAAAAAAAGTGGGGTTTTAAGGTACAAACACTTGTCACTGGGGTGGTACCTTCAAGGGTACAGCCTTTGTACCTTTAGTTAGAGGAACAGAATAATAGAGGAACATAATTTAAAGTATATAATTGTACCTTAAGTACCACTGTTGTATTGTCTGTACCCTGCTGAACAAAAATACAATACAGTACAGTTTTTCTGACACTGCTTATTGGAGGTAATGGTATTTCATTACATGGTATTTCCTGTATTTCAAAGCGATCTTACACAAACGAAAATAACATGTCACACATAGCTGTTGATTTGGGATGTGTGATAAGTGACTGACGTAGTTAGAGGTATCCACTCACACAGCACGTCCACCCCAAACTGGTGCTCAGTGATGTGCTGAAAAAGAGCAGTAAGAATAGGCAACAGGGCTACTGAGGTGTAGTTGATGATCTGTGCCACTCCCTTCATCTGGGTGCGGGACTGGCCCAGCTTGCCAAGCTTCAAGTTCTCCACAGTCTTCTCCAGGTCTTCTGCAGCATTCTCGAAGAACGTCCTGACTCCAGCCTTCACCAGCTCAGAGCCACATTTCATCACTGTCCTATTGACGAGGACCAGACCATCAGCCCAACAAACTCCCACATTCCATATTGTGCTCTCAGACAGATAATCATAATAATGGTCAAGATTACACCTAGGATGTTTCAGAGACAGTGATTTAACAAAGATAAAACAATAGGACTATTTACGAACTGAGCTAAAGTTAGATAATTGGCTACTTTTAGACATTGTTTCTTACTGACAGATATCTGGTGCATTAAATCAAGAGCTTCTCATTCTTATGTGTTAATTGTCGATTTGGTTGCATACTGTGGTATCATAGTTATTTAATGATTGATTTTGAATCTTTATTGAATCTTTATTTTTCAATATCTTTGTTCAGCATTTAAAAGATTAATATTCAATTACCTCTGACTAAGGAGCAGTCTTATTTTAATTCAAATATTTATTGGTTAAAGACGAGATGTGTTTTTTTGTCTCTGTTTTTTTTTTTTTTGCTATTTTGATCCTTATCCATTTAAAGGAAATATCATGTACACAGTGATTTGAAATGCAGCCGTACAAAGCAATAATTAGAATGTTTTCACTGATTTCTGTGAATGCTTTTGATCAAATCAACAGTAAAAAACAAAATCAGCCTGATTCTTTCTCTCAAAGTCAAATCATCATGTCATAGCAAAATTGCCTTCATGTGACTGTGTCAAAGAAGCAGTAAAGTCGTATGAATGTGGTCCTACCTAAAATCCAGTGAATGTGCCAAGATGTGCAGACAGCTCACCATCGTAGCAGAGTCACTTCCTGAGTAGGATTGTTAAAGTTACATAAATTAGAAGTTAAAAGTTGGACACATTGCCCCACACAAAACAGAAAAATGATGATCAAGCTGTGAATAATGATCCAAGTCTTATTTGTTCTTACCAAACAGAGAAATCCTATGTCTAACCAGAGAAGCCAGCTTATAGAAAAGACTAGAAAAGAGAGGAACCACAGCAGTGAGAAAAGGAGGATATGCATTTTCTACTGACTTCTAATGAGTTTTTATGATGTATTACCCGTTATCTTATTAACAGAGCCCAATTCTAAGTATGTGTGCACGTTATAAAAAAGCTATACCTGGTGATCATCTCCTTCTCTTTGTTAGAGGCATAGCCGCTGCTGCTCAGGTTGATGCTGGGAGAGGACAGGAAGTAAAGGCAGTGATTCTTAAAGTACTGGTCAAGCAACGGCAACAGGACCTGTAGTAAAGGGGCATTAGAGGCATACATATTAATTATAATATTCACTTATTATAGCATGTGAAAGGAGTATTTATTATTGTATGGTGGCGAGGAATAAGGTGAAGTGTGTTTGAAGATATTCTGTGCATATGATTCATCTTCAGATGTGTCAAACCTCCAACCCTACCTTTGCAAAGAACTTTATCTCCTGCTCATGAGGAGATTTGTCTGTTTTTCCACTGGTGGCCATTGCCTCTGTAAAAGGTTTTTCAAAGATAAGTGCTCAAACAAGAAATGCTCTGTTTTAAAGGAATACTCCAGCGTGTTACAACCTGGTCTCCATCTACTGCATTTGTAGTGTATGTGTGATTACCACAGACAAGTTTGACAATGTTCACCTAGAAAACCTGTTTATGTCAATGAAAGTCCAGTTGTTGGGGCAGTCAATAAACGCTTATGTGAAACTCATTTTTGTACGTTTCATGAATTCTTCAGTCAAATATATTTGTAAATTAAGCTTTAAATCTGTATAATCCACCCTTTCTGAGATGGGACTAGTTTTTCAGAGGGACAATTTTGTGGTTACGCATTGTCAATGTAGTCAACAATGTAGCCAAGAACAGCTTTGGTAAGATATTCTCTCATGACTCATCCTAACACTTTTATTGTTAGAGTGTAATGGTTGTAGTTTTAAATTTTCATTATACAGTCAGGTATTTTGACGAAATTCAACACCTTCCATTATTAGTGAGTTTTAGTTAAACAGGTTTCTCGTTCTTTTTTTAGCACATGTGAATGTTCCCTGCTATCGCACTAAACCCAATACCTCACATCCCACACACACTGAATGTGAATGTTTCAGTCGATGTAGTGATGATGTGTTTCTGCACATGGCTTGCTTGTTCATGTGTAAATATCTGTAGTATGTGTAATCAGGTGTATTTTTTTTCTGTGTATTTAATGACCCGGCTGGCTATTGTAGTGTCCGAATTTTCCCATTTCTCAGTACAGGAAAACGTATCAAAATGATTGTCCATGGTAATTGGTTATATCCTACCGATTCGGTGGATCGAAATTAGGTTAAAAACGTTCTTGAGTATTCCTTTAAGAGTTCATATTTGGTACTTATTTTGTTATTTTACATCTCTGTTTTTACAAATCTTCTTTATTTTAACTCACCCAGATGGGCTATGAATTCCTGTGCTGAGTCTACGTAACTCAGCAGTCTCTTAAGAAATTTGTAGGCGATCCTCTTTTCCATAGAGGAAGAATCCTCCTCTAAGTCCTTCAGACCTCTGGTAAACAGGCAGAAAACCATCCATGGATGATCAGTGGAAGTGATAATCATTATGCATCACTATTTTAAAATTAAGGTAACCTGAGTGTCATTCTTGGCCAAGCACATACATCATGCGTAAAACAATCAAGCATGTTGTAAGCTAGTAAAGATCGACACTTAGAAGAAGCCAAAGTATACACACACACACCTGCTTATTGCGTATCCATTGAGCTGCAGAAATTTAAAGAGCTCCTGAGCCTTTTCTCTGTCTCTGAACTTCTCCTTTGCTGTCAGAGTGTCATACGGCACCAGCAGTGAGTGAGTCCCACCTCCTGCAAATAGAAACACAAGTTATTTGGCGGATTGTGAAACCTTAGGCAGTGCAGGTATGCCTCCAAGAAAACAAGATTACCTTTGATGTTTAGTTCCATTTTCTTCTTCTTTGCCCAAATATTGTGGTAATTCTCTGCTACAGTCTCTACCATACTCTGCAGACAGTGTTGATAGGCATGTTTTCATAAAATAGTATACAATATAAGAAAAATAATAATGCATTATTCGTAGTTCACAGTGGTGTGAAAAATATTAGGATGATTGCAACTCAACGGGGCAATGTTTTACTTATCTAGTTAATTGGTGCATATTTAGTAATTATCAGCAAAATTAACATTGTAACAAATTATATATATTTTGGTAAGCATTTCTTACATTTACATTGCTTACAGTCAAGCCGGAAAGTCTGCACACCCTTTCACCTTCTCCACGTTTCATTACATTACAGACTTATTCTACAGT
>JAOUQW010000009.1:15622745-15643636 GCA_028565825.1 Olivaichthys viedmensis
TGAAATTGATTCTTCGCATATCCCAGCATGTTGGTAAGCTGGGGTCTGAGCGCAGGGTCAGCCATGATACAGCGCCCTTGGAGCAGGGAGGGTTAAGGGCCCAACAGTGGCAGCTTAGTGGAGCTGAGGTTTGAACCCATGACCTTCTGATCAGTAGCCCAGTGCCCTAACCACTGAGCCACCAGTGCAACAACACAATACTAGTAGTAGTACTGATATTTCTCTAACCATTCATAATTATGTCAAATCCTTTTCTAATACTGAGCCCATCACACACTGCCCATGTGTGTTCAGATATGGCTTTAATTCTGCTTTAGATCTCATTGTAATTATTTGACTCCCTGCTGTGTTGCTAGTTTGGGAACAGGAGGAGGATTAGGTTTACAAATGGAACAGCATGCTCTTAACTGAGCATTAGTGCTGAGATCTGGAGATGGGGAAAGGCTCCTACAAAGTCAGACAGTCTTAGCAGCCTGACTCATTCCTCACAGTAACAACAACTCAGCCTTACACCGCATTCATATGTGGGTGTGTGTGTATGTGTGTAATTACCCAGCCCCACACTGCTGTTCTCTAGTAGGTAGCTCAGGTGGTCAAACATGGCTTTCTGATTCTCACGGCTGATGCGACAGAAGTAGCAGAGGAAGCGGCAGCAACTGGCCACCATTTTCGGAAAAGCAATCTCCTGCAGAGAGAAAAAACTTTCTTATTAGCTCTATATACAGGGCAGATCTCTCTCTCTGTCTCCCCACTGTCCTCAAACAGACAGCAGATTCTATCTAGAGTTTTATGTCCCCAGAGAACGATGAGACAACATCGCTCTAAAGTCCTACCTTTTCAGACAATATCTAGGACAACACATCTTTGTTTTCACTGCATTGGCATATCTTGTTTATGAAATTTGACCATTTTAGTTACAGTCTAGACCAATGTAGTACAAACCAGCATTAGTCTCTTCGGTTATAAATCCTTACAGTTTATCCAAGTACTTTGTATTGTTGTGCCTTCAACTGTTTGCCTTTTTTTTGTAAGCCGCTTTGGATATTTGGGTGTCTGCCAAATGACTTAATGTAAATGTAAACCTTTCACAAAGTTTTCATAAAAATGTGAAAACCAGCAGCTAGACCAAGTCAAAATGTATGGGATCAGACTTAACCATGCATACAAGCAACACATTTTGGGTTTCACATGGACAGTGCAAGAGAATTTTGAGTGTCAGGTTTCAGTTCATGTATCTGGTGTCCAAGTTACCCATCTAGAGGCCCCCGTAATGATGCTGCCAAGGCGAAATGAGAAGATGCGGCACCCCAGGATCTCTGTCCCCAAAAAGCAACTTCATGTTTGCTGTGGCCACTAAATTACTGCCCTGTCACCTGGTACTGCCCAAAAAGGAGTGGCGTCAGAGTTCCCCCCACCCATGTGCCCCTTCAATCATCATGGGTATTAAGTGGTTAGGCTTAGGGAGGATCTTTATCTGCTGAGCTTTGTGACTTTAAAAAAGACGGGTTTTCTTTACAGACTGCCACCGCCTGAGCAAACAGACAAACAAGTCTTACACGTCAAAAAGCTTTCGTCATAAGTGGTCTACCCTCAAGAGTCACACGTAGTTCATTAAGAGTAGGCTTTACAAGTAATGGGATCTCTTACTTTCATCATTCGTCAAGATTAATGACCATTTTAAGTCCATTCTGAAAGAGTAACAGGGCATGAAATAGCCCTTCATCTTAACATGTCACTGAAGTAGATCACATGAAGTACGATATTATTGTAGTACTTTTATTGGATTCCCAAAGACTAGAATGCAAGTGGTTAGGTTTGTTAAATATGCAGTGGCTTTCAAATAACAGTTAATTGCCTCCAAAACTGTGCAATTTACATTAAATAGTCAAATAAAGTAGTTCAAAATATAATTACTAAAGGCTAGAATTTATAGGTTTGTACAATATGCAGATGCATTTAAATAACAGTTATGTGACAATTAAAACGCGTCAAGTGTTAATTTGCTTTGCTATCTAGAAAACAAATGCAGCTCTGGGGCAGTTGTGGCACTCTTTCACACAATACAGAGTGCAAAATATGGCAGAAACAGAACTGTACCTTAGACTTGTCTCCTCCTAGCACATTGACCATGACCTCCATGACTGTCTCGTGCATTCCCAGAACGCGCATCAGATTTGGATGCTGATAAAATACTTTGTTGTTCATTATATCCCTGTGAGACAGAAAGTGAAAACAAAGTATTTCAATGTCAGTTGGAAGAAGAACGATTTACCACACTTCTAAACCCTGCACCAGGGTTTCACCAATTACTCAGAAGGTTCCTATCCCAGATGTCCCTACCCCAGGCCATCGATCATGAGCTGGCCCTCCTCTTCGCCCATTCGTACGCTGAGCAGAGAGCGGATCTGACCCAGCGAGGCCAGCAGGTTGATGGCATCCTGCACGGACTTCTCGCTGATGGTGTAGCTCTTCCTCATGGCACGCAGCAGCTCACCGATGCCATCGTACTGCCGCCGGAGCAGGCTGAACATGCTGCGCACCAACTCCGGGTTTTGGATTGTGCATTCCTGAGCCCAGCTCACCATTGTCTGAGAGATCAGCTCCTTCAGGTTAGCTGAGGAAAGAGAAATGAGTAAGGCACTGAAATGTTCTTTTTGGCCAATGGATTCAGTGAAATTGGCTGTGTGAGAAAAGATGCAGAGAAAGCCCATGATCTCATTAATGAGGTCTTAATGAGGTTAAAATAGGTCCATTACAGCAGGGGAACACGAAAAGTGCACTGCAGGGAGACTCCAGAACTGAGAGTGGGAAACACAGAGTCTAAAATGCTTTTTCTATATAGACTGGATTTTACAATACATTGGGTCGGGCCTTTATGCACTATACAATACGTGACTCTAGATTTGTTCTTTGCTTACGAGACTGCTCAAATTCTTCCATAACTGTATTTTCTGGACAATAGGTTTCTCTGAAGTATAAGACACAACCTTAAACTCTTTTCAGTTACAGAAAAAAATCAATGCATACATCACTTTGATGTATTGCGTTGCATTATTGTACCAGTCATTTTCAGTCTAGTTTTTGTCCCGTTATTGTTGCAATAGTTTAGCGTTGTATTGTTTCCTGAGCTGAAACTGAAGCTACAGTCCTCAATTTCTCTGTCTGGCCTGTAACATATATGTAAGTAAATCTTTATGAAGAAGTCAGACTCATTAGGTGACAATGTTTAATGCTGATACCTTGTAGTTCACTTTGTAAGTCGCTTTTGTTTGTCAGATCACTGAGGATGCAATAATGTTCATTTCTGCTAGCACAGCTATGGGATTTTTAAGGGTTACATTAGCACCTGGTTAACGGTAGTGTTTCTTCCCATAGCTGCTGGAGTAGTGCTACTGAAAAAAAAAGAAAATTATATAACATAAATGTTGTTTGGCTGTGTAGGTCACAGCACCTACTAGAGGGCAAATAAAATACAAGACTATAGAAAGATTAACCTGATGCTGTAGTAAGCGTGTAGAAGAAGCGCTGTGATAGAAATTCATCAGTGAACCCACAATCCAGCCTTTGCTTTCCTCTGCTAAGACTCTAAAACCTACCCAATCATCTGCTGCAATGATACATAACAAAAACATCAGAGTCTGGGCAAAATGAGTTGATGGAGTTGTACATCAGAGTCATAAATCTGCTACTGCACTTTAAAAGAGGTAATGAGGAAGCAAACATAAACCCTTTTTCACCTGCATCTGTTGAGGCATCTTTATGTTATGTGCTTGACTACATTACTGTTAGAAGGGAAAAGATGCTCACTCAGCTGAACGTATTTTAAGCTCTCTGGCATCTGAGAACAGGTTTAATTTAGGAGCCTATTAGAGAAAACGCAGCAGAAAGGTTTTTACATCATCAGGTAACCTTTTGGTCATCACTCTCTAAATCACTGAAAATTTTAACATTTAGGTCAGCATATTTGTTTTTTTGTTTTTTTTAAAAGTACCTCAGACTGCAGTTCATACTTTATCTGACTATTTTTGTTAACTTACATAGAAAGAGTTTACAAATGTAGTGATATAAAAGATACAAAGATACTGCTGAAGATAGAAGAAGATAAAAACAATTTAATTAAGACGCTCTGGTTTTATAATGTGATATCAACTTACTTGGCGCTGCTTGCTCTTGCTCTGATGGTTGTTCCTCAGTTTTCTGTGGGCGACCTTTGATTTTGTATACCAAGGAGAGCAGACGGCCTTTGATAGATGTATCAGGTTCCTCCTCTTCTTCCTCCATTGGAATACCTGCAGGGGCACACAAAGGCATAATCTTTCATCTGCGTGTTTCTGTACTGGCTTTGTTCGTTTGAGATGTTCTCACATATACTATATAATAAAAGAGTAAACATACATATACTGTACATAATGTATGTAAGATAGAGAGTAAAAAAGAGATTGGGAGACCGAGACTGGAGGCGTACCACAGTGGAGTCGCAGGTCATCGTGGAAGACATGAAGTTCCTCTTGGATGTTTTCAGGACAGGGACAGTCCTCTCCAGCACTGAAGTCCAGGAGCATGTTAATCTGGTGGAAACACATAGGGGATGAGCTCAAGAGCAAGTTTGGGTTTATATTTTATGAGTTTTTTTCTTTTGGGAAAAGGTTGCCGTCATGTGGCCAGAAGGTGGGTGGTGGATTTATAGAAGCAAATATAGAATATACAGGGTTCATAAACTCCTGCAAATATCAAATTACTGCATCTGCTCAGCAAGAGACCTGTCTGTTGCCCTGGATACAGGTTAAGTCAAGATTAATTTCTAGCCAGTCTGCAATATGGCAGAATATGCCTGAGATAAAATAGGTTTTGGAAAAGATTGCGCTTGTGGCAAAGCAAAGCATGCCATCAGTGCCTGATCAGTGTCTGTAAGATTAATGGAGCCGTGAGACATAATGAATCTGCTTTCCAAGGGAAGTGTAATTAAAAACAGAAATGTGAAAGCTTCTGGGAATAGTCGATTCCGACTCATTTCTGGACCACTGGAGCTCTGGGGCTCTTAGCACAAATCAGTTAGAGAGTTAGAGAAATGGCTAACGGTACATTCACACTGCAGCAAAGTGAAACGTTTCATTAGCCAGCAGTTGGTCGCTTTGGAGGCGTGTCACTGAAATGACAGCAAGTTTAGCTGTCCAGAGTATATAATAGGAATACCGAAGCTTTTCTATATCTTTGTTCATGTTTCTGAAAATTAATTATATTCCAACCTCTGTACTCATGTCCCGCTTAATGTTCGTACACTTTTTAAATAGGCCATGCTTACATTTTTAACCAATGCATTTATTTCCTGCTCGATGCGTGTTTGAGTATTGAATAAATTAAGTTTTTTGAACCAGTGTAATTTCCTAGTTGTTTTGGAGGACTTTTTGTGAATGCACTGTAAGGCTTCACCACTTCGCTACCCCTCTCTGACTAGAATGCTAAATTAGATTAATGTGGGTGTGTAATGGGAAATGTGCACAGGCTCTACCTGGTCTTGGGGAGGAGAGCGAAACTCCTTGGTCTTCTTGGCGGTGACAGCAGCGGACATGTTAAGGGCCTGCATAAGTTCATTGTAGCGGAACTTCTGGTTGTACTGCAGCTTGGCCACAAAACTATCTGAGAAGGCCACAATGGCCTCGATACGTTGCTTCAGCTCGCAGTCACAGAAGTAATGCAGAAGTTCACACATCTGCACGACCGACAAACGTGACAATGAAATGACACAACTCATGAAACACAATTAACAATAATACCAGATCTGTTATCTGACTGATGTAAACTATTCAAATTTTAAGCATACCAGGCATATACACTTTCTTTTTTTTAATGGTTCCTTAAGGGTTCTTTGGGTAGTTTCCGAAAGAGAAATCTAGGATAAGGAAACCCTGTTATAGGGTTCACCCAGAGGGACAAGCCAGGTTCTAGATTTAACCTTTTTCTTCTAAGAGTAAATGTACATTCATATTTATTTATTGCATTTATTTATTTATTAGATATTTTTATTCCTGAACTTTCCACCCACATAACACAAACCAGTTGCACTGTTGCACAAAACATTTTGTATCATATAAACTCTTTCCAGTTTTATAAAAAAATTACAGTTCAAGATTCAAGTTGACAATATTTTATTGAGCTTTAGATTAGGAAAAAAACATCATTTTAAACCTATTTAATTCAAGTAACAGGTCAAATAGGCGTAGAACTATAATGACTAAATAACAACTATTTATAATATATAACAATAGTAGTTGAGAGTACATTCTTAGAAGAGTGTAAGAAGGGTTATTTAAGTTGTCCGTCCAGGGGAATTGTTCTATATCTGTCTGGTGGAAAATGTTCTATATAGAACCCTACATGAGAGGGTTTCCCTTTAAGAAAAGCTTCCAAACAGAACCACTTCAGAAAGCTAGAACCGTTAAACCATCTAAAGAACCCCTGAGGAACCCTTTTTATCGAGACTGTAGTTGATAGTGATCTCCACCATCGTCACATTATTTAAATAATAATAATATTATCACAGACTTCATGGCTATGTGTCACAGACCCCTGCAGGTCCCCAGACACAAGTTTGAGAACAACTGCTCTAGATGGCATATTGCTTTCACTTTACTTGTCAAATGGGTTTAGTTAGAGACAGATTGACATTGACCTGATGTTTGACTGACTCAGGCAGGCTCTTCTCCAGAAGGCCTTTGGGTGGCTGTTTGTGTTCCTTGCTCTCTTCCTCTCCTGCCTCCACAGCTTTTTCCTCATTACTGCTTGCCTCCTCCTTCTCCGCTGGCTGCTCTCCAGCTGCAGGCTGTGTCTCCTCCTCTTTGCTCTCCCCGAACACGTTGGGCTCAATGAGCAGAAGGATGAGCCTCACCTCCTCACTACTCAGAGCGCCCATAATCAGCAAAGTGCCGATCAGCTTGAGGATGGGAACAAACTGGTACTCCACTCTGCCCCCTACAGGGTCTCGGATATGGGTCCCTCCACCCTGCACCGCCTCCGTCAGCATGCTGATGGCCTTCTCCTTCAAAATGCCCAGCGGGATCTGAGGACTGTAAAAGTGTTCACGCTTGGTGATGATGAAACACGCCGGTGTGAAGTTGAGCCGAGGGCTAATCGACGTGCTCATGCCCACGCCAGGCAATGAGTGTCGCTTGGAGTCATCAGAGAAGAGGCGGATGCTGCATGTCTCGTCCGTTATGGGGATGATGAACTCGTTCTTCATCATTAGGTGGGCTTCTTTCGCCGTCTCCAGGTGGATGCTGATGAGGACGTCATAAAAGCCCTCGCGCAGCTGCCCGGTCAGGTATTGGTTGTCAATGGTGTAGAGAAGCTGCGATTGGTCGAGGTGGCTGCAGAGGGCATGGGCCACGCGAGTGTTTCCCAGAGCACAGAGAGCGCAGTAGAGCTTCAAAGTGTGGTAGTGGAACTGTCGCAGGTCCTCGTTCTCAGAAAGCTCCATGATGTCTATGCACCTGGAGGACATTAGGCAAAAAAAAAATCACACACACCATTTTTATTGTCTTCACATCAGGGCTAGAGATTAATTTTGTAACACACCAGCAGGCTTTCTGCATTTTCACTAGCCAAAACATAGACACGCCAAATGTAACTATGTACATCTTACATTTTTAAAAAACAAATCAATAAATCAATGTATTAATTTGTATTAATTATTAATTTAATCTGTGTTGTTGGAATAAACATCCAATTATTTATTTCTGAAGGGACAAGGTGTGTGAGTGTGTGCAATTTTGTGCAGTCCTGCAAAATTGTATGTTAAAAAACACAAGTGTGCTAAATTTATTCACTGTACCAACTACAAATAATGTGTTTCTATTGTTCCCATAACACTGACATTTCTGACAAAATGTCAGCTTCTTAGCTGGGTCATCATATCCGAGCCACGTGCAACCTGTTTGCCCCCTTTCACTGAATCTTTTCCTCATCATTTACTTCTACGCACTCTTTCAAGTGTTGCGTGCTGTCTGTTCTGTCATTATTTGACCCGGTCTTTTTCACATGTCTCCATATCTGGCCTTGCTATAGACAAACTGTTTACATATTGAACTGTGAGATAAACCGGCAGGAGAATGGTCAAGTTAAGTGAAGAAAATGACAGTGAAGAGGCATACAACAAATACCGACTATAAAATACAATTTTTTTAGAATGAGCAGCACTGTGAGACTACCTGCCAAAGTGGGTGGTAAATTAACAGAATTGCCAGTTTTTTCTTGCATTTGGCAGGTGGGCAGGTGTTAACCTGCTCCCCATCCATGTATACAGTGTGATGGAATGTCATTCCTTCAGGATCACGGTGCAATATAAAGGATAAATTGTATACAGGACTACATAAAGTACAAATGGTACCACAAAAGCAGTCTACAGATACTGAAACCATCTGGCAATCAGTGAAAGAGAAGTTTGTTTTATTGTATTGGTTTAATTCAAATTTCTCTTTTTCCTCACAATAGGCATAAACACTGACAATCATATTTTTCGCTAATAATTTAACCTTTGGATGCATCCTACAAATATTGTAAGTATGTATAACGCACATGTAGGTACACATTGTTAAAAAGAATAGGGCATCCATTTTCCTAAATTTATAGGACTAATGTGTATTTATGTGTGTACATATGAGTTTCTTTTTATTGAGATAAAAAGTCCCTTGCCTGTTTTCCTCAGGAATGTGCACTGCCATCATCTGCAGGGGCTCCAGACACTGCACCACCCAGCCATGCCTTTCACTGACCCGCGCCGTCTCCACTGAGAGGAAGGTGTTGGGCATCCTGCTCCACAGAACAGCTACGATGGTCTGCACATCCAGCCGAGGGGGACACTGAGGCTCCGGGTTACTATGAAGGCTTTTGAAAATGGCTGAAGACAGGGGCATGGCATCCTGGGTGGAACACATGGACAGATAATATTATTATTGAAATACTGATGTAATGATCTCAAATTATTGGAAGATACAAGAAAAGACCTACTTGGATCTTTGGAAATTCAAACTGAAATAGGTTGGGGCTTGTGGGCTGAACAAACACAGCAGGGAACAGTTTTGTGTTGGGCTCAACCTGACAGATAACAACACAAGAGAGAAGAATGAGAAGAAGAAACAAAACACACATCAGACTTTTATTCTTTTACTGTCAGGACCAATGAGTTGTTCTTCTCTGAGAAGGCAATATTTTAAACACTAGTCAGGATTAATGCAAATCCAGTCTGCTCTTCAGACACTATACTAAGTCTAAGTGCTCCCTAGTGCCAATCTGAATGTGCCACTGGTTCAGCATCTTGATTTACAGCTCCAGGCAAACTAGGATCTGAGACAGAAAATGACTTTATTCATGAAAGGCAGGCTCCCTGGAAATCTTTAATTACGAGCTAATGTTAAACAACCTAATTTATATTGTAATGGGTATAAAGTAAATTATGAAGCAATAGCAGTGGCCTTGCATGAACACTCCATACAAAATGTCTTCATGCCGAGTTTGTTATAAATTTGCTCCTCCTAATGCAACAGAGTTGAGTTCAGCATGTGTAATGATGGTGACGTAGTGGCGGGGACAGGACACAAGCGCGAGGTTTTTCTTCGCTTTAAATATATTTATTTTGATTAACAAGACCGGGTTTAAACACTAAACAAACACACGCCGCAACAGGCATGATGAACACACAAACATCGAAAGACAACACAGGACGGAAACAAGCGGGTATTTAAACACTTAATCAAGGGGAGACAGATGAGGAACAGCTGGTAACATTTAACATAACTCACGTGACAGGGACAACTAAGCATAAACATAAACGCGTGGCGGCGGTCGGCACGCTATGTCCCGCGCACAGCCGCGCGCATGACATCACCATTAAGACCTAACTATGTACTTAAGCCCTAATGTTTATTTGAATCCTACATGCCACTCATTTGTTTATTATCATATTGGTTTAAACTTTTTTTTAAATTGTGTCTTGTTTTAATGCTACATCGTATTGCAATTGACAGTTTATTTCACTTATAAAATGTGATTTGCTTCATCAGGCCAAATTTTCTATCGCCCCATCTTTTTTTATTTTTGGGCTTAAAGGCAAGGGCTTACAAAAACTCACAGCCCTAGAACTTTACTAAAAAAATACCTGGCAACCTCAGAGGCATGAATTGCACGCAGGTAATTTAAATGATCTGAATGGATCACCCACAAAATCAAGTTAAGCACCCACTTAGCACAATTCTGAATCTGGATAACTTTCAACATGGAACAACATGGAACTATTAACGTGTCTTTTGAACAAGGTACCTGATATGCAATAGGCAGCTCCTTGTTGTTGGCAGTAAATGAGACAAGGCCAGAAGCCAGATCAATATGACAGCCGATTATCAGGTCAGTATTATTGCGTCCAGAAGAGTTACTGGAAATGTCTCCAGCGCACACCATGTAGCAATTACTCCTCCTCACACTGGACAAACAGTACAGATAGGACACAGAGAGTGAAGCAGAGCCGGGCGTAAAATATGAAATACAACTCAGAGATATAAGAGATATGCCACATGAAAAAGCAGGTTGAAACACAGAGAATGTAATTTTACAGAAGTTCTCACTGCACCAGATTGCTCCACGCTTTCTACAATTTGGGAAATGTTGTTGTGATTGATTGGCTATACTGGCATACACTACCAGTCAAAAGTTTGGGTTTTCTTAATTTTTATTATTTCCTACTATTTTAGAATAATAATGAAGACACTATGATATAACACATATGGAATTATGCAGTGACCAAGAAAAGTGTTAAACAAATTACAACTATTTTATATTTTCAATTCTTAACAGTGTTCCTGATGAAGCTTTGCACACTCTCGGCATCTTCTCAACCAGCTTCATGAGGGAGCTTCACCCAGGAGGCTTTTCTTAAACTTCTCAAATAGGCCGAGCGACTTGTTGCCTGCTACTCCTAAGTTCTAAATGAAAACTACTTGTTTGGGTAAACAATTTAGGTTTAAGTAAAAACTACTTATTAAAAAAAATACATTTTGATTAAGAAGTAAATTTTTACATGGGCATTAACATTAACATTAACTATTTACATTCGTCTTAGGAACATATTTCAACTATAAGCCTTTATCAAAACAGTGAGAAATATATATTCAATCTAGTGTGTCCAAACTTTTGACTGGTAGTGTCGCTTGATGAATGTCCTTAACCCTCTTTTATCCTTTAACAATACTGATCTTTAAGACAATGTGGGGGCTGAACTGACCTCTCATGAACACGGCCACGCTCGTCCCCAAGAGTTACGGTCACTGTGCGGACTTTGCTCAGGTTAAATTTCTTGGTGTAGTAGTGGTAGTCTGGTGTTACCCAGCCTACCCATACTGAGGCAGCGTCCTGACCAGCAAACACTCTCACCGAGTAGAAATACTAAAACACAAGCAAAGAAACCAGCTCAGCTTTAGCTTCTAATGTCATTGAGTTTATTATGTAAACCTGCCTTAAACCACCAACAACTACAATACCAATTCTGTCAGACAATTTGAGATTTAATTTGTACCTTTGTGCCATAATTAATCTTTCCGCTGTCGTCTTTCTTGGCTTTTTGGTCGTCGGCAATCACCTCGTTGATATTCATGATTTTCCTGGGGCCGGGATAAAACTCAACAGGCATGCTTAAGCGGCAGTAGATCATGTCGTTGTTGCTAGCTTGCGTACCAAAGGTCTTATGGGTTACCTTCAGACACGGTGGAGTGTCCACAGTCCCGTCAATTCTAGTCACCTAACAAAAGTGTGTTGGTTAAAGAGTTGCATCTTGAATACATTAGAAACTTATACTTTCATTAGGTAAAATGTTTTGCTATTCTGACTAGCAGTACCTCAATGTGCTCATGGTCCACTGGTACATTGACAAATGTGGGAAGGCGTTTGCTGAACCACATGGTGACCTCTCGGTTCATATTGACAGCGAAAGGCTCAAAGCCCTCTTGAAGGCCACACATGGTGTAGTATTTAAAGGTGTTGGCGTCCTTGCCCAGGTTCATATGGCCGATCTGGGAGAGACCAAGACTGCAGACTGGGATGAAGCCTGGTGAAAGGACAGATCACTAAGCCATGGCATACACTCAAAAATGCTTTCTAATGCTGGTTCTTAAGATCTGCAGTTATCTCCCAGTCCATTCTCTGATTAGCAATGGCTGTGCAGTCGTTTTTACAGTTTAGCAGAATACATGTGAAAACAGGACACCACTTGTGACTATCATATGCTCACCATCTTCAGTCTCGAAGTCGGTGAAGCAAAGCTCAGAGCCGTTGTTGGTGATAACTATCTCTCCATTGAGGGTGAAGATCATGGACTTATCCTCCATGTTAATCATGCATCCCACCACGTCACCTTTGCTCCATGTTCTCCCAAAGAAGTTACTGCCCATGTGTACCCGTCGACCCTGCAAGGCAGGTTTCCCATTAAGGAGACATCCAAACATTTTTTTTTTATATCAATATTACACAGATTTTTTTTTCATCAAAGTAATATTGAAGTCAAGTCAAGTGGGCTTTTATTGTCATTCCCCATATGCCTCGTATACATTGGAACGAAATGTCGTTTCTACAGGACCATGATGCAACACACAACAGCGGCACGGTATACAGGACTACATAAAGTGCAAATACACGACAGTGAGGACGAGTGCAAATATACACTATACAATAAATACACAGAACAATAAATACACGGGACAATTCACTGTTCTTTTTCAAAACCACACATCTGAGCGAAGCTGAGATGGCTGGGACCAAGACCATGAGAAGCCCACAAAAAGAATATAGTAACACTTACTCGGTAGCCATCAAAAACGTAGGCCTGGTCATCTACGCCCAGCTCAACATTGGGTCTACAACTTGGTCGAGCCCAGCCCACACGCATTTCTCCTCCAGTCACAGCCTCAAACTCAAAATACCATTTCCCTGATTTCACCGCATAGGTCTTCTCCACACGGAAGAAACGAATGTTCTCAGCACTCTGCCTCTCCACCACATGGGCAGCTGTGGATAAAGTGGTGACATCGTAAGACGATCATGGCCTTTAGTGTGTTTTGACATTAAATGGTGGCTTGTATTATCACAGCTTGTTTAGAGAGTTCATCCTTACCCTCTTGGTCTGGGGGCTCAATGTTGTATCCATATCCAATCAGTGTTCGGATAGCCTCTCGAAGGCTGTCTCTGTTAGACTTCTTTGTGCGTTCATCTAACAAAGAATATGGCACCAGCCGAGGATTGCGTCTGCTCTTTAAATCCTTCAGAAAATAATAGAAAAAGAGACTGCATATATCCCAACAGTGTTTTGCTTTTTATCATGGTTACATTGATGTGTTTTGCTGGAGCTCTGGTGAATGTTATAATGTTATAAATGTTATGTCATTTAAAAATATTATAGATTACCTGTTGAATACCATAAGTCCATCCTTGCTTGATGCGATCTTTGGCCCAAACGTTATGAGCGTTTTCAGCCAGTTTATCAACCAGAACCTCCTGACCAGGTGTCAGTTTCACATCAGAAAGCTCTAGCGGTGAAGGCTTATAACCATTTGACATCACATAGCTATGAGACAAGGACAGAAAGATTAGAACTATCACTCATACATACTCATATTTCTTGAGATGTTTTAATCATTAATAAATATATTGATGGAAAAAAGAAACGGGTCTGTTCTCAGTCCTATGAGCATCAATACAGCTTGTGCAATGAGGCACTGAAACATTGGGAGACACCATGATCCTCAGCCTGCCAACAGCCAGCAACTTCATCAGGCCTTTTTGCAGGAATGCTAGAACATCACACAACTGCACAGCCTGAGGCTCATCAGCCAGGGGGCAGTGGAGGCTCCAAGAGGCACTCACACAAGGTACTGACTAGTTAGCGTGCATTGTCCTGTGTATTTATTGTCCTGTATATTTATTGTCCTGTCTATTTACCGCCCCTGTGTATTTATTGTTCTGCGTATTTATTGTCCTGTGTATTTACTGTATAGTGTATATTTGCACTCGTCCTTACTGTCGTGTATCTGCACTTTATGTAGCTGCTGTATTGTTGTGTGTTGCACCATGGTCCTGTAGATATGACATTTCATTTCAATATATACGAGGTATATGGAGGAATGACAATAAAAACCTACTTGAACTTGAAACTGTGCTTAAACTCCCTCCTGACCTGGAGTTTAATACCCTGATCTATACCGCCTTCTCGGTTTTATCTCTCTCTGTCTGTGTGTTTGTGTTAGGTCAGGCAGGTTCGTGTATGCGTGTCTTCAGCACTATGCCCTTCTCACACTGCAACCTTGGCGCCTGCCACTATGCCATACGCAATGACAAATCCTATTGGCTCTCCACGACTGCTGCATTACCCACCATGCCTGTGTCTGGGCCGGAGATCCAGCCACACATCAGCAGGTGTGTGGTGTGTGAGGCTCCATCACCAGCCATTGCTGTTCACAGCCAGGGCATATTCATACCTCAGTGCCCAACGAACTGGAGAAGCCTCTGGATCGGATATTCGTTCCTTATGGTTAGTCAGAGAGTTTGTATGAGTGCATGCGGAAATGAGTATTGAATAGGAATTAAAGAAGTGAGTGTGTTTAGGTATGAGTTAAACAAGAATTGAATGCCAAGTAAAGATATGTCTCTGTGTATGTGTATCTTTGTGGGCACAGTGTCGTCTGACACCTTTTGTTTCCTATTTACAAAAAAACAACCTTTTTCAGCCCTTTAATTTCCTCGAATGTAACATCCAAATGACCTGAACATGAGCTCTGTGATATAAACACAGATTTAAAAAAAAAAAAATTTAATTAAGCCAAATATTTTAGTATTATTCTTTTCTGTAAAACCTTAAATGTTTTATTTCACCCAAACAAAACATAAGGATTAAATATGTTTTGAGGGCAACAATGTCTAAATTGTGAAACCTCTAATGTCTCGGTTGATGTCTCACATGACATGGTCATCTCTGTACCTCAGCACACTGGGTCGGGAGATGAGGGTGGCGGCCAGGCTCTCACATCGTCAGGAAGCTGCCTACAGGATTTCCTCACGCATCCATTCATGGAATGCCAGGGCCCACATGGCACGTGCCACTACTTTGCCAACATCTACAACTTCTGGCTCACGCATGTGGGTGGGCTGGACTTCGGCCCCGTCCCCAAGACAATGACCCTTAAAGGAAAGTCTGAGCAGTCTGGCAGTGTTAGCCGATGCAATGTCTGCTTGAGGGAGTTCCCCCAGACCATGCCCACTTTCCCTTTGTGATCATGCAAAGGATGTCACATGAGTTGGAATCATATTAATTCGTACTCCAAAAAGAAAAATTGGGGAAAAAAAGGACTGAACAGTTTGTGACTACTCACACTGAACAACTGTGAACTAGTTTCTGCTTACTTTTCCCTCTCTACACATCATACTTAAATGTTCTAGCAGTGTTTTGTATCTTGTATTCTGATCACCTTGCCTCGGTGCAGGGCCAAAATATTAGCTGATTGTTTATCAATCAATTTGTCAATCATCGTCAGCTCTGCCAGTGGTGTCATTTTCAATTCCACAAAGGTTTGTCATCAAAACACAATTTACACATTCCTTTCAAAGTACTTTATGTCTATGCAGCCATCATTAAAGATGCCTTAACATTTCACTAGTTCTCATCACAAGGATAGAAAACTGATTCTTTATGGGTTAAAATGATTTTAAACGCAGTAGGGAAAGCGTTGATAAAAGGGGGTGTGCCGCTTTTACTCTGGGTTCAGGCATATGGCTTCACCACTGGTGCTAAATGCTTAGTCTCTTTTTTTTTTAATTTAAATTTTTTATTTTTTCCTTTTTTTTCCCCTCTTACCTTTAACTGTGGCTTCCATGGCATCTTGTAACTATCTGTAAAGTTATCCATGTGCAACACTACTGTTTACTCTCTATTGGACCTCAGTGTGCACGCAAATATTCATATTTTATGGTTGCAAATAACAGCACATTTTAATATTTTGCACTTTATTGTCATTTTATAACATATAAATTTAAGTCATAAAGACATAATTTAGAATTGGTAAATGTGTTTAGATGCTTTAACTCATCTTTACTTTTTTCTTTCACACTCAACTTTTTCCCTGAGAAAGTAATTTAAACTTTACATCACAAAGACACCAGTCACAAGTGGTTGGCATTTTTTGATAATCTTCCCTCAAGTTTTATTTTGTATTTCTGTTTGTATGAATAGATAGTGCTATCACTAACCATTATTAAACCAAACTATATCCTTCAGTGTTCTTCACCCCATATCACATTTTACTGTGACGACGTTATATGGGAACTTGCTTTACCCTTGTGGCATTACATATTCCAGTGTATGTAAATATGTTTGCACTGTTGAAAGAACAGCGATGCTTTATATTTTTACTGTAAATTTCAAGAGTATTTATTCAGGAAGAGGTTATTTTGGTGCTATTTTAGAGAAAAGGTGCTAATGGAAAAGCTTTTTCCCAGAGACTGCTTATGTATCTGATCTTACAGGTACACGAAGACACACATTTGAGTGTTGGAAAATGAATATGTGTATTATGTCACACGCATCATTCAAGGTAGTTTTGTCAAGACATGTACATAACTTGATGGGGGATGGTATAACATTTAAGAAAAGGTTGGTTATAGTTTGTGGCTATACCATCTTTTTTCACTCATTATTCTGTGTCTATTTTACCATAGGGGATTTTTAAAAGAAAATGATCACTAACTACAGTGTGTCTTGCCTATGATCCTACAGCACCCTGGTTAATCTACACAGAAATGTGCTTCTCATCTAATTTCAGCCACATCAGAGCTAAAGCAGCATCACTGTTACAAACCAAAGTAGAAATTGCAAAGTGGCAGTGAACCAGCATTTGTAAACAACCCTATTATATGTTTAGTGCTGCTTATTTACAAGCCAGTGCAGAGATTTTTAATTGAGCCTTAGACTTTACACCTATTCCAGTCACCCCAAGGCATGTCATCAAAATTAACTCTCATCTGACCCCCCACGAACCAATCAGATAAAACCTTTGTCAATCTTCTTCTCCCTTATTGGATAACACTCACTAACACACATTTGTCTAGGCAATTACCAGTAGTCTTAATGAAATTAATAATCATCATGTGGACTGTTATAAGGTTGAAATAAAATGCATTTTATTTCAAAAAGTAGAAAGCTGATTGTGTAGTTATTGTGCAACACATTGTTACTGCATATGGTCTATCTATAGATGGTATGTCTGGATGTTGGATCGTTAGTAGTGTTGTGTAAAATTACTACTGCATTTTTCTTCAATTCTATAACAAATATTACTAATATGCATGCAGTATATACAACTCCTTTCAAATTTGCTTCATGGAAGGTGCTTTAAGCTCGAAAACTAATTCCGGAATAAAAATGGGAAAAAGGGATCTCACTCAGGTTTAGGTACATCCCAAAAGATAGAATTTATTTTCTGTTTACAAAAATAAACTTTCATGATATCAAAACAGAAGAAAGTTAAGCAAAAAAAAAGTTTATAAAATGCTAAGCCAAGTGACGTATCCTACATTTCACAGTGCAAAATATTAAGACTCATAAGAGCAAAAGGTCACTGTCTGTGCATTCATCATGGCACAGTGGAACACAAAGAAAAGGCACTTACATTCACAGCAAATGAATATAACGTTTACCATTTAAATAAGGGCCAGGTTTCTGGACACAAACAACATAGGATCTTTAAAGGATCTTCAAGTTGTAAGAAGGTTTAATTAGTCCTAAAGTGTCCTGTAAATTAAAACAGTATTTAGTTGGTAATACATAAAACTTCAATAATTTTATTAATAAAATGTAAATTTACCTTACCAGTACATAAATGATACAATATTGTTAAATACTCCGATACTGTAGACAGAATTTTAGTGGCCATCAGTAGCACACTACCTTTTTTACTTATTCACTTCAATTGTTAAACCTCTGAAGTCGCCGTTGGCGTATTTCCTCTATGGTGGGCTTGGAGTTGGCATTGAATCCATAGAATGGTCTTGTGTGAGCACTGTGCCCTACAGGACACACATTTTAAACACCTGGTCAGTCAAAATCCTCTGTATATCCTGAAGGTGGCAGCATACACTAACTTGTACAAATGTTCAGAAGCATAAATAGCACTTAAAAGATCTGATAAATATATTGTAGTTAGTGAGAATCGTTACTTTCTTACATCATTTTCAAGAGGTATTTCTGTTTGTATGTGATTATTAGACAGTGACTAAAGATTATTTATATGATCAATTACTCCATAGACTTTTTCCAGTAACAATAACAAATGTAACAATATACATATTTAACAAACAATACAAGTTTCAAATTGAAATGATGGTACAATAAACCATAAATTTTATTTATTTGTATTATTATTATTAGTTTTATTATTTTATTAAGAGTGCAACACGGTTACTGTCTTGTTCTCCCTGTGTCCTCTGGTTACGCCAGTTTCTTCCCACCTCTCAAAAAACATGCTGGTAGGTGGATTCGCTACCCTAAAGTTCCCCTTGGTGTCAATGAGTGTGTGTGTGTGTGTGTGTGTGTGTGTGTGTGTGTTTGGCTACCCTAAATGAGTGTGTGTGTGTAGGTGTAGGTGTGTGTGTGTGTGTGTGTAGGTGTGTATGATGCGCTGAGATGGACTGGCATCCCATCCAGGGCGTATCCCTGCACTGCGCTCAGTGTTCCCAGGATAAGCTCTGGAGTCATCGCAACCCTGACCAGGATAAAGCGGTTACTGAAGATGAATGAATAAAAGCAACAATGACTGTAGCTAGTCAGAGAAAAAATAAAGTGAATCCCAGAAAATAAAAATAAGCAGAAATATTTAAAGTGTAAACAATTTAGGCAAGCTAGTAACACTTCTATAACGAAACTTCTTTTTTACCCTAAGAGCCTTTTTGTGGACAGTTAAAATATATTTGGAGGTGGGCTGTTAAATTAGTGTTAAATAAAGGCTAACTGCTACATTTTTTTTTACACTTTACCTAACAGATGATCATGATCATGGATAACAGTAGCATTGCTTTGAATCTAGGGAGCAGCAGAAATATCTGGAAACTGGAAAAAGATTCCCAAAGGTGGATGACGTGTCGACAATATCAGAGCTTTGAGTATCGACCGATACCTGATACTGATCCGATACTGACATCCTCTTAGTAACTGAGCTGACTCTTTGCCAGCTTCTGTTGCAGAGTTATGCGGAAGTGCAATGGCGGTGTACTTTAACCTAGTTGTGTCCTGTGTTGATGGGCACGATCTGTGTTGTGTCGGTCAACACAACACGTATTCACAGCATAAAATAAGTCAGTGGATCATATAAAAAAAATATCTCAAACTCCAATCAAATATTTAGTCCAGTATCGGCCCTCAATACCGATACTCTGCATCAGATCGGTATAGCCCTAGTTGCTTTATCTGGGTGTTTTACCCATAATCCCCCTCACCTTGGTCTTGCAGGCTGGCCCTAATAGCTGCCTCATACTGTTCATGCTCCGACAGGCCGGCTGTGTAGGGGTGCTGAGGGGGTGTCGATGGCTCGTTTGTGTTATGAGGACCCTGTCCAGTGTAGGGGGAATTGTTTGGACTGGACGGCATTCCATATCCACTATAACCTGCACAAAATAAAATCCAAGTGTACATGAGGTCTGGCACACGGTACAAGTTTTGGATGGTACAACCGCCAGCAAGGCACTTGCACACACAGGAAATCTTTGAGGATATTAAAGCTTACTGCTACCAAATACTGTACTACATTTATATCATACTGTACTTATTTAAAATTCATCTCAAAGCCAAATTTGATTGGGAGGCTGCTTACCTGAAGAGTTATAGTATGTGTAAGGCCTGCCATTGCTTCCATCAGAACTTACAAAACCTGAGGGACCAGAGATTTGTTTACTTGTTTGTAAATGCAATGTCCGTTTTGAGACGGAGTTACTATGGGGGATTTTCCGTTAATATGGTGTGGGTGCCGATGTTGGCCTGCAACAACGGTTCCATTAGGGGCCCAGGAACCAATGGACCGGTGATGTGAGGTGCTGGGGGCGGGGCCATTTCATAACCATCGCCATGACAAGTCAAACATCTGAAGTCGTTACCATGACTGCCATTAAAAAAAACTTTAAAAAAAACAGCGAGTTTTGAATATTAGTTTTGAAAAGAAAATGAGAAAAACACTACTGAAAACTACAACCAAGTGAATATTTGAGCATCGTTGCTAATACACTGCTAAAGCTAACAAAACCTTCTTTGAGCACGTTCAGAATAAATAATTACAATCTAAGCCTTTTCATTCATGTTGTTTGTCTTGTATAATTGTTTTTAATGAAGGTATCTGTACTGTGTGTAGATATAATTGGGTGGAAAAACACATTCTCAAGGTCAGAAATAATATGTAATAAGCTAAGGAAAGCAGGTGATCTGCCACAGTTGTTATTATAGTAGTTATATATAGGTTTTTAAAAAGGTTCGCTGGAGAACCGAAGCAGCACCATATCAGTGGAAATTGTTATATATGAATTGTCCCAAGAATAAAAAAAGAATTGGTGCAAAGCTGTTTACACATATAAAAAGGCAGAATTTTATTAAAGTTTTTACAACTTTTGCCCCAAAACTCTTGAGCTATACAGCACTGGGAGACCAAAATGCTGCAGCCCAAAAAACCTGATGGACTCACACACTCACTGTCACGGTATCCCCGCCACGGACTCCCGCTTATAGTGCGCGCCGCAGTTCCCGGCGAGCCGCGCACTTCCGTGTATGTGTCTATCATGTGTTTTTGTTTTGTTTGAGTCACGTGTCTTGTTTTGATTCTGTTCAC
>JAOUQW010000009.1:15660466-15671007 GCA_028565825.1 Olivaichthys viedmensis
TTGTTGGTGCCAGACGAGCTGTTGAGTATTTCTAAAACTGCTGATCTCCTGGGATTTTCACACACAATAGTCTCTAGTTTACTCAGAATGGTACAAAAAAGAAAAAACATCCAGTGAGCTGCAGTTCTGCAGATCTTGTTGATGAGAGAGGTCAACAGAGAATGGCCAGACTGGTTTGAGCTGACTGAAAGGCTACGGTAACTCAGAAAACCACTCTGTACAATTGTGGTGAACAGAAAAGCATCTCAGAATGCACAATGCATCGAACCTTGAAGCAGATGGGCTACAAAGGGAGGCCCTACCCAGTATTAGTATAGTGTTCCTAATAAAGTGCTCGATGAGTGTATACTGTTGCTAAATCATGTGCTCTAGGTGCATAATCAAAGCAGCAAATGGGCTATATTTCAAACTTTGTGAAAGTGTTACCTGCCACTGAGCATAGGATTGACATCTTGTTGGGTTAACAAACTTCATATAATCATATACAGTGGTAACAAGTATTTATAATAATCTGACAGTTATATTTAATTACCCAGGCAAGAAAGCAGAGAAACGAAGGCTCCACACTGTGAGTTGCACGCAGTGTGAATTAAAAAGTGACAAGGGGTGGTTGCAGCCCTTTTAAGCATTTTACTAAGAAGACAGGAGTGCTCAACTTTGCTTATGTTAGAGCAGAGAAATCACCAAACTGTGCTGGACTCTGGCCCTTATCTAATACCCCTTCAGGAGTGAAGTTCAGCACCCCTAGCAGGTTTTGATCTCTATTAGATAAGTGATTGTTCAATATGTTCTTAGTGCTACTTGTATAGACAGAGTGGGTGGATGCAGAGGTGGCGTTATTGTTTCTGGACTTCGTCCCAGAATCGAGCTGCATGCCACAGCACTGGGGAGGCGAGCTCTGAGTCTGAATGCCTAATCCTGACCACTCTCACAAAACATACCATCACCATGCCTCCCTCATTATCACATTTAAAGCATGGCCTGGGACCAGAGTCTACTGCAGTTACGCACATGGTGACGAGGGCCTGTCTCACAAGCCCTCTAATCTGAGCTCAGGTCATGACTTGGACATACACAGATGCAGTCATTCAAACCCAAGTGATGCAACAGCGTCAACGTGACATGGAGATCAAGTTCAGTTCCAGACCTCATGAGATTATAGGGTGAGGTGTATGGTGTCTTTTTCTTCGCGACACGCAAAACGGCTTAATTTCCTTACCCTTCTCTTGAGCGGCCCCAGGCGGGAGGATTTTGCGTCTGGCGCTTGGTAAGACAGCCACAACCCTGTCGCCACGTGCATGATGAAGCAGACCGAATCACCATACTTGATCTCTGCCACCCCCATGCCATCAATGTCCCGCTTTGGGCCGGAGTCCACTTTCTCCTGCGAGGGACGGACAAAAGAAAAAAACAATTAAAGAGTCAGCCAATTGTTAGTGCTGTCCATCTCCCCATCTGGAGCATTTGGCATGAGTGACTTCAAAAATATTTCAAGCCTTATCGAGATTAAATGGTCAGCAAATTTGCAAGGGTCGGAAATCAAATGCTGTTCAGACTGAATAAATCAAAGGCATAGAAAGGCAGGCCGGTGACCTTCCTGCATAACAACTTGTTACAGCAAAGGCATGACTGATAGATGTCTATAATAATGCTGAATTAATAGCTGAGAAAGCACTGTAGCAATTACAGCCCTAGAACTGTTACAAGCAGGTTCAGCATGTGTGTGTGTGTGTGTGTGTGTGTGTGTAATACTGAGCAGTAAAGCATAGATATCCTGAACCAAGTAGGTTATTGACATCGCCCAGAAAATGATGAAAATGATTTATCATAGCAGGTGGCACGAGTTTTAAAGCCCACCATGGATTCATATGTAATTTCATTTATTGCAGATGAATCAAACCTTGCTTGGCCTGAAGCAGAATGACGTGGCAATGGTGTCAGACTTCTCTCTGTCCAGCAGCACCAGGCCGCGGTCCTCTGTCTGACCCAGGTAGTGGCCAGTGGAGAGATGGCGCAGGCGGAAAGGCTGGCCCCACCGAATATGGCTTCCACTCCAGCTGTGTGACACAAAAGAGGCCACAAATCTACATATAAGTCCCACTGTAATGCACAACACATTTTTCTCTGTTTTCTGTATACTGTCTGGTGATGTGAGAGGGTGAGAGCTAACACTTGCTAACAAACCTGGCTACTGTTTTTAATCACACTATGTAGTGGGTAGCTAGCTTGCTTCAACAGTTGTTTCAGGTTACCCTAATAACATAGTTCGCCTAATGTTAGCTAGCCTGCTAGCGGAGTTGTATAATGGATTGGTCTTAATAACCCAGGTTAGCCTAATGTTAGCAAGCTTGCTAGCGGACTTGGCTACTAGTTAAAATCGCACAGTATAAAAACCTAATGTTAGCTAGCTTGCTAGCGGACTTGGTTAGCTACTTGTCAAATAGTTACTGGAAAGGTAACATTAGCTAATGTTGCTAAATCAGCACGAGCCAATTCCGTTATGCATGTGCACTTCTGTTTTTTGGTGATTAAGCATGATGGACACTTCAAAAAGGGGTATAGGATAGCAATGATTTGTCTATATACATAAATAAGCTATATAAACTGTCTTTCAATTGAATAATAAAGGATTCATATCCGTACACCCTCATGACCCAGACCATCTATTGATGTTATAGCCATACAATTGTAATATATATATATATATATTTTATGTTATGTTACAATACTCATTAAATCTTCATCTAAATTGTGAATGCAGATAAGAGATGGAGGTCAAATGACATGGACCACAATCACCTTTTGGACAAATTGACCTAAAAATAATCTCTGTAAATATGTAACATGTAAATATGATTTTTGTTTGTTTGTTTTATTATCACTAGCTCAAATGGTCTAGTACAAGATGGCTCCTAGTCTATAATGTGAATGATGTGAATCATAATTGATTGGTGTATCACATAATATTTAGAGGCTTATGGGTATGTGTGGGTTTTTATTGACTGGTGGTTGGTATGCATGAATGGGTTTAAAAAAATATTTTAATGGAAGTTTACCAGTGTGGGGACTCTACTTCTCATTCTCAACGTTTCATGTTGGAAAAAATCTTTTTTATTATTGTTCCACCTTTGTAAAAATGGATAATTTTGACCCCTTCAGTACATAACGATTAATGTCAAGTGCCTAACCCAGTTGTGAGTTACATAATCACAGAAAGGTTTTTGGGTAGACATTCTGCACTCCAAGACCTTTGCTAACTGAACTACTCATTCATGCATAATCAGAGGAGACAGCTCAGAATTAGATTAAATTTTAGATGTGTGGGTTATTTAAAATTTAACTACCACAGCCCTGTGTATCTGTGTTATTCTGACTCGCATGTGTGAGAATGTGTGTGTGCGCGAGTGTGTGTGTGTGTGTGTGTCTTTTCTCTGCTGTACTAACTCCTCTCTAACAGTGTTTAAGCTTTATGGTACAGCTAGACCATGGCCTATTTGCATGAGAATATGTTTTTCGATGGAGACTACAAAGCACTTCTGTAAGTCGCTCTGGATAAATTCTGTAAATGTAAATGTGTGTGTGTGTGTGTGTGTGTGTGTGTGTGTGCGCGCACGTATGCAGTCACCTGATCCGAAGTGGCTCTAACCTCCACAGGGACCTGGCCCTGGACCCTCCTTTCCCAGTCTCATAGTTCACCAGCCTGTGAGAAGAGACTGCACTCAGAGACTGCCGTTTCTCATTCAGACAGGAACATTAACCACAGGTATTCATGACTCATACATAATGTGCAACATTAAATGCCATTAATGGTTGTTATTTTAAGTCCTAACAGCTTAGGTACAGTGTCTCACCTCTGCTGCTCAGTGGACTGGTCCGATCCTGGTATGGTGAGACTCTCATCATGTCCATGGAACAGGCGCATCACGTGCCCCCCCAGTAAATATCCTAAAGAAGACATATAGTGAACTGATGCTTCTGAAAATGTATATAAAACGTTACCTTACTAAAATGTTACGTTTCTAATGGTCAAAAGCAGACTTCCTGCTTTACAAATGCAGCAGCACAAATTGCCTGAATGGCCATGGTCAGGAAAAAAATTCTTGTTGTCATTCTTTGATATATGAAGGGAACTTACCCACTGCCACGTTGCTGCCAGAGCAGGCAGGCTGCACGTTCCACAGTGTTTGCATAAAAGAAGCATCTACTTGTATGTTACCATTGGACATGGACAGATGCTGCAAAAAGACAGGTCTAATTACTTGTGTAATTGTGTGTGTGTGTGTGTGTGTGTGTGTGTGTGTGTGTGTGTGCGCGTGCGTGTGTGTCGGTGTGTGGGCATGTATTAGCTCTTTGTGGGGACCAAATGTTTCCATAATGATAGGAATACAATACAATTTAGACTTTGTATGTCATTTAGCAAGTTCCTATGAAGAAAAGGCTTTTTTTGTTTTTTTACAAAAATGACACTTTTATTTGAAAACTAAAAGTGGCAAAAGATTTCCTTTGGATACGGAGGTTAAGCTTAAGCTGAGGGTTAGGTGTAGGCACTGCATTATTTACCTATCATAATACACAAGTGTGGGTGTGGGTGCCATGTGTGTGTGTCTGGCAGCTACAATTGGTTTATTGTAATTGTGTACATAATTTTCTGAAAGAAGGTATTTAATTTAGCTTTTTTTGTTTTGATAAAGGTATATTGATTACATATAACGGTTGCCCTTTTTTTGTGTAATAGTGGGTTTCTAGTGAGTCTGAGGCTGACTGTGATATCAGAATGAGAATCATAGCAGTTTTTATTGGCTAATAAGATTCAGTTACAAGGATTTGTAGGCATCGTAAAAAGCAACAAATTAAGAAGACTATAATAAGAAAAAGTACATGACTAGTACAAATAATAAATTATTAATACACACATTTTAAGGATTAGAATGTCTACTGTTTTTGCAGTAAAAACACAACACAGTATGTGCAGTATTCATAGCTTGCATACAGTGAAAAGTATAGTAAGTATTGTAATATGGATATACGATATGCTCATATTTTAGAGTATGTAAAGAATATGGAGAGCTTAGCAAATTAAAAGTCTAAAGGAATCACACTTGGCAGTAAATTAAAGGAGGTATGCCTGTGTGGTGATGTATCGTAAATGTCTTTTTGATACTGTGAGGATTTTGATTCAGTGTACAGAGGACAAAGCTGAAGTATGTCTTTAAGAGAAAGAGAAATAGCCAGGCGGAGACTCCAATGCAAAGTGGACCACTTAATACTGCTCAATACTATTTGTAGTGTATGTATGCCAATTGATTCTCACCAGATATCTCTCAGAGGACACGCTGACCAAGATGAGATCATCACCAATGCGAACCTTTTCACCCTCAGATCTCTGCTTCGAGGCTGGATGGATGGTCCACCAACAAGCCTCACCTTTGAGGAGGAAAAACAAACAAAAAAGCTTCATAAACAGAGAAATAAAGGCACAACTCCTTTCATCAACATGCCATGACTGCAAACAAATCAGGTATACCATGTTTCCATCAAATTTTTGCCACTGGCCGAGTGAAAGACATTTCTGTAGATGCATATCAAAATTTCAAATATGGGCGTCTTCCAGTGGTGGTCTTCTTAAATAAACACATCTGATGTTCTCAATACATATAAATAGTAAGGCTCCATGTTTGAGTGTGGAGGGCAAGTGTCTGAAAGCAGGCCATTAAACTGATGAATAAAGTTTCTTATTTTTTTGGTTCAAATGTCATGAAGCAAGTCTACCGTTATTGAATATTATTCTGTATTTTAATCTGAAATACCTGTTGAGTCCTCCTGTAATCCTACATCAAATGACAGCTTGTCTGTCAGAGACCTTGAAGTGTTTAGACAGGCCAGATACTATTAGAAAAATAATCAGGACAGAAAGCTTTGTAAGAACATCTGCAAACACCAAAGGTTTCCGAATAAAGGCAAGGCTTCCATGCATTACTAAAGCATCAAAAATAATCAAATCTAGAATATATTATATCCAATGTATAAATAGATTTTAAACAATAAAGTTCTATCTATAATTGATAAAGTTCTATAAATTAATGATAGTGATAATCCACTAATCTGACCCTTTGTTCATGTTTTTTTATATAGCTTATTGATATAATTTATACAGAACAAGTTGATGATAAGATTTTATGTGTGGTGGCTGTAAGTTGCAACAAGCGGCTAATCTTCCCCCTCAGTGCCTTTAATCGGTGGAGCACATTCTCACCATTCCACTAAACGAATGCCTCAGTAGGATGGCATGACCATACAGCAGTGTCCGATGTCCGCCACCCTGCCCCGCCTGCAGAGAGCGAGAGAGAGAGAGAGAGAGAGAGAGAGAGAGAGAGAGAGAGAGAGAGAGAGAGTTAGCAAGCGGCAATGTGAATATTGTGAGAGGGAGAGAAATGTTACTATTTTCATAGCACAAGATCTTTCCACAAAAAACAAGAGGACCAAAAAAAAATTTGTCACTCAAAAGGTATGAACCATTTTCATGAAAACACTGAATCGAGCACATGCTGGGCTACTCAGTTGCATGTGTTAGGGGAAAATTTCCTGTTCATTTGTTTGAACAGGAAAAAATTTCTCTGTACCGTAGATGAGGAAATGTGAAGCAAAAAAATCATGTCCCTTGAAAATGCACAACGATTTCATAATAATTTTACAAAAATTGTGTAATAATATCACATTACTTTGACAAGGATATATATATTTTTAAAAGTTATAGTAACTACTTACCCGTCTTATAAACCTCTGAAAGCATTAGGAAAACAAATGTTCTTTCTTTATTAAAAGGTGAGGTTTACAATGAACTGGCAATACCAAAATAACACCATAAACTGACTCAAAGCAACCTAAGACGTATTAATCAGTTTTAACTTATTAATAAGAGTTATTTGAAGATTAAAAAACAAATAGAGAAAAATAAATCAAGTTAACACTCCCAGTTGTTACTGTGAGGCTGTGCTACATGTTTCAGGGCTGACACATGAAATGCGGCTCAGTGACCTTTGGCTGCTGGTCACTCTGATATCCCGCTATTAAAAGCCCGCTCAAAACTGATTACTTCAGACATTTGTTTCATTCACAAACTATACGGCAAAATCAAAAACAAGAGAAACAAATATGTTCTAGTGCAGCTTTAACAGCTGTCTGCTTTTGTATGAGGGCCTGATGTGAAAAGATCAAAATATGATGAAATCATAAAATATGATAAAATCATGATGACATTAAACCTGCATTTACAAAAACTGTTTTGAGTAATGTAAATAACAGCAAAACCATCTGTTATCAAATGACCATATAATGTGCACAGCAAAATAAGTACTAATGGATGGAGGAATAGAAGAATGTGGGCTAAAAAGAAAGAAGATATGTGGGCTAAAGAAAGGCATTTTCACACTGGAATCAACATTCCAGAACATTTCCTCTTCTTTGGTAGCCATGAAATTTGACTGGTTCATATTCCAGCTGTGAGAAGAAAGTCATTAAAAACTCAACTATGTCGAGTTTAGAACGTTTTAATATAACAGTCTTGCAGCTTATAAACAGAAAAATTAACCAATATGATTTAGCAACATCACCTAAGAACTATGCGACAGTTCTTGTGCTTTATTATTTGTTATTATTGTTTTTTAAAGGTTTGTGTTGTGATAATCTAATAGTTTCAGCGATGTTATAAGTAGGGATGTTAGCAAATGAGTTGTACAGAACTGAGGCAAAATGGCTGAAGAAGAAACTCAACACTTTTATTTCAGAATAACTTGGTTATCATCTAGAGCACTGAAACGCCAAAGGGCCATGGTGAAGGGTAGTTTATGTATTCTGCATATTACATTGTGTAGAATAAGATGTAGCAAAAGCTTTATCAAAATTGCATCTCTCAAGGCACATGGATAAAAGTCCTGCTTGTGTCCTCCTCAGCACATTGATTTCTCACTGCTGTACTTTCATTATAGGGTAATTTGTCTTAGCCAATCGTACTTGTGTGCAATTTCTGTAATTGCCCCTCCCAAATAGTATAAAGGTGTTTTGGTTTTCTGTTAGCATGAAAAGAGAGTGTAAAGAGTTTTGCTGCCCTAAAGCTACTTAGATTAGTCACTTATTAGTTTGGTTAGTGTCTGAATAGCTACGTCTAAGTCTAAGAACTCCTACAGACTAAAAAAATCAATTTGAGCACTAAATGCTACTGATCTATAGGGTGCTATACAGTAAGAGAGTTTTGGACCACATTAAGGTTAGTTGTTTTATTTAGCCTTTTGCAATCATGCATATTGAACCAAGTAGGGAATGAACCATAGACGTAACATACCCATCGCTCATGATCAGGATTCTAGCCATGTTGAACAAAAAATACAGATGTACAGTTAATGAAAGTAATAATGCATTTACCAATTTGATAATCAAAGCTAAAATTGGATTTGTGATGTTGTGGACAAAAGCCTTTCATCAGTCACAGACATAAAGTCCATTATGTGACCTATTATACCAATATTAACATGTTATAGAGAGTAAAATATTTTGTTAAGTTTCAAACATAGATAACTCAAGTAGTCAGTCACTATTGCCAATAAGATAATATATCTTATATTTATGGATTATATATCTTATCAGTCAATTCAATCCATTTTGTTTATGGCTCTAAGCCTCAGCGTCAAAATAAACTCATTAAAATTGCTGAGCGAAATCCCCTAAAAACTCTTCTTTCATATATTGATATTGGTACGATCTTAGATAATATGGACCATATGTTGGAAACTGGTGAAACAATATTTGAAGTATTTGACAAAAACACAGATTTCATGAGTGTTGCTGCAAAAGCACAATTAAAGTCAGCACAACTGCATATAAAGCCATTCTGGTAGTTCATGGAATTTGATTTAGATAAACAGATAATGAGTGAGGTACAACACCATCATAACCCAGCAGTGGGTTCCTTATGGTGATATGTACCTTACTTGCAGTGTTAGTGAGTGGATCTGATGATGATCAAACAGGGATGTATGATGTATGGAAAACTATACAAGAACTTGTATAGAACTTGTAATATGGTAATCCCAATAACTTCATAACCTTTAAAGTCTTATAGCCTTTCTCAGAATTACAACTCAATTTAAACATCATTCCAAAAAATCCTCCAAAAAAGGAGATCAGCATGAGCATTAATAGTAATGAATAGTGTTCGTGGACTTACAGGTGGTCAGTGCTACACACTGACTATATCATGAAGAATAATTACTTACCCGTAGCCATAAACAAGCGAGTAGCACTACAGCTGAAAGGATACCGGTGTGATCCTTTCAATGCAACTTTCAGCACGTAAATCACAAAAGCAGGGTGCCGCCAGATGACAGCACGTTTAGCTGTTTTAATCGCAAAGAAACTCTGTACCTGTTATGAACCTGCCAATAAACTGTTATGTGTTTTGAAGAGAATATATACTACATATTGATGTGAACTATATAACACTAACAGATACTGTTTGAGTGAGTCTGGATCAATAGTATTATAGGGGCAGTGGTGGGTCAGTGATCAGAAGGTTGTGGGTTCAAGCCTCAGCACCCCTGTTGGGCCCTTGAGCAGGGAGGGTTATCATGGCTCTGTGCTCTGACCCCAGCTTACCAATATGCGAAGAATGAATTTCACTGTAATGTACTTGTATATGTATATGTGACAATAAAAAGGCATTCTATTCTATAATAGATATGATAAACACTGATTCTTTAGCATGGATAGACGTAGAGAGATATGACTGATGCTGATTCTTTAGCATAGACAGACATGGATTATGGATTCCAGTGATTTAAGAAATTTGATAAAATGGAAAAATAATGGACAACTGGGCAAAGATATTTCCTCATAGTTACATCAATCCTACAGTATGATGTTAACTATGTTGCATAATAAAGTAGTCGTCATTTAAACACAGTATGACTATAGAAGTGACTGAGATGACATATGGCTACTTACACCTTCCCCATTTTGGCCTGTGTTAGCCAGCATCTCCTGCAGGGCTCGCACAGAGAGAGACAACTCCAGCACAAAGTTACAGATGCACAGGTCAGGAGGAACATACTGCAGAGAGAGACAGACAGAGAATGAGACAGAGAGAGAGGGGTACAAGGTCATAGTATGCAACTCATATATTACAGATAGCAGAATATGAAATTCAAATTAGATTCAACAGCACAAAGGACCCTATTAGGTATCTCCATTTTATAATAATAGCTAAGATGATATCAAAGGCATGATTATAATGTACTCTAAATATCCTCTAACTATTTCTATCCACTTTTTTTTTTTCATTTTCTGTCAAGGCAGGTAAAAAAAACGTGAAGTATAGTGCTTATGTACAATAAGCACTATAGATAATTGCATGAATGAGAAGGTGTACAGGTTCCTAATAAAGTGCTCGGTGAGTGTATATATATATATATACACTTTATTAGGAACCTGTACACCTTCTCATTCATGCAAGTATCTAATCAGCCAATCGTGTGGCAGCAACGCAATGC
>JAOUQW010000009.1:15678502-15694286 GCA_028565825.1 Olivaichthys viedmensis
ATCCACCTACGCGGAGAGTGAGGGGGCAGGTACGTTGATGGACCTTTCCGGTGCCGATGGCCCTTCCGTCCACTGCCGTAATCCGAAGTGCTGGGGATGAAGTGCTTCTATCTATTTATAGAAAGAAGCAAAATTAGGTTCCAATAGTGATTCAATCCACACCGCCGCGACAGCACGCTTCATTTTTATCAAGAAAACTATACCCAAATGTACAACCGTGTCACTGAAACATGGGGGATGGGGTCAGCCGAAGTTGGGCCAGCTGTATTTACAACACAGCTCAATAAAAACATGACATAAGTGTGACAGTGAACAAACAGCATATGCGTCTTTTTTTCTGGTTATCCATGAGTATCACTACCGTACAAACACTTTGTTATGCAAGTACAGGTGGCACAATTAAGACATTGTTGTAGATTATGATTTTAAATAAAGTTTACAGCATATAGAAAGTGGGATTTCTATGTAGTTTACACTTCACTGACGTGCGTGAATGAAAAAAAAATAGAGACGAAGTGCAAAACAAGGGCAGCGTGATGTGTGGGCTCGAGTTTGACGCCTCTCTAAGGCTTTTTTTATTTTATTTAAATTTTACCCCTTTTTCTCCCAATCTATTCATCGCCAATTCCCACCCACACTAGCTAATTCTCTCTCCTATCGCACGACAACCACCAACCGGAGAGGGTGAGGGCTAACACGTGTTTCCTCCGAGACACGTGAAGCCAACTACTGCATCTTTACGAACTGCTGCTCATGCAACGTCACAGGGCAGTCCCGCACGCTCAGAGGAAAGCACCAACTGCTCTTCAGTATGTATGAGCTCACAGACGCCCACGATTGACGCAACACATTTCATTAATTGATTGACATTATAAATCCTCTTGTTGCTGAAACCCCTGGCAAGTGAGAGCTATACAGAAAACTGTAAATATCACAGTGTGGATTTATTGCTGAAACGTGCAGCGCCTGGTAAAAATTCCCTCAAGTGTTTCAGTGAGGAAGAGGAATCATCAGTGGGATCTGAACAGACAATAACCCCATCACTATAGCTTTTCTGGCGCAATCTCACTCAAGAGAGATTTATTGATTTGTGTCTCATTGGCTTTTCCTGCCTGGCTATGCTCTCTAATGCCATCACATCAAGCACATTAATCTGAGCTGATCGTTGCCATGGCTTTGTACTATCAGAGCAATAACCAAACATTAGACCCAGCCGTGGCATAGAAAGTTTATTGTTCAAAACTCAATCCCCCAGATGAGATACACCTTGGCCATAAACATGATATAAGGATAAGCAAGAAGGTTCAAGGGGTGGCAGGAATATTTAGAGGCACAAAACCCTTCTCTGACTTTGATGTAAAAACAGAATGATGAGACGATTCTAGGCACCACTTGTCATTTTAACAGTTTTCCTGTTATATGTCACAGCGTAATGCTGCATTTTGTTTAATATTTAGTCTTACAGGTGAGTGCAAAAGTTTGCATAAAATGAAAAAGACAAAGGAATTTAATTTAAATCTTATACCAACAAGACATTAAATGTTTTAGGTTTCACAGATGTTCTTTCATTATCAGTAACAAAAATAATCAAATAGTGTGTGTTAAGGTATTATTAGTGAAACAATCAAAACACCAGTTCAAAGGTTTGCATCTCCCTTTCTGAATGTGATATATTGTACGTATTCTCTAATAACTTGTATGATCATCCTTTGCCTCCAACTTCTTTTGTATCCCCTGCACTGCGTGTGGATCCTTGTTACAGAATACACCCACATTTCATCCTTAACTTCTGGGAATCACATTTTTTTTGTAGAAAAATTATAAATTAGTGGTACAGTTTCCTTTTTTCACCCAGAAACCATGGGGGATGCAAACCTTTGCACTCAGATTTACAGTTAGCTTTACAAACAGCAAACACTTCTGTACAGGATTGTCATGCTTTGTAATGTCATTTTCAGAATAACATACACTTTATATAAGTATAACTTTGTTTATATAAGATGTTTTTGTTGAAGTTTTCCTTAATTTAGGCCTTAATTTGACTGTTGTTTTGTATTTCTTCTCTGATTCAATGCAACACTGCTTTTAATAGCATAATGGTCCAAAAATGGCTTCCAGTTAGAGCATCTGAATGTAATTATGGGTTTGATCCCAGATGCTAAAATGGCTCGAACAGCTGATGTGTAACTTGTAGTATCAGCTTGTATTAGTTGACATGCCAGTTTTATTTCCTATCATGCCTTTTACAGACAAAAACATTATTCATACCCTCCCAATCAACATAAAGACCAATGTGCGAACTGTGTTTTCCCACACTAATGAAATCTGCCCATTTGACTGCAGTCATTCTCTGACTAATTTTATGCCTGGTTAATCCAATGATGATTACTACAGCATAGCAGTCCACAGTTTAAGAGCTGAAATAAAACACTCTTCTGATCTTTGCTTCTGATCTTTGGATGGTTGATCATGAACCTCTGCACTCAGGAGACGCACCATTGGCACATGACATGAATAATGTATAATTAATGATGATAAAAACCTCAATTAGCTTATTCCTACTGTAGAGCACAGAAAATTAATTATGTTTACAAAGCTTTTTAGATCCCTCCTGGGAATACATACCAATACCAATCATTTTTCTACTTCTTTGTTTTTCCTATTCAGCAGAAAATGAAATAAAGCCTACAAATGGATATTGGGACATTGGCTCACAGGGCTCGAATAAAAGTAATCCTTAAGTGTGTAAAATATGGTACATTCTTAAAGCTTTTCTAAAACCTTCATTAACTTTCATACTGTTATCTCTAAAACTGGATTACAAAAATCAACATCAGTTTTATCCCCACACCACCCCCCACCAAACCGCTCATACTTTCATAGTTTTAGTTTTGGGATGTGACAAAGAGTACACTTTTAGGAAGAAAGTTCCATCCAGCACCCTAAGGGGTTCTTCAGTTTTTCCCCCGGGAGGAACCTTTAAAGGTTCAATGTAGAACCCGACATCAGAGGGTTTCCTTTTCAGAAAAGATTCCAAGTAACCGTCTGAAAAACCTTCAGTAACCCTATTTTCTAAGAGTGTGGGCTAAGTTTGTTAGTGACAGGAGCTTGTTAGCTCTTTAAAACTAAGACCTACAGTGATTTTTTTTTTAAAGATCAAAATACTGCTGAAATCGGCGTACCTCAAGGCTCTCGACTTATATATACAATATGCAATATACAATACAATATACAATATATATACAACATGGTTGTGTTTACAAAGGTATACTATAAATGTGTTAACACTGAGCCTTTCATTTCCCTGTAAAAGTAAAATTTGGATTATAAAACAGTGGCTACAGTGTTTCAAATCCAGAAGGGGACCTCCAGCCCCCTCTCTCTTTTCTTAAATAGATCCTGTGCCAAGGAATCTGGTGAATCTGCGGCAAAGTGATCCAGGGGACAGCGGCAGAGCCATCTGCTAGAGAGCTAAGAGTCAGCATCACAGTCTATCTATAGGGCCGTGGGGTGGGGTGGGGTGTAAGTAAGGTGCCAGGAGGAGGGGGAGGTCCATCCCAAGGGTGACCCCTGCCTGCCTGCTGCCCTTAATTTCCTCAGATCCACAGTCAGTCAGATCCTGTGCCACTCCAGGCCAGGTCATGCTGGTAGTCATTCCCAGCTCTTGTCACATTCCCACCACCATGAATGTCGGTTTAAAAAGCAGGTGCTACTGAGTGGCTGTGGTCTCCTACACCCCCTCTTCCTTCCTCCCATCTCAGTGTATGTCTTTAAGGACGTGAGCAGGTGCGTGCATGGCCCCAGAGGCCGTAACCCGAGAGCTCCTGATGTGCTGCTGTACCGCTTACAACTCACCACCCAGCCCTTGCCACTGAACTTGAGAAAAGGTGAATATACTAAATCCACCCCAAGGTGGCTATTTTCACACGCATGATCTGCACATGCTCAAAACAGCAGAGGCTTAAACAGAAATACTGAATTGGCTGAATGTCTGTGAATATTTGTTCAGGGCACAACTTACAAGACCCCCTGGTAAGATATAAATGCCACGTCTCAGAATGACAGTGCTCATAAATGTCAGGCAAGGTGATAAGAGGTGGTATCGCATTAGAGGTTTTTAGCTTGCTTTGCCACATTACAGTATGACATACAACTGTGAAGTGATACTACCCAAGACGTGAAAATACTACTATTACCTGATCCGATGTTGAGCCTTTTTTATGCTAAACGAGTCTTTAACAAGAAAACAGTGGATCCCAAACTGACCTCTGGTGAAGATTTAGTTTCAACTTTAATTGGGCACCAATGGCACCTTTTGCTCCCTGTCTATCTGGATTGGGTATATTAGGTTAGGGTTGACACTAAAACTACAGGACCAGAGAAATGCCTGAGTAATACTCAATTCCTCTGATCTTCTACTCTAAATAACTCATATTTGTCGTCAACCAGTGCACGTCTCTGGACAGGCTGCTCCCACTTAACGTGTCTGACAGATTAATAAGATAGCTGACTACATGCAGCTTAAAGCTCTGCCACCTCTGTTTACTGCAGTCTTTCCACATGTTGTAAATAGAAATACCAACAATCAAGAGGCCAACAAAGTGAGGGTACACTCAGTAATCATACATTGAACATACTCATCACCCCAATTTAGGCGTTAGGTATTTAGGTTTATTTATGGTTATTTAATTGATGTTATCATTTAATACAATTTAAACTGAGGCAATATCTTTTACCAAGGTAATGGTAAGAGAGATAAATGGATTTTCATTGAGCGCTGGATTAAATCAATAACACAGTGCATTTCCATCATTGTAACTAACACCCCCCACCAAAACTACCCACCCCATCCTCCGGCTAATATCGACCTGCTTGCTTAACTGTTAATAAGATTCTCTGAGACCCCTAAGGTCGCACCTTAAACTGAGATCATCCTTTCACAAGATTTGACATAAAGAGCGAAAATATGCAATGCAAAAGCCATTACACCAGTGCGGTAAATCTCCACTGTGTGAATGATGCAGCAAAAGCCATATTGTAAAATTTTAATATAGACACAGCTGTCCTGAAACGGTGGAGAAAAAATAAGACCGCAGAGGCTCACCAGCCCAACAGGATTACAAATTGGATTTTCCCGGGCTTACTTTCCATGCATATTGCTTTAAAACAGCCTCATGAAATAAGATAAATGGCCTACAAGCACGGCTGAGCGACCTCTATCAACACTGATAAATGAAAGTGCCAGACACAGCCAGGGTAAGAATGGAGGAGGGTATCTTTTAGCCATGCTTTTTGTTGAACAGAGTAGTCTGAATCTGCATGCATGAAATAATGTTTAATATAGGAATACTATTGCAGACATACGTTTATCTGAAGGTATTGAGCAAGTATGCTTCTATGATAAGCAATGTGCACAAATCTAAGTTTAAAAGTAAAATAGGATATACACCAGGTGCCCAACTCTGGTCTTGTAGATCTACTTTGCAGCATAGTTTAGCCCAAGCTGTAATCTAACACACCTGATTCAAAATCTTTAGTAGCATCTGAATATTAGAGTCAGGTGTATTGAATAATATGTCGTTATTTTCCTGTCAAAAGTTATTGCATGTAAATGCAACTATGAGATCACAATTTTATGAATCGCAAATACATATGAAGATTAGTAAATATGCAATTGTGTTTGCAACCTAGGTTTTCTAATCCTCATATTATGATTTTACGTCATTAAATGCAATCACAAATCCTATTTATGTACTTAGAACGTTCATGCTACATTTACAAATGACCAGTTACGCTGCCAAAGCACACAGTTACAACTTTAGGGTTCTGGCTGAAACATCTCACTCACTACTGTAAGGTTTTGATGGGCGTTCCACAGTTCCTGAGGGGGTGGGGCTAAAAAAAAGTTCTCTAAATTGTGGGTAAAAAATAACCGTATGTACGTAAAATGGTAATCTGTAAAACTATTAAGCGAGATGTAAAGTAAGAACTGAATGTGTGAATTTGCCATTCATAAAATAACGATTTCGGTGGTGGGGTAGATCTGCAGAAATGACATTGGTCACCCCTGCAATCCCATGTGTGCCCAGTTAATCTATCAGCACATGCTCAGATCTGACCACACACAGTATCTGATATCTAGCACTTTAATCCTTTGCTTCTTAGGTATATAAACAGAAAGAACTTTATTGCTGCATAAAATATAATTTTAGCAGCACTGAATAAAAAGCAGAAAAATCATGCTACATTTTAAATGACAGAATGTAGACACATTTTTCCCTTTGAAAGGACTAAAGTGATTGAATTTTCTGTGGAAAAACCCCATAAAAAGCTAATAGGTGAACAGCATTTTTCTACACATCCATCAAACTTACATTAATAGCTCAAAAAAGGTCAATCAATGCATGCAGAGTCTGATTTCAAATGTGTTGCTGAATATAACTTCAGTCTTGCTCACAGCTGTTGGTGTAAACCTCTATCTTAGTCCAAAGGAACCCAGTTATTTTCTTAAAGGACCACCTCAAGTAGGTTACATATTTATAAAGCCTTAAATCCACAATAATGAAGGTGATGGATGGAAGAAGACATTTTGTCCTTCAGCACAGATGGCTCCAAGACCTTTATGACCAAACCCATGCCTGGGATCTCACCAAGGCAGTGGCGTCAGACTCTGTTTAATCAATGTAAAAGAAACTGAATTCAACACATGCAGCTGGAAAAGGTCAGAATCCCCAGGCAACGTTGAATCATGTGACACAGTGGTACAGTCTGCTCACGTACTGTAAGATTCCATCACTAGCCCTGAGCCTTTACCTGGGCATCTCTCCTGAGTCGCATTCCCATTTCTCCATATCTCCATATCTCCACTCAGCGCCTTGTCTTGTCTCAATTGGACAGCTGCAGAGTGTCCACTACACACTGACAAGCTAGAAAAGCTCTAAAATTAATCTGTCATTTTGCTTGTCTCCATTACAGGTACTGATCAGAGACACACATACGTAGCAAGAGCCATCAAGACAGTTTCATGTCATGCCAAAAATACACAGCACCAAACTGTAAAAGTTATCTGAGAGAACATATGTACAATAGATTTGGAATAAGCCCTCCTTGGGAATGAAAAATAATCACCTTGGGCTACCAGGAGACAAGGGAAAAACAGAAAATAGAAACAGAGTGGCTAGTTTATCATTTCCATCTATTAAGAGTGGCCCGGAAGAAAAGCAATGGAATGATAATGGACACAAACTTCCCTTATCTCATAGTGAATAGTGCAAGTTTTTATGAAGTTGTCACGAAAACAGCAAAAAAAATAAATCATACAATTAAAACCACATTTTGATTCATCATTGCTTGATCTAACGTATTGTGAGTCTGTTTGATTAGAAAATGTTAACTTATAGGGAGGTTAACTTATAGGTTAAGTAAAAAAAAATTAAAAGCGCTTGTTACTGTGTTTACTTCATTATTTGAATCAGGGGCTAAAATTGTATAAATAGAGGAGGGATGACAAACATTAAGATTAAAAGAGTATTTATATAATTCTCTCTTATAATTTAAGCGCTAGTTCTCTAACTCCTATATAGAACAGCTTGGCTACTACAGTTTTTATTTTAATATTTTGCAGTAGTTTTCTAACTATCACATAATCCCAATACACATGGTGTTAAAAGTTTAGTGGCTAGCCGAGTTAACTGAGCTAGCTGATGCAATGACCCGTGCATAGGCTTGTGCCAGAAAACTGTGGGTGTGTGTGGTGAAAAGGAGGCTAAATTTAAACACCGGACTCTTGAAATGTATAGGGATACCAGAACAACATAAACTCCAAATAAGCCCCTGCTACTTTACTGGTACTGCCAATAATGTCCCTCCAACCCTATCTTAAAGATGAGGATCAAGCAGAGGTGCAAATAAATTCACGGATTCTCTACCTATTCTGTTGCTTTTTAACAACAGCAAAAAGCTATGAAGTGCTTTATCTATAAGAAGTTCTTTTGAGAAATACATTTCCACATCTTCCCATTTTGGTCACTTATTCCGCTGACAGAAAACCAAACACCAATGTCACTGCTGAAATGAAATTATAGTGCCAGGGCTGCCCAACATGGACAAAATTTGAATATTGTAATTATTTATTTTAGACATATTGCGATTGTTATATACCTTGAAAAATATTTAAACAAACTGGTAAATCCATGATATGTCACAGTTAAGGATCAGCCTGCACCAATCTGACCAAAAACATTTTTTATCATGCCAATGCCACGATTTATCAAAACACCAACAGGAAAATGTATCTGTCATCTCTAAGAATGCTCACAGAACACAATGGTCAAAATTGCAATAGCCAGTACTGTGATAACGTCCTATATAGTGCAAATAATATGCAAATAAAGATCAACAAGAGAACGTAATTTTTTTTTGCACTCAATAAGGCAGCAGCCATCAAAATGTAGAGAGATATGGGATCTATTATACCCCATTCTGTTGTGTTACTGTAAGAACAGGCTTTACTCACATCCCTCAAGTACTTCCATGTAGTGAACGTATGTCGTTCACTGCCAACTTTCCCACCTTAACACCTTAACAGCATGGTGAAACTGCACACACCTGCCTCATGCAGGATCTTGCGACGATCTCTTACAGTTTTTTTTAACGGGATGTAATGGATTATTGTGCAGCCCATACAGCTGAAAACCAAATACTGAGCATGCGGTTCATATCCTAAATGCACACCCTAAGCAATAAATCTTAGATTTAAAAAAAACCACACAAAATGGTCGACTATGTTGCCTACTTTTCAAAACTCAATTTATCTAGCAAAAAGTGCTTATTTGCACATTTGCCAGTTCTAAGAGAAGAAATGTGACTAAGGATTGGATGAGCCCAATTATTTCACCCTGATATGCATGTATGAGAAATCCCCCACTTAACCAAACAAATCTAGATTGTTTTTGACCATGACCTTGTTGTTTAATGTCCACTCTGGTCATCATTCACTCAGGAAGCATCTCACGATTTTCAGCGACATCAGATTGTTAGCATGCCACGGACACATGGAATCAGTGTGTTGTGGGTTACTGCACAGCAGACATGCCAAACATCTGGAGGTGACAATTATTAACCTTGGGGGATTTCTGGCAGCTAAAATAGCTGCTTTTGTGGGAAAATCAAATCACAGATGGAGATTCATTTTCTTTACTGCCCAATAGTCCCACAGTTACAACCACTACAAGGATCAACCAAGTTCCAAAACAAAAACACGACTTACCTATACATTTCGCTGCCTTTTATAACTACACTACCATGTACTCTACATATGTATTGGCTGAGTGAGAGTTTAATGTCACATCGGCATTGACAGTCGATATTAACAATATCTGCATTTAAAATTCAGCGTTTTTTATGGTCACCAAACGGTGAGAGTCATTGCAACCAAACGAGCTCGCAGCTTCATATCGATTACAGAGAAAACCGCAGCCAATGTCATTAATCTCCCTCGGACTACAGAAATAGAAAAGGCCTTAAGTGAACTAGAATTTATCAAACACATATGCACGTAAAGCTAAACGCACAGCATATTAACTCGTGCAAAGTCAATGCTCAGCTGATTTGTGAACGCTTCAGCAAATAGATGCAACGTGAACTGGGCTTGAATTGCGCGTGGTCTAGATGGATTTTTTAAAACGGTAAATTGCGACGCAAATATACTAATATAGGAAGCATTTCTATTTTTTAAAGAAAAATGACTCGGGGAAAACTTTTTTTTTTTTTTTTTTTAAGCAACCCTTCAATAGCTCGTCTCGTTAAGTTTGTCCTGTGCGTACAAGACTCATCGACATTCACATCCACAGCCTTTAACTGCAGGTGCGTCGGACGCACTCGCACCCGAGTCCACTTACAAATGAACCGAAACACCCCAACACTGTAAATGCAGGACATTGGCATACATTTTTTTTTATTTTATTTTTTTTAAACACCTGAATCAAGTCAGCCGACGCGAATCGTCTTCGACCTCTCAAATCTCACAGCCTCGAAACCTGGACGGCTTTCTGATTATAATTTTTTTTATTATTATTATTATTTTAACGCACCCTTCGCGGTGAGGCATTAAACGGCGCCTTGACCTTAGTTAAAACCGAGCCGTGAGCGCTTTCTGTACTTACAGTTCGTAGGAACTGGATCTCATCTTCCCCTTCTCCCCCTTCAGCCATGGCTGTAGTAGCAAAGCCCGGCGCTGTAGACTGGGAGAGCCACCGCTGACGGCGCGATATGAACGCACAGCTCCATTCAGAGCCATATAGGGCAAAGCGGGCAGTGCCACCACAGACTGCCACTCACACGGACCACTGATGGCACACCAAAGCTCCTGCATGTCTTTTACCAACCATGCACTGACACCGAGACTCCTTTACTAACAGGTTGGATGCAGGTTTAAACCTCCATCCATGTGTTTGACATTTGGGGGACAAGCTATAACTATGAAGAACATGAAGGCTACATAGACCGTCTAAAGAACTGCCCAAGCCGGGCACAATGTAAAGCACAAGATGCAAAAGCGTTCGAGTAGCTTCATTTTGTTTCATCCCAGTGGCCACCAGTACATTTAAAACAACTTCTAATAAAATGATACTCTTTTTTTTTTTCTTTTCTTTTTAAAGATGCATATACCAAGGCTCTTCTGAGCTTACATGCTTGCATTTGACAATGCAGCTCTTTATTTATTAGCTATCTTACAATGCACACATATTGCAGGCTGGTCCAGAACTAATGCATCTCCATTCTAGGAGCAACAAGGCCATCTGGTGGGAAATCGGAGCCATCGTTTTCAACAGTTTTTTTTTTTTTTTTCAACAAAAAGTTCCTATTTCACACTAACGGAACTGGTTATGCCTACCCATGCACGTTAGTCTAAAGAATAATTTATTTTAACCCTTAGATGCAGGAGTGGGGTCTATTTTTTGTGTGAAAAAAGGTATGAAGAAATACAATTTCTATTTGATCTCAGGATATGTCTAAAACTGAGGTACACCCCTCACCCTCCTTCACATGTAGTACAAAACAATCATAGAGAATAGTCAAATAAGTAAGCTTTTCTCTGCCTGTAATGTCCAAGACCACTTCCAGTAGGGTGTAATTGCTTGTGAGGGTAAAACACTGATTGGTCATAGCATTAAGGAGGAGGCACCACCAAAGGTAAAGAGTAAAGGGATTGGTAAGTCTACAGCACACATTCCATATCTCACCACAGGCCTTGAGAACATCCTCCAGAGGACAGAAGAAGAGATTGTGGATGATGAACACCTTGAAGATGGAGAAGCGATTCCAGAGTATGGTTAAAAAACGTTTGGCACAGAACTACTCTTACAAAGTTCACCAAGGAAGTAAATGTGCAAGACTGTTCTCATCTTGACACATTCTGGACCTTACACATGGATTTAAGATGCTGTGTATTCCTTTCGTAATTTCCAGCAGACCATATTCCACAGAAGGTCATACATCCTGCACTATAAAGGACACCAGAAATTCTGAAATAGATGGAGACTTAAACAACAAGTTGTCAGAATATGACAATGAAGTCTACATTGGGAACTGGACTGCAGAAGAGTCTTTGCCAGCTGAGATCCAGCTAAGGAGTTAATGATTTATTAATGATTAGTACTCCTGAGCTGGGCATTCTGATAAAAGACGGGATGGTGCAAAACGGCTCTTTGTCTTTTGGGTTTGGGTTCGACAAGGAGTTGGGGAATATCATGCAACAAGATAACCTCATTAGTTCTGACCAGCTCAGACAGCATCATTCAACCACAGATGTACTGAAAAGCATAGAGAGCAAATTATCTATACCTTGGACCCACGACACAGAGCACCATCAGGAGGAGGTTTTGCCAATGAAGAGGCTCCATGTTCTGGAAGAATATCTGAACCAAAGCCTTCAGGGAGCTCTTATGGAGGACAGGACCTTTGCTGAGGGTATCAGACACCCTCAAATGCAGGACATTAGCTTGGACGCAGCCTTGACGCAAGAACCAGACACTATAAACCAAAAACCTATAACCATATTTGTCTGCCAGAAGAACCCAGTCAGTTCAATACAAGGCAGAATTACAATCAAACCAAGAAGGAAGAATATATCCCCCCTTTCTGTCTTTACACACTTATCTGGATCCTGCAGACTGGACAGCGTGCTGCCAGTGGTTTCCCCTGGCTCCATGTTACAGTACATCATCCCAGTCCGGCCAAGAGAGGACAGAAAAGAAGGAAAATTGTTGGAACCAATACAAAGTGAGAGCGCAGGAGTGGATACCAGCAACTTTGCGGCATCTATGTCAGCTCTGACATTGAGCCATAATGAACAGAATACTAGCCGGACTGCACCCACTTTACCAGCCATGTCCATGTCACATATTGCAGGTGGGCATCTACGTTTTTCTTTCTGTCCACTTTACAGCACATATATCATTCTTATCTATCTATGTGTACCTTGGACATAAAGGTTTGGTGATTGCTGATTCACTGAATATCAACTGAATGTGGTGATCAAAACTCAATTTTTGACTAGACTTAGTGACTAGACTAGAAAACAGATCTAAAAATTAAAATTAAAAGTTGTCTTCATAGCAAGGACACATGAATAAGGCTTGGTGGAATGGATATGTTTCCTCTATACATAGCCCATGCTCACTGAGGTGGTCAGGAACCCTGAACCGGAACCCTGTGATGCATATTATGACCCAGATTAGCACCGGTGGAACTCTAAAACATTGACTTAGGATTCCACCCTGGCACATGCTGTGTCTGGACAATCAGTTCTACATTTTTTAATCTAGCATGTAATTCAAGAGATGAAAAATGCTCAGTGGTGCTGAACTCAGGAACTCAGGAACTCAACTAGGTCTAAACCTGCACAGTAGCCAGCCTGTATCCCAGCCTCAGGTGTATCTACAGCACTAGCTCTTGTTGACTTAACAAGCATCACCATTGCACCTTCATATTAATGATGCATTCTGTGGTTTCAGAACAACAACAAAATGAATCTGCCTCTTGATTTACTGTAAAGCTAAAAGAAGGTATTGTAAATTTATTGAAATTCATAAACAAAGATGCAGATGCAACCACCCGTGGTCAACAATGAAGTAATAGCTTTGATTACACTTCAAAAACCTTCAATCATTCGCTCATGAATAAATGACCTTATAGTGGTCATGGATCCTGGAGCATCTAAAATAAACCATATTTTAAAGAAAATGCTGATATACAATATCAAGGTTCAAAGGTTTCAAAGATTTGGGAAGTTTAAAATAGTGATTTTGTGACTCTGTGGGTACATGCACCCTGCAATAGAAGTGTATGAGCCGTGGTGGTAGCAGATTGCCAGTGTGGTCTTCTGATTATCAGGAGCTAAATGTTGCATATTTGTGGCACCTCGTTTGTTAATGTGATTTCTAACCTTGTTTGCCGCTGTGTCCTAATGCCTCCTGCCTCACTGATGTCCTGTTACCCAATGACCTTCCTGCAAAATGATACTTACATATCAGTATGTATTAAAAGCATTTGACATCTGTCAGACTATTATAAGAAAATATGTGTTCATTAATAGTTTCTCACACCCTCTTATCACAGCTCTATATGAGTATATAGTGTGAATATAGTGTGCAGACTCACCTTCACACTGCAGGGGACTGCAGCTGCTGGTTGGATGTTTTATAGTCATAGCCAGGGTAGCCTAGATTAGTGTCATCTGGATGTATACCCAGATGTGTATGGACATTGAATGGCACTTCCATTTAGAACTGAGGTTTCCCACACTACCTCACCAGCAGCTATGGGACACCCAGCCCATAATGCTCCTTTCTCATCAGGCTTTCAGGAAATCAAAGACACCCCTGATCCCTAACGCGATTAGTACCAGACAGAGAGATTAGATTGTGGATTGTGACACAGCAGATATCGTATATGTCTGTGTTTGGCATAAACATCTTATTTAAGTGTATGTGATGTGGATTTTTAAAATAAGTTTGAGATGAGGATAGTGTCCCACATTTACTCATTGAACATTTAAAACAGAGCTTTTTTCCCCAAAACATTATCTAAAAAGTAAGTATTGAAGAACTAGTCGCCTCAGGGTATAGATCAATCTTTTTAAAAATAGCGCAAACCATGGCATCTAGTGACACTGCCTTTGCATTTCCATTTGACAAGCAGATAATGGTGTCACAGTGATGATTTAATTGAAGAGAAATTACACTTTGCATTTAAGGACAAAACACACTCAGTAATGTTACAGCATGGGTGTGTAATTTATTATAAAATATTTGTATGAGTAATATGTATTGAGTTTAATACAAGTACTACTACTATTATTATTAGTAAACATGCAAGCAACTCTTCCCCTTTCTCAGCATAATGGAATAAAATGTTATATAGCATATAGAAAAGTGCTAGTACTGAAAAATACAGACACCATTTCCCTGTGTCCTCACTTTAGTATATTAATAACAGTTTGCATTAATTGTTAGTGTATTTCCTGGATTCTGATTTACATGCTGTGTGAGAAGAGTTTATTGATTGATGAAGGCTGTTAACATGCTGCAGGAGTCGACTTATCTGAATTTTCCATTTAGGTGACTGGTTTAATTTAGTGGTCGGGTTTGAGTCTTATGGTGTAGAGATATGTTCTGTGAGCAGATGTTGTGTAGAATTAACACAGTGTCCCTTTTATTAAATGGTGGTAGACATCATAGACATGTGATATTTGATTTGTTTACCATCTAACTCTGACCAGTCTAGGTATTTTAATTGCACTACCTCTTCATGTCCAATGAGTGGTGCTCTAGTAATTCCCATGATGAGGTACCAATAGAATAAAAATACAAATACAAAAAGATGTACAAATAGAATAAGCTGTCAAAACAGAAAGTGCTTTCAAATGTATGCTCAGTAATGTTTATACCATAACATTTGTCTGGATTTTCTCACTTATTTATCTATTTATTTGTTTATCATTTGAAAATCCACAGAGCTCTTCTATTCTTTACTGCTGAGGATGTCTATTATCTCTCACAATGTATTTCTCCTCCTGCTATAAATATTTGTGACATTAATCAGGAAATATTTTTTTTTTGTGGTTTCTCACATTAGGTAATTACAATATAAAACCTATTATTATGATTCAGTGTATCTCTACAGGGGAGGGCACCTGGTTATTGGATGATGACTTCCTAAGATTGAGCCATGCTGAGGATGGCATCATCATCAGTGACCCACTTACTTCCCACAAACTGGAATTAACTGTAAGATCTTTTACATGTCAGTATTTGAAAGAACAGTGCATGAAGTGAATATATATTTTAAAAAACTTTGGCAGCAAAAAATAAATTGCACAGAAAATTTGGAAATTTGGCAGCCTTGCCCCTTTTCCTTAAAAGGCATACGTATGTAGTTTCAACAGAGGGGGTGGGATCAGTTGGGGGGAAGGACAATGTTGGACAATGGCTGGTTAATGTTTTCATTGTGATTGCAATTTGCCTCAAAGGCAGCAGAGGGCTCTGAAAATAGCAAACTGCTCCTTTAAGCCATTAAATTCCCAGGACCTGTTAGAGGGTCCAGAATTACATTTCTCACTCTCGTAGCTACGTAACTTTCTTATTAGTTTCAATGTAGTTTCTGAATAATTCATTATACACTCACCGAGCACTTTATTAGGAACATGTACACCTTCTCATTCATGCAATTATCTAATCAACCAATCGTGTGGCAGCAGCGCAATGCATAAAATCATGCAGAT
>JAOUQW010000009.1:15697563-15719006 GCA_028565825.1 Olivaichthys viedmensis
ACTTTCCAGTTAGACTACAAACAAAAGAAAGACAAGGTACACCTGTCTGTCTGTCTCGCACACACACACACACACACACACACACACACACACACACAGTATTAGTTACACTTACCTTGTAGCTACTCATTGGCCATTTCATTAGGTACCACTGCATGTAAGAAGTTGAGTGCAAACGTTTTTGTCCCCCATTTTTTCTACGTGGAAAAACGAAAACATTTACTGTTCTTTTACAATTTATCTACAGAAAAAAATTCCAAGAATGAAGCGTGGGTATATCCTGCAACAAGACAACAATCCAAAGCATGAGGCTCCAACCTTATAGCGTATTCTTTGACCATCCTCTCAGTTGTAATATTTATCCCCCTTCTTCTTGACATACAGTCAGCTCCAGAATTATTGGCACCCTTGGTAAAGATGGGTACAAATTTGGGTTTAATTAGCTTAATCTCACTCTGAAAATATGAGGGAAATTTAACCTTTAATTGAAGTAAATTTATTCTAAGAAAATAAAAAACCCTTATCCAAAAAAAAAATTTTTTAAGGAAAACCACATGTGCAGCAATTACTGCAATGACTTTGTTTCATTGGGGTATAAATATGAAGTGACACAGAGGCCAAATTCCCTTGATAATTCATCAACATGGGGAAGATTAGAGAATACACAAATGAAATGAGACAAAAGTGTGTTAACGTTCATCAATCAGGCAAAGGCTAAACGCCTAAAAATGTCCATATCCACTGTTAGGGCAATAATTAAGAAGTTTAAAACAAAAAATTAACTGTAATGAACCAGCCTGGAAGAGGATGCAAGTGTATTTTGCCCCCTCTCACAGTGAGGAGGATGGTTAGAGAGGCAAAAAGTTCTCCAAGAATCACGGTTGGAGATTTGCAGGTCACCAAGTCTCCAAATCTACAATTAGACACTACCTCCATGCGAACAAACTATTTGGAAGGCGTGCCAGAAGAAAGCACTTGGAGTTTGCTAGATGCTACTGGATGACCACAGAATCAATATTTTCACATGGCCATCCCAGTCCCCTGACCTAAACCCTATTGAAAACCTGTGGGGTGAGCTGAAGCGTCCACAAGAGAGGACCTAGAACCCTGGGTATTGAGAAGTAGTCTCAGATTCCTTGCTCTGTACTCTCCAGTCTCATCAAGCATTATAGGAGACGACTCAGTGCTGTTATGTTGGCAAAGGGAGGTTGCACAAAGTACTAAATGCAGGGGTACTAGAAATTGTGACACATGTGGTTTTGTTAAAAATAATTATCCAAATATTTTTGGATAAGGGTTTTTTATTTTCTTAAAATAAATTTACTCCAATTAAAGGTTTGATTTCTCTCTTGTTTTCAGTGTGAGATTAAGCTAATTAACCACAAAGACATTTTTTCCCCCATCTTTACCAAGGGTGCCAATAATTCTGGAGATGACTGTATCTGTTCTAACTCTGACAGATTACTTGACCAATCTTTGCCCATTCTTCCTGACCTATCTGGTATCTGTCATGGAAGAACTTATTTTAAGTCTAATTCTAAGGGGTTTTTTTCCCTGTTGATTTTATATATCTATCTCTCTCTCTCTCTCTCTCTCTATAATTATATATATATATATATACACAGTATATATATACTATAGACACTATAGATGATTTACAACAATGCATATACAAAGCCTGTCACTGACTGCATGAAATGTTTTGGATAAATTCAGTGTTCATATTTTGTTTATACAGAGCACCAGGCAGCTCTTCTTCATCTGAAAAGAGAGTGCAAAGAAGAGGTGGAGGAATTAGAGGCAAGTAACAAATAAGACATATTTAAATGTTCCGAACATGAATGTAGTCTGTGGGAGATGTGAAGAGCTGTGTTTCTCAGTCACTTAAGCTAATTGCACATACTCAACCATATTTATCAAAGGATTTACCAAAATTATCCCTGGCTCTCTAAAATGATCCTGCACAGGCTGACTTTAAGCTCCAGCTCTTCTGCTTGAAAGAGGAGAACGAAGAATCTGTGTCCAGACTGCAAGCAGCCATTGCGGATCTGAAAAAAGCAGCCAAGCGCTCACATAGTGAACTTCGAGATGTGGCTGTGTCCACAGATGACAACTTCACACCTCTGACATTTCGCACTGTGTGCATCCAGACAGACCGAGAGACTTTTATTAAGCCTGTGGAGGAGGCAGAGTTAAGCAGTGCATCAATTAGCCTTAGCCTTTCTGGAAATCAAGATCCCGTTCCAAAACCAGAACAAACTTCTGCTCTGCCTCCATTATCACCACCCCCGCCACCACCATTGCCTGTTCAGTCAGAATTTGATAGTAACACAACTCCAAAACCTCCACCATCACTGCCTGGTCCTTCTGATGGTTATTCAAATCCTGCTCAGTCATTGGATAAGTGCCTGCCACTCACACAAAGCAGTGGTCCACCCCCTCCACCACCACCTCCACCTAATATTGGAGCAGGTCTTTGTCCTCCACCACCCTTACCAGGCCCTATGCCCTCCCCTCCTGCTGGAGGTGGATTGTTCTTCTCTAGAGCCGAGGACAGACTACAACGAAAGTCAAGAGTGGAGCCTATTTGTCCAATGAAGCCACTCTACTGGACACGGATACAGATTCAAGACAGCAGGTAGTTCTTGAGCTTTCCCATCACTGACACACACATCCCTGAGAAACTTCTTAGAAAAAAGGGCTCCTCAAGGGTTCCTTGAAACCCTCTCTGTAAGGGAAATACTCTGATGTAGAATTCTACATAGAAACTTTAAGGGCTTCCCCAGAGGGACAAACCAAAGAATGTTTATGGGTGGCTAGATGGAACCTTCTTTTCTAAGAGTGTACAAAATGTAAAACATCTATATTGCATTATGGAGATGCTGATTTTCTGCCTCTGTTATACCCTGTTCACACTCACACAATACATATTTTTATTGCCAAAACACTCAGACTGCACATTTCGATAATCTTTCATTGCCCCCTCAAAGAAACAGAGATCTGTGAGTGAAAGCAGGAGTCAACATTTTCGAGACTTCCTGCTCAGACATCAGGGGTGGTATAAGGCAAACCGTCGCGGCCTGAGGTCTGTGTGTGGGGCCAGCCATAGTCTGAGCAGGCCTTCCAGGACCTCTAGTGGTGGTGTGGATTTCTGTGGGATACTGTTCCCAGGCCATCGCTCTGCTGTTGCACTGTTATTCGACTCCTCTTGAAAGCCTTCTTCCCTCGCTGAGCAACCAGCAAGCCAAAGCTGAACCCAGTCAAGCTTAGCCTCGTAGCGCCTTGCTGGCACTCTCATTGTTTTCATGGGAGCTAAAAGTTTAGCAAGGCAGAGCATTCGTATTGACCCCATACTGATTTTATGTGCTTTCAAGCATGGTTACCCAGAAACAGTAATAGTGTATGTTTCCATTAGTTTTTTGCGTTTGCTTAGTATTTGGTAGGCTGCCTGTCTGCTGTCTTTGAAGTGTGAAAACTGAATCTTGCTAGCTTTTTGCAATGAGAAGAAAAACCCTCAATTATTCAGGATTATGTTAAAAAACATGGGAGGGAAGGGGGATTATAGAACCCAAAACTGAGTGGTGTCTGGATATCTGTCTGTCTTCATTTCTGCTGTTTCTTCTCCTAGAAATGATACGCTGTGGGGCTGGCTAAAGGAGCCAGCCATAATAAACACCAATGAGTTTGCTGAGCTGTTTGCTAAAATGACTTCACCCACCAAAAGGAAACCCTTATCTGAGGCCTATGACAAGACAGCCAAAGCTAAGAAGGTATAAATCATCTCTAATTGTCACGATGATGGTGATGGTTGGAATGATGATGAGAACGGGGGCGACTGAATGGTATTTTATATGGCTGAATAACATTTATATCATATCAGTCATCAGTGTAATTTACATGGCAGCATTCTGTGAATTGACAGAAGTAGTGCCACAGAACAGTTGTGGTTCACTGGCAAATAACATAGCATTGGCCAAACAGTACAGCTATTTGTACCAAAAAAAAACCAACATAACTGGCACATCCTTAATTGGCTAATGTTACCTACCCAGTGGCTAGTTGACTTTAGTAGCTAGCCACGTTCACTAACAAGCTAGCTAGGTATTATATCACGTAATTTAAAAAAAGCACTAGCAATCTAACATGTAAACCAGTAGGCAAGGTTCCCAGCAAGCTGGCTAACATTAGGCTAACTATTATAATGTGAAAATCAGTAGCCAAGGTCGCTAGCAAGTTGGCTAACATTAGGCTAACTATTATATTGTGAAAATCAATAGCCAAGGTCGCTAGCAAGTTGGCTAACATTAGGCTAACTATTATAATGTGTAAACCAGTAGCCAATGTTGCGAGGAAACTGGCTAACATTAGACTAACATTAGACTATTTTCGCCTTTCAGTGGATATTACGAAAATACCTGATTTCATACAGGCTGTAATGATTGCTTGGGTTATGTAAAATCTACCTAGTGAACAAAATGCATTTTGAATAGTAGAATTTGGACCATTCCGTACAGTGCATCTCTATGTGCAACTGAGACAGCATTAAGTGAAACTACACTTTAATATTTCTTTGATATCTAATATAATAATACTACGTTGTGTTCTCTATGTAAAAAAAACGTTTTATTTAATACATTTTGTCACATTTGATGTTATGGGAGAAGTAATTTTGTATGCTGACATGAAGTGTGATTTATTATCTTACTGTTTTATTAGCGGGAAAAGGTCAAGTGCGTCGAATATTGCGCTCTTACGATATACATTTCTATTTTCACTCGGGTTCAAATGGCCTCTGCCTTAAATTATGGGTGTAACAATTATGGGTGTACATTAACTGATATAAGTGTGAAACATCTTGAGGATCATGTTGATCTCAGTTTTCATTGGCTTGTAAGCATTGCCCAAAGGATACCAACTGTTCATTTGTTTCATCTTTTAACCCAAAATGTTTACATTGAGATTATCTGCAGAAGTGCTTGTGCTGTTTTTCGGGTAGAGAGGACTTCCGCTTTGTGGTTTAATATCTGATTTTAATAGTTAAATTACTCGATCCTTTATATTTCAAGCGGAACAAAGTTGATTGAGGGACGTCTAATAACATGAGGCCACAAGTGGTGTCGTTTCTGAAACTGACATGTGTAATTATGTTGGAATGAAAACTCATAGATTCAGTACATTTAAGACAGTTTTTGAAACTTAATTATGGTACTGTTACTCTTGGCCAGAGGTAAAAATAAAAATTTAAAAATCCATAGACTTTTGTAGTTATTCATGGTGCCTCCCTTGCCTGAGACACACAATTTTCATTTTCAGTAAACTAAATTAAACACTCTTGACGGATTAATGGTGTTTTGACCTTTCTGTCCCTTCAGATCATTAAGGTGTTGAATGGCAAGCGTTCTCAAGCAGTGGGCATTTTAATCTCAAGTCTCCACCTGGAGATGAAGGACATACATCAAGGTAAAGAGGTCCTCTAACACACAGGTGAACACATCTTACAGAAGCACCACGGTACCCCATTTTAGTAAAACATTCGGTCTTTCATTTTAATGAAGTACACCGCTAGGAACATCAATTCTACATTTTTTAACAAGGAGCAGATATGTTTGGATTCATCTTTGGGCTGGATGATGAGTGAAAGCCAGGCCAATCGGTTGATTTTAGACAATATCCAGTAGAAAATAAGAGTGTGGTTTTGATGGCCTTTAATTCTACTCAGTTGAACTGCCATGTCTGGGTGATAAGCACTGAAAGGCCTTATTTGGGCAGTGCTTGTGTTACATACCCACACGGTCCTTACCATATTAGCGTCAGATGTTAGAGTTATCAACCAAATTCAAAATATGCCTGACATTAAGACCGCTCACTGGTGCAGAGTGATTAGCCAAGAGATTAAATACTACACTTACAGTGAGAATTCCAAACCAGTCTCTACAATCACAGTAATCTGTGCATCATGCAGGTGCCAACTTTCAAAAATGGAGCTACCTTTCCATTAGTAAGAAAGCATTCCAGGTTTCTTCACCATTTTTACAGGCTTTTCACATCTCTAAGTCTCCAAGCACTATCAAACAACACCGACTGCCGCTTTTCACTACCCTCAGAATCCAGCGCTACCTTCAAAATCCAAAATAAATAATTCACCAGACCTCCCAACCCAGTTACTTTAAGGAGCATGGTAGGTCATGCATGCCCCATCTGTAGTGCAAAAATGGTAGAAGAATATTTTTAAATTCTACACTGCAAAATGCCAAGGAAATTTCCATGTGCCTTTAAGACCTCACACATTGACATCTTCTAAAACATGTTGACATTCCAGTAAAGACAAAACCCAGCCGTGAGGACGACCTCCCCGAAACCTAAATTCAAATTAAACAAGATTCACCAGACTATTCTGACCATACAATACAACTCCCTTCATTTATTTGCCATCTATCTTTTCCAGCTTTCTCTTTTCCTCTCTTCACATTTCTTCTCCTCTTTCCCTTGCTACATTGTTTTACATTGTATTTCAGACCATTTCAGGTGAGACTGCCCCCTAGCTGTGCATGCATGTGCTAACAGCCCAACTATAGTGTTTAAGTATGTGTAGGTTATGAGTAGGTGTGTTTGTGGGTTTTTGAATGCAACTATAGTGCTTGTACCAACACTGAGGAAGGAATGGAAGAATTATTTCCTAAGTGCACCATCTTAAGACATGTATACAGCCTACTGCAAACTGTCTGTTTAAAATATGTATATACTACAAACTAGTAGGCTCAGACTGTGTAAAGTTGCACCAGAGACTTCTATCCTTTACCTGGGTTTATAGTTTGAGCACACATCACACACCAGTCTTACAGCCTTCATTCATGGCACCGACATCTGAACATCTGGCTTGTAAGATATCAGCCAAAGAGCAATTCTAGAAACTAAAACACACACTTTTACCCCCATAGCTATTTTGATGATGGACAACTCTGTGGTTGATCTGGATGCTATTGAAGCCCTGTATGAAAATGTAAGTGTCCTTTTCACAATTCAGTTTTCCTCAGTGTATATTAATTAGGTGTGAGCAGACCAGTATAAGCTGTGCTATGCTATTTAAGTGTTTACACTGGCAGCATGTGTAGTAATTAGAATGGAAAATTGATAACTGGGCCCAGTAGTTAAAGGAATAGCTTGGCCAAAAATGAAATTTACACAAACCCCGAAGGCTCAGCCAAGACATTTTGTTTGGTGTCTGAAGTTGGCTCCTTTAGTCTTGCACTGGAGCTACAAGGCTAATGTCGCCAACAAGTAATGCGAGTGACAAGTAATTTATAGCCTCACGCATCACACATGCCTCAAACCACATTGAGTTGTTCAGTCATTGCATGTATTTGTTTTCTGACACTATATGACAGTTTTATCTATAAACATAGACAGAAGAACATTTCATTGCTAAAACCAGTAGTAGAAGCCATTTTGAAGCAGGAATCACTTTCTTACTCGGTTATATTGTTTGTTAATATGGCGTGCAAGCATCAGACTCGGGTAGGGGGTGTGGCTTTCAGATTTCCAAAGTTTGTAGGTGGATTTGTATGTTAGAGGTCATTTAGATTATAATATATTTCCAAGTTAATTTATGTTATTTTTTAAAATGCAGACTGTAATGTTTTTTCTTATGAAACTAGAGGTTATATGCTTTCCCTACTTGTTAGCTACATTAGCCTCATAACTCCAAAGTACTGTTGCAGCGGTGCGCCTGTGCGATGTGCATTTGCATACCTGTGAGCCCTTGTGGCCACCTGTTATTTGTGTAAAAGAATCCCCTGTTTGTTGGAATGGGGGGTGGGGGGGATGTGTATTGGGTTGTCTGTGCCGGGATGCATGGAACCAGCACATTAGTTGTATCCACCACTGGAAGAAGGTGGATTTTGTTAACCCCCGCCGGCTTTCTCATGCTAGTTCAGTTCTCAGGCTTACAACCAAGCTATGTGTTGTGCTGTAAGAGTGTTTTTGCCTAATAAAGAGCATTTTCCTGATTTTAAAATGGTCAAGCTTCCTCTTTGCCAATGTCACAGTACAATTGAAGAAGCAAACTTAAGACCGCAGACATGTCCTGCCTGATCAGTTACATTTGGGGTAAGGTGGAGTTATGGGGCTATTACTACAAGCCTGGCTGTCTTTCCACAGCAAGTTACAGTAAGCTAGTGACATCTGCAGTATGGGTCAATATAAAATTAGTATCTAGCATATTATGTAGTCAAGTAGTAACCTAGTGTACATTGTTTTGACATGTACTTTTCACAGGGTTCACTGGAAGGAGAATCAGTCTATTCCAAAAAATACAAATTCTTTCTCCACAGAATTTAATAATTTAATAGCTACATGTGTGGATAGTTTTGTTTTGAGCAGCTTTTAAAGTGTTCACTCTGTGAACTGGGTGTCTGTGCTTTTTTACGGTCCTCAGAGAGCTCAGCCTGAAGAGCTGGCGAGGATAAGAAAACACTACGAAACCTCAGATGAAGAGCATGTCAAACTGCTGGACAAGCCTGAACAGTGAGATACTAGCCAGATCAGTAACATATCCACTCTTGTCATAAAACAGGAACACCATTACAGTGATTATGAAACTACATGGAAAGTTGCTAAATGTTGAGTGATCATTCCACAATGTAAACTGTTACCAGAAGTCCCCTTGTTACAGATTAACAGTCAAATGTCTAGAGATTGTCAAGATGTCAATATTACATATCCAGCTACACTGCCAAATCTTTAGTGTTCATTCTGTGGGATCAAATTGGGAGATCCAGTACAACACTGGAGGTTTTGCTGTGCTTCACTAGTCAGTTGACATTGTTATATTAGATACTTTATTCTTCCAGGTTCCTGTATGAGCTCTCTCAGATTCCCCAATTCTCTCTGAGAGCACGCTGTATCATTCTCCAGTCAACATTCACTGATGCTGTTGCGTCTATCCAGCGCAAAACAGACATAGTCCTTCACGTGTGCAAGGTACAAAGTCACTTTCAAAGATAGTCATCAGATTGTTTCTAATTTGAGCACTTTTGGAGCACTATTTCGGAGTAACATATGTCCATTGCACAATGTCCTACGAAAAATGCCATACTCCTGATGTCATGGGCACAGAGGGAGCAGTGAAGATGAATATTAATAGTCATGTGTTAACCCATGGCAGGGACTACTGGAAAGAGACAGTGTGAAGGAGGTGCTCGGGCTGGTGCTCGCCTTCGGGAACTACATGAACGGCGGGAGCAGAGCCCGAGGCCAGGCAGACGGCTTCGACTTAGAGATTCTCCCCAAGCTCAAAGACGTTAAGAGCAGGGTAAGCTTTTCCAAGAATACAATTCAATTATACATATTAATTCAATACACTCTAATACACACCAACCCTCCCATTCTACATGCGTTATTGTTTTCAAATCCTGATCATAGACCCAAACACACACCTGACAATATAAAGACATTTAGATGTAAGCCTTTATTTGTTTGTTTTACAGTAGTTTCTTTATATTTTATTATTTCTTTATTAATCTCTGAGTCTCTATATCAATTTGGCAAAAAAATAAATAACTCCACAGGATAATCGCATAAGTTTGGTGGATTACGTGGTGTCATACTATCTACGCAACCTTGATGAGGTAGATATGCATGTTTTTTCCCATTAAACTTTTTTTCACATGAAATGCATGAGCAATATTTCGCTGCTCCTTATCTAATCTTTCACTCTCCTTAGAATGCTGGGGCTGAAAACTGTACGTTTCCATTGCCTGAGCCTCAGGATGTCTTCCTTGCTTCCCAAGTTAAGTTTGAGGATCTTTCCAAAGATCTCCAAAAGCTGGGGAGAGACCTTGAAGGTGAGAGTGATACCCTTACAGACAGCAAAAACTCTAAAAGCTTATCATGCACCACCATGTTTTTCACAATTCTGCGCTATCACCATGAGATTCATTAATCATTGTACTGAAAATATGCAGTCAAGATTGTTGGTACGTCTGTAATCAATCAGCTTCCATCCTGTTATTGTGTGGGTTCTCAGTTGTGTTCTGGGGTTTGAATGCTCTGATGACTGACCATAACTCTGTCAGTGTCTCTCAGTGGTTTACTTACTCAAGACTGGGAAAGTTACAACCCCTGACTTTACTTTAATCAGAGTGGATTGAAAACCAACTTATTGCAACAAGTTTGGCTTTCTGCCATTGCCCACAGTCATTACAAAGCCATGTTAGGACTAAAGCATGAGCTATTACAAAGCCATGTTAGGACTGAAGACTTATTTGATGCCTATTTTTTTCTATATTCATTCTATAGTTTAACTTCCACTTTATTCTACTTTTTTACAATGCATTCATACCTCTCTATAGCGTGTCCATATGACATAATCCACCACTGTGATACCAAGAGCTTGTCTATTCACTAAAGTGTGTGTGTTAGTATAAGTGTGTGTGTGTGTGTGTGTCTATGATGATGCGTGCATGTTAGACAACGTGGAGTCTCTGTGATTTTGTCATGGCGCCTTTTAGATATGTCTTTAATCCTGTCCATCTGATGCTTTCTGGTATTGTATGATTCCAAGGCTTTGTTGCGCATGTCGTCGTTGAGGGTCGCAGGCTTGCAGTGCTGCTGTTCTTATGTAATCTGAGGGAAGAGCAGCTTATCTTCCCGCCGGCCGCTCTCTATCTCCGTGCAGATGCACCGCAGTTCTCCTGTTACACTGTATCTTCTCCAGTTCAGTGTGGCCCTGCAGATTTGTGTCAGAGATTCTTTTCTTTAGCTCTCAACAAGCCCTCCTTATCGGGCGACTGTGAGACTGCCAAATCTGGCCCATCGCGTTCTCCCCTTTGTCCCACTGTTTGAACCTCCCTCATGCCTGCGATGAACCTTGTCTTTTTTGTTTTATGTCGTTTTGTTTTGTTTTTTTACGCCATGGTTAGTTTGTTTGCCCCGAGCACATAGTTTATGCTTGCTCTCTCTTTGACCGCATTTATCTCCTGCGTTATTCAGTGGCACAGGGAATTTCTGAGATATTTAAATGAGTCACTCTGAGAATGTTATTGTCTGTGCAGACAATTTTCAAAAGACAGCAATTGTAGAATAGTATATGGCATTCTTTGTATTTAAATCCCTTAATGAGTTGTGGACTTAAGGTTATTCAGAAAATAGAGACGCTTCCTTCAATAAAAAATGTTTGTCACACAGACATATGACACTGTTTACATTCTGGAAGATTGCTTAAGCAACCTTCGCCTGTACCTCGGGGGATTTTCTGCATAACCAGTCACCCCCACAGTTTACACAAATGCTGAATGAAAACAGTGGCATGCGCAGTCTTATCAGAGGCAGATGCAGATGGAGTGTATCCAGCAGGCCTGGGCTCCCATCGCTCTCTATTATGACTGGGGCAGGAGACTGGCCCATCTGATCCTCGGATTGGACTGAGGGCTGACGATGAACAAACGGCACAGCCTGGTGCCACAGGGGGAGTGGCGGCTATCTGCGGCCGCCATCAGCGGTGCCTCTAAACAGGCTCTAAACCTCTGACTCCACTACAGGTGCAGCTCCTGCCCCTGCCTCATCACACAAAGCCTCTGGGAAAAGTACACTTACCCTTTCCATGCTTTGAGAATACCAGAAAACATGAAGAGGTCCTTTATAGCTTAATGATAACTTGGCAACTAGTTTGGCTGCAGTCTTGATTACTTTTTAATGGTGCCAAAGTAAATAATAGCAAAATAGCAAACATTCGGTTTCTATTAGGGATCATTACAGTTTTAATGTGGATGGAGAAACAGCAATATAGTATAAAGATAAGATTATATAGCTATCAAAATTGAACCTCGGATGAAGAATAACTAGGGTTTTCTGGGGGTGTTTTTTCCATACAGGTCGCGAGAAGGATGTTCAAAGAGTGTGTTTAACATCATCTCAAGAATACACCCATCCCTTCAAGGAGAAAATGGAAGCTTTTATCTCCAGTGGTAAGCTATGTTTTAAAGATCTCAATGTCGAAACAGATGAGACTAAATTACTCTATGGAGCATCTCCCATTTACATTTATATTTATTTGGCAGATGTTTTTTTAACCAACGCGACTTACAATTCAGACAGGATAAAATCCAAGCATACACCCGAGTGGTTGAGTGTTAAGGCTCCTGCTCATGGGCTCTCTGGCAGTCCTTGGATTTGAACTCACAACCTTCCAATCAGTGAGCTATGACTGTAACATATAACAGGATCATTTTTGTCATTGCGATTAAAAGCTACTGCATTTGGGGATTTCAGGGTTAGAAAAATGCTATTGCAAGCTTCTTGCAAAAGAACATTTTGTTACGTGGGTTGTGCTGAGCCCTTCTCCACCGTGCGGATTAATCTGAGGGTTGCAAGTGGAAAGTCAATACACATTCAAGGAGAATTCAAGCTACGTCCCAAACCACATACTATGCACAAAGTGCTATGCCTAAATAGTAATGACAGCATTGGTGTACAGACATACTATTTAGTACGGTAGCATGCAGTTTGGGACGCGGCCTAAGTATTTGCAACTGAGGATGTAATTATCTGATGTAGTTATCAGCGTTTCCTTAGTATTACAGAAGGGTTATGAGAATAAAAACTTTATTGTGTACATCAACGTGACTGTCACCTTTACTGGATGCTAGATAAAGGAGCAAAACCTCTCTTCAACAAGAGCTTGTCTTTTAACTAGGGTTAGTCGGCTAGCTCGCCCTGATGGCTGTGTGAGCTCTTTGAAAACAAAACTCACACACCTAGTCGCTTCCAATGTGTGTAATTTTATTACTTCTGTGTCTTTCATTATATGATCTGGTCAGATTGTGTTCTTCAGCCTTGCCTTTAGCTAACTAGCTAACGTTAGCCAACTGGCTTGCTACCATTGGCTCTGTGTGAAGCCAGACTTCTTTCTAAGGTGGGAGCGTGATGACGTATCTGAGATAACGTATGATGTTTGCGTCCGAAAACTCCTGCCAATTTAAACCCAACAGCATTTTCTTTTCAGAGTATTTTTTTCCCTGACTCAATAATGGGTTTATTTGTTTGTTTTTAACAAAAAGAATCACACTGATGGCAGTAGGGAAGGAGTACAGTTATGTTTCTAAGTATGATACATGGTTGTTTCCTTTTGCTGCTTGTCAATCAAGATGAAGGTCTTCACACAATTATTAAAAGCTCCTGGGGGTCTCACTAGAGAGCAATGTACATGTATTTAGTCGGCAGACACTTTTATCCAAAGTAATTTACACACGAGGCAGAATGTACAATCCAAGCATGTAGTGAAGCAGGTACGGCTTGCTCAAGGCCCCAACAGTGGAAGTCCTGTGATCTAAACTCACAAACTTCTGATCAGTAGCACCAAACCTTAACCACTGAACCTGAACTGCTCCAATCTACTGCAGTGAACTCATTGTGTTGGTCTAACTGAAGTACTATTTTTAGTCGTTTTGATTACGTATATATCACATATTGCAGTGAAGGTTAACAAGACTCTGACTGAAACACTCACAAGAATTTCTCCTTTGTCTCTCCTGCACAGAAAAGATTTAATTCTGTTGCCCTGGAGAATATCTGTGATTGGCCCTTTTGGGGACCTGATAACTGTCTGTGGTCTTCCTTACCTGAGGGAGATAGCTAGCACTCAGGTTCGGAAGGCAGACAGAAAGATAGGGATCAGGGAGGCTTTGGCAATGAACGAAACTTCAGAGTGACTCAAGTCTCATTTGCTTCAACCATATTTTTGAGGTTTCTTTAAAAGTGGCATAAGGCCTGAACAGTGAACAATAGATAGTAAGTCTGAGTAAAGAAAACGAATATTTTTTCTGTTCATGTGTGTGGCAGCTGCAGAGATGGCAGCACCAAATAATAGCTTTATCAGTATTGCTAATTACAAGGGATTACTAACATTAATTCAGTGAATGATTTAGATTTAGAATATTCACTTCTAAAGTGAATGATTCATGTGCAGGTGAATTTATTAAAGGTAAATGCTTCTTGGCATGAAAATATACTTTTGTTTTTGCAGCCCAAAAAGAACAAATAGCAACCGAACACCATCTAATATCTGCCAAAAAAAGGTATTACAGTAATTTTCATTCACTTTTTTTTTTTTTTTTATTGTTTCTGGATTGTTATGATAAGTAATTTAGTGCTTCTTGTAAAATGCCTATAAGTATCATCAAGTATTTAATTTTGCGAATTTTTGCAAAATAAACCACAGCCTTAATATGAGGTAACTTTTGCATGTCTATGTCTCTGTGTTATCTGAGAATCAGCCTTTATATAGTTTTCATGCCTGCTTTCTGATTCCTCTTCTCAGCTTCCATGACCTGGTGCAGTACTTTGGGATGAAGCCCCGTTCTGGCGAGCAGGATGTCCTGCCTGGCCATGTTTTGATGCTCTGGTTTGAGTTCTGCAATGACTTCAAGACCAGATGGAAGAGGGAGAACAAAGCCATCTCCAAGGAGAGGTGAAAAAACAACGTTTTCCGATAGTTGACTAAAACCTGAACATTAATCTATGATTTAAATTCTAATTTGTCAATGTAAACTATTAGACTCTTGTTCTCAACTTTAATAGCAATTTAAGCTAAACTTGAATTTTATGGAATAAGCATATTTTGCCCAGTGTCACGCAAAAATGATTCTGCGTGACACAGACTTGCATTACTTGCTAGCAACTTAAGCTTCGTAGGTTGTAGCCTCGTGGCTGATCGACTACATTTGGAGTAATGGGAATATTGTGTAAACTTCTCTTTTGGCCAAACCATTCCTTCAAACTCCAGACTGAAAGAAGCCCAGCGGTCAGTTCGCAACATCACAGCAGAGAAGAAAGTGGAGACCAGGCAGGTCCATGCAAACGGCCTGGTAAGAGTTTTACTTTAAATGTCCAATTAGGGCATAGAATAAACTATTATGAATAGAAAACTCATTTGCAATGCAATGTTCAGCCAAAAGCTGACATTGACATTTGATTTTCACTTTTGGAATTTACTGTTTGTGGAAGCAGATCTCCAAAACCAGATTTGACCACATTGTTATTATGAAGGAAATAAGGTCCGTCTCTCCTATTTTAATAAGCTATTATATTAGAGTCTTTTTGGGATCATTTTCAGGGTTACAACTGATTGCTTAGTATCCTCCAGACGAGGTATATGCAAGCCTTTACCCTAACAAACTCCTTCTGGGGGGAAATTTATTTTTTATTTTTTTTAATCTGTCAAAGTGGATTATCACAGTGCATAGGAAGTGTGTAATTATGGATATTGTGTCCTGCTTAAAGATGTTGAATTGTCAGAAGGCCACACGTACCTTCAAAATGACACACCGCTTTCTTTTTCTCATGACAGAAGGAAAGACTGCGTCTGAAAGAAGCAAGCCTAACCAGCACCTCAGACACAACAGACCTCCCACGATGACAGTGTACTTTATATGATTTACAAACTCAAGCCTGTTTTAACTTCATTTTCACTTTGTTTATGTAACTTTGGCTTGCTTCTGCATATGAATCAGATGTTAAAGAAATGCAGCACTACACAGTTTAGTGCTCTTTCTGCTCGAACACACCTGATTGAACTTGATGATTAACATATGATTTGAACCAGGTGTGTTGGAGCAGGGAAATAGCCAAGATGTGCCGTGCTGTGGCCTTATGAGACTTGGATTTGAGAATCCAGTTGTACTGGCCAAGACAAGGGTATTTTTCAAATTAAGCATGCCTAGATTGACCATCCCCAGTTTCTGTATACGCTAAATAATGCAATCTGAAAACCCCAGGATACTCTCACCAGGACCTTTTCCAGTCTCACCTAATTAGATTTCCCACAAAACACCCACAAATTACTACAGACGACTTTAGACAATTGATATCTTTATTTTTCATGTTGATTATATTGTAGTTTTGAAATGCTTGTATCAATGGTTAAAACACTGAAATACAATCACAGCATAAAGAGTCATAGTCCCATGATATTGTACATTAAGTAAACATATGAATATGGAAATTCATTTAACTCGTTTTGCTTGATCAATTTCCTTTTCAATACAAAGATGCTTTTTGGGAGCAATGCGTGAGATTTTAGTAGCAATGAGAGGTTTAGTACAGAAATTCATACACTAAACTGAAGGCAATAAATATCCACATATCAAACATTCAAATACATTTAGATTTTTCAGAATTATTAAAATACATGATATACATCAATTAATCTTTTCTTTCCATCATTCAGGAAACGTCATCCACATAGTGGAGACTGGCAGGCTTTTTCAATGATTGTTGGAATAACATATTTACATTTGATGAAAATAAGATGGGCACACATCTGTGTGACAGGAAGCATAGCATGCATTGCAAAACCAACCACACATTTTCATTCAAGAAAATGTGGAAGACTTGTTAGAGAACCTGTCCACTGACTTCATGCCAGCTATGGCATTACAATTTATTGTTTAGGAAAACCAAACAGAAACGGCATTAGCCACAGTGGAGCAAGGAGCGTGACAGCGGGGAGGATTAGTGGGACTGAATGCCCGGGCCTGGACTAAACTTGTGCATTTTTCAGAGGCTGCATTTGCACAGAGCTCAAAAATGTTAAAGACCCTTGAGTGAAGCTTTAAGAGACACCCACGATCAACAATCGAGATAATTCCCTAAAATACAGTAATACTGTATATGAAAAATATTGACCTGCTTCTTTGGTTGGATTAATAGCCCGTGGTGTTAACGGTCAACGACTATTTCCCACGCTCTTTAAAATGTTTACAGACATTACAGGCGTCGTACTCGACCCCCAGTGGAACACTGTAGAAACACAGAACGCGTGTTCAAGCGCCACTCAGCGTTTCGCTCATATTATTACCCTGGGCTTGTATTTACATCAAAGTAGACCTAGAGCATATCATGGATTGGGTGTGTGGTTTCACTAATCAGCCACATGAAACGGTAAAACTCGACTTTTTTTTTTTTTTTTTTTTTTTTTTTTTAATTATTATTATTATACGTGATCAGTATTAATCCAGGTCTATGGAAGTACAGCGGCACTGTTTGACGCGCCGCACGCGTTTCCGTCTGATTCTCGGGATCTGGCTCGGGCATATGAGCGTGTAAGTGACGACCGTGAAGGTTTTTGGCTTGCAGAACGAGCAGGACTGGAAGGCGCTTTCTTCTTGGTAGACGTGCCGCGGGATGTAAAAGGAGTTGCACTGGCCGTAGCAGAAGCTGTTGATGATGGTGCGGCTGATGCAGCCCTCTTCCTGCAGCGTCTGCTTCAGCGGCTGCGTCTTGCACCAGTCCCGCTTCAGGTAGTGGCGCTCGGTCACGTGCAGAGCCTCTTGGCTGGAGTCCAGCACCTCCTGCGCGGGCGCATGCGCATGCGCAGCCGGTCCCGCGGCGGCCCAGTTCGGCGCAGGCTGCGCGGTTTGCTCCCAAGAGTTTGGGCTGCGTTTAGCATGATGAGGAACGGCGCCTTGCAATCCGCCGCTGCTCCGGCATTTCACTGGGCTGCAGAGTAGCCACAAGCCCAGGATCGCAGCAATCGAGGCCTCTTTCGCCATCCTTTCGTATGAGAAGGAAAACTGCTTATAGGAATTTCAGGGTGAAATACAGAAACAGACCTATAGACTTAAGTCTGGGGGGGAAAAAAACTGTTATTATCTATATCGACAAATGTATACAGTTCCCATATTCTCATTTCTGCCAACAGTTTCATGGTTCGTGCGCATGGTCTGGATAAAGCATGGAATTCGTGGCAAAACTATTTTAATTCAGTGATCTGGGGGAAATAAAAATGTATTTTCTGCTGTCAGAGTAATACAGGCTCAAGACACTGAAGTCCTAAATCCTGGGTCTTTAAAACGTTTCCTTATTCTCTGCACTAATGCAGCCTCCCTAATGCATATAGCATTTCCACGTTTTCCCTTGAAAATTTTATAGCACATTTAATGACAATTAACTATATTTCACACAAAAAAAACAGAACATAGAAAGTTTAAATAAATCTGGAAAAAGTCCAGATTTCAGATTTGGGGGTCTTAATGAGTCCCCCTTCTCATCAATGATCAAACTGCTCGGATGAAAACCGCCGGTAGAAACGTTGATGTTGAACTCGAAAACTCTGTGCACAAATTTCCATCTCTAAAATGATTTGCTCACCTTGTGAATTGCCAGCTGTTGCTTTTTTTTTCTTTTCTTTTTTTGGTTGTTGTTGCGTGAGGTGCAGTTCAATCGGGCTAATTATATCTGCAGCCTTGGAAAAAAACCAAAAGTTAAAATCGAAAGATAATTCAATATCCACAGCTCATATCGTCACCGACAGAACTTGTGGAGCGTCCGCGCACCGTTTTAAGTAAAAGTGGGCAGGATGCGGTGAGACAGCCCACGCCCACGCCCTCATCTCAGGCTGGGACAGTCAAGTCACTAATATACCACTGACTCACTTGACTGATTCGACTCTTGGAGAAGACTACCAGTTTAAATCAAGTGCACTATGGGAGTTTAAATTCCTTTCATTGGGCATGTTCTGGCTGAATTTCCAATGGTTCTCAGTCCCAGTTTTTGAGAGCCCATGCACTGCATATTTGTGTTTTTCCTGCTTCAACACAGCTGACTCAACTAATGAAACCTTTAAGAATTTACCCGTGGAGTTCAAGCAAGTGTGGGAGATTATAGAAAACACAGAAAACTGGAGAAAGTTGGGAAAAGCATGTTGGCCTCCTTGAATTTATAAAGGCTCTGCGTGCAAGGACAAACAGTCGGGAGTGATTATACGTGGTGTCAAATGGACAAGAAAATAGTTTTAGAAATATGTATATTGTATATGTATATACATATTTCTAAAACTATTTTCTTGTCCATTTCAGGCAGCTGCCACTACGTATAATCACTCCCGACTGTTTTTCCAGATATATATAATTTGTGTGTGGATTCACACAACTAGACCACCAATTACCAGAAATTTAAGCATTAACCCCATTTGCCAGTCCTTATAGGAATGGGCAATATAATGATAAGATATCAATAACCAATTGTTTAATCTTCCCTTATTTTCATTGTTCATTTTTGTTTTTAGATGTTACATAAAATATCAGACCATGTTTTTTTTCCCATAGACCTTTAATGGAGCACTACCGTCTTGTGTCACGACGAAGCAAACGAAGACATATTAAGACACACCATGTATCACGATATCTATAAGTATTGTGATAGGATATTTTTGCCATATCTGCCACCTCTAGTCCATGGCATAGAATACTAAAATGGCTTAACAGGCCTAAACGGCATTGTACTTTTATACTACAAAACAGGACAGAACAGTCGTGCCTGGAAAATCCCGCATCTGGAAGATCTGGGGAATGAAACAGAAATGTGACAAATTTGATGTGATTAAGTAATGGGCTAAAAATCCCTGTTCAGCTCTTCATAACAAGTACCGAATGTGCAGTATTGAGAAAGATATTTAGAACGTTTTAGAAAATCTTTTGAAAAGACACATCAAAAAAAACTTGTGCACATGAACATATTTGTTTTATTCAACTTTCTTAAAACAAAAACTGTGTCAAGGGAATATACATTTTAAATGATCACCATCCTCAGTTCCACCATTTCTCACGACTCAAGTTTACTGGTTCTAATTTTGATGTGCACTGATAAGTACAACAACTCTATTATACAACTCTCATTATGATAATATGTTCAGACTTTGATATAGCTTGTAGTGGTTTCCATTTCTTCCTCCTCTGGGAAATGTGGCACAGATTTCTTGGCCACCACATTGTCCAGCCTCTGTCCCATCAGATATGGATTGGTGCTCTGAAACAGAAAAGAGACGAGTGTCTGTCAAATGGCTTTTTCTTAACACGATACAAGCACAAACTGTCTTGTAAGTCATAGCTCACATATTATTAAATCAGATAATGAAAACATTAAGGTTTTAACACACCCTTTTTCTTCTTTTTGGTCCTCCCTTCAGTTTTTCATACAACAGCTTTTTATTCTGAAAGCACAATCAAAAAGAGAATGCCGGTGAATGCAAGAATTTATATATTTCATTTTACACTGCTTCTCCACAAGACGTACAATATAAAAAGGTGCAATTAAAAGAATGTATGTTTGTTGTTTTATATTTATGCATTTGCTTACTTTTGTTTCCCGTCTGAACTAGGATGAAAATGTACTTAGGTTGGAATTAATAATCTTCCTCTCAATTCAATATAAAAAAATTAAAAATAAAACGTCTGAAAAAGAAACAATTTTTAACACGTTCATTAAAGCTTTACTGATTTAAGTCAACATCCTCAACTGCAGCCTGTAAACGCAAAACCAGAGGGTTTTTTTTTTTTTTTTTTTGTGCTGATGCACGAGACCAGATGCTAACCAGATGCTAATTCTGACTCTAAAACTGTCCACATTATCCACACTGTAACTCACCCACTTGGCCAGGGAGGGGTAGTCATGCTCTGGGTCAAAGAGGTGCTGGTGTTTCTGAAACTCTCGGCTGAACTCAGCTGTGTCTGGGGAGTTCTCCAGGCAACCATCGGCAGCTAAAAGCAAAGTATCATCCGTGTTTTATTCAAGAGGAGAGGAGTATTTCATCAGAAATACAATTTTTTTTTATAATCTATGGATGTACAGAATTACCTTTGGTATTCGTCACAAATTGAATAGAACTTATCCTAACTTAGCATGATGAAGCAGAACAGTAACAAAACTAAATGAAGCTAAATCAATAACACAGATTACTTGGGTTGCTTTCTTATATGGCGAGTTTATAATAAACAGAATTTACATTTCTAATACTATAAAGAGACTTGGCGGGTGATAGTAGACTCATCTGAACCTGTTTTTCCCAGAGGGCATGGGTTAGGAGGGTCAGGATAGCCGTGGTCCTGGCTGAAGTCTTTCGGAACATTGTCCCCAGTCAGTTCTGCAACGATATTGGGGATGTTTCCGTAAGGGCCGAGATGCTGAAGTCCCTCGTGAGCACCACCTAGTGGAAATACACTTGCATAACTTAACAAGAAGACAACTTGTCATGTTTACAGCCAAAGAAAAAGCACTGGTCCCCTTTTTCATGTTTGACCCATATTTATTTGCAAAAGAGAAAAAGGGTGTCAAAACAGCAACAACAAAAAAATCTAAATAAAAATACTACTACTATTACTACTACTACTACTACTAATAATAATAATCTTAAAAATAAACTGCAGGGATTCATTTGTATATTTATTATAACTTTAAGCAGACTGTTATTTAAACTGACCGTTATTCTGAATGACAATTTTGCATCCTTAATTTTGCTGTAAACACATTTATAAGACCACAAAAAACTTAGAGTGGGATGTTATAATATTTATGCATATGAATCATTTTCTGTAAAATGAACAGCCTTGTGACACTTCTCGTGTTTGATCCATAATGTATTTGTATCAATTAAGCAATAATGGTTTTCTTGT
>JAOUQW010000009.1:15719106-15735683 GCA_028565825.1 Olivaichthys viedmensis
ATTTCCCTATCAGTTTACCTGAAGCCACAGCATTGCTGCTCATCTGACTACCAGCGCTGCTGCTCACTCCCACATACGCCAACACAGATCTTGTGCCTTATTTTTGCATTATCATGAAAATAGGGCCCAAACACTGAAAGTTTAGTTAACAGAGGAAGTGCTCAAGTAGACACACCTACCTTTTCACAGTTTTACACACCCTTGTACAGGCTTCTCCTCTGGCTGAGTTGCTAGGACGTCTGTTCAAGACAACCGAGGGACTTGAATCTTGCTGCTCTTTAAAGAAAACAGCACAACGCAATAATGTCAATACTAAGTACTCTAAATTAATAACTAGAATGGGCAAAGCAAACTGCATGAGAGACATTTACTTGATGAGGAATCACAGCAACGACCAAACAAGACACTTGGCACCATCCCTAAACTCCTTCTGAAAGATTTCCATTTCCTGCAGGAGAATTCATCACCACCGCTCTCAGACATGATATTCTCCATGTTTTTTGGAGTCCCAGCTGTTCCTAATAACAAGACAGCAGACAGATGTGCATAACATCAGGACAGGGCTAATGCAGGAAGATTTCAAATTGCCTTTTGTTTCACTTGCCTTACCTTCTAAACTCCTTCTTCCACTCCTCTTCCATTTAAAGCCAGGTTCCTTCTCATTTAGCAGATGGCACTCCAGCACAGCAGGGTCATTCGCAATAATGGTGTCAGGTACCACAGCTACTGACAAAGAAATGTTCCACTATCCGTCACTACTGTATATATTTAAATGGTGACTGGCCTGGGAAAACACTGGAACATACCAAACGTGAATGCCTTTTCTATAAACGTGCAGATGACGGCAATATGAAGTCTATGGCACCCATCGGCCCATTCAAGAGTACCATGCGAGCGAAAGAGGTTTGGAGTAAAGACCACTGCCAGGTTGTAGCTGTCCATTTTATTCTCAGACGATCTAAGAGAATTGAAAAGGAAATACTGAATTTAGTGAGTTTTTGAATTATTATTTTAATTTTAATTTAAGCAAATAACTGGCAAAAAAAAATGTATGAGTGTTTTCAGCAGCTTGCTGGAAGTTATGGCTTGAAATCACATACCTGAGAGAGACTTGTTTGAGGAAAACGAAGAAAAAGCGAAGTGTTGACGAGTTAATCTCGGGCAGAAGGCAGGACAACAGCTGAGTGGCTGTGTTTCGCTCTTCCTCGGTGGCTAGTCGCTGAGCTTTCGTGAAGGCCTGAAGTAAAACTGCAGAGAAGACCGGACGTGGGAGCTCTTGAAAGAACTGCTTCACTAGACTGGCCACATCACACGGTAGGGCTGCAGAGAGGCAGTCTTCTCCTTCATCAAGCCTTGCCTGGAGGGTGGTCAGGAATAGTGTTATACTTAACCTTCTTCAGGTTTAGCTGTAAAGTCCAAAAATGCTCCTTTTTACTTACTTTTAAGGCTTTGAGACGTGCAAGAGCGCCGGATTTTCTGAACAATCCCTCAGAACCAGCATGATTCAACAGATACTTACACGAATCTGCCAAGAAACTAACATAAAACCATGAATACTATGTTAATTGAATACTTAATAACTACACTCTAAAAACAGATGTGTTAAACACAACACAGTGTGTCTAGTTAAGAACAACCCATGTTGTGTTACTTTTACAGCGTTATCATATTTAATGCAGGCAACATGGTCCGATCTTTTTGGTCCGAACTTAATGTAAATCAATGAATGCTACCTTTCAATGACTTTTATCGTAAGTTTATTGCAAGTAAACTTGATAAGGAATCAAAATGAATTGATAATAAATTGGCCTGAACTACATCTGAATTTGACAGTGTTTTTTATTATATTTTAAAGACCATCTGACACGGCTTGTGTAATACTAAATCCTATTTGTATTAAAAAAATCTTGTAAGCAAAGTGGGTTTGTTTGTTTTTTTACAAAATACCTTTTAGCCAAAATCTTAATCTTTTTATGAACATTTTTCCTAATTTGTGAAACGAACACACTTTTTGTTCCATTTTAACACATGTTATGTCACATCACGCTTGTAACCACACACGATAACCACACACTATTACGTTTGATTAGTTTTACTGTTTCGTTACCCAAAAAAAAACCATGCAAGAGGAATAACTGAATAAGAAGCGAAGACTTCAACGAGTTAACCAAAAAATCGGAGCACGTTGCCTGCATTAAATATGATAACACGCTGTAAAGGTAACACAAAATGGGTTGCTCTTAACTAGACCCACTGTGTGCTTGTTTTTAACACACCTGTTTTTAGAGTGTGGAGCTATAAAAATTAAAAAAGATGCCCCCATCATGCCATTCTACAACTCCTCAATCTTACCAAGGCACCAGCCCATACTCAGCTATGTTCCTCATCTGCAAACCCTGCAGAGGCACACCAAACACCTTGGCCTGTGTAATGACATACGAAAGGACTAGCTCATCATATCCTGCAGGACCTTGACCCCAAACAGACCCCCAGTGCAATTGGTAACTGCGTGTTAAACGCGTTCTGCATGCGTGTCCCCGTGCATGGCTGTGTGCGCACTCACTTGCGGCCGTGCGTCGCTGCTTACAGCCCAGTCCGACATCCTGTGTTTGGGTTTAATGCCGTACGACACACGAAGACGCTTCAACACAGCCACGCGCAGCACGCTTTTATCGGCCGTTTTCACTTCGCCGCTGTTATTTAGCCTCATTTCTTTTGACGCGTTCTTACTTCTTAAACACCACAACCGGCCGCAAGAGACGTTTTCGCTACACCTGCGTCGACTCGCCCTTTTACTCTTGCGGCCAGCATCACTTCAAGATAACTCAGCGTTTCTGTGTGACGTCAGCGTGATGGGGGGGGCGTGGCCTCTGCAGGCTGACTCCTCGACAGCGCCCTGTTGAACATATAGAGTGAACTAAGCAAAAGGCAAAAGTGGGACACTTTTTTTTTTTTTTTTTGGTAGATTCACCAGGAGGGTGTCATAAATGCTGTTCATTCACAATCATTAGTTTGTGCACTTTTTCTTTTTTCTTTTTTTTACAGCAAAAGTCAAAAGTGGGACACCTTTTTTTTTTTTGGTAGATTCACCAGGAGGGTGCCATAAATGCTGTTCATTCACAATCATTAGTTTGTGCACTTTTTCTTTTTTTTCTTTTTTTTACAGCTGTCCTTAACGTGAATATGTGGGCTTTTAAAATATATATATATATATATATATATATATATATTGTTTATATAAGATAAACACCTAAAAGCCTGTTACACAGTTAAAGACCATGTTATCATTTCAATCACTTATTTCACACAGAACATTCATGAAATCATTTTCAAGAAAACAATTGAAATACCATGTAATCCTATGTATGGAAATCCATTTTCTATGCATATTTACTCCACAAAATTAAATATATGAATAAAAAAAACCCAATGGCCATGATTAATAGTGAAATAATATCAGCATTCTTATTTTTATTTCAAAAGTGTCTTTTTCAAAAATCTGCTTTTATTTCATAATGACATTTTTCCGAGTGGCACCTTTAGTTCATGATGCCACTTTTCAGGATGATGCATTTGTCTGTCAGTCAACACAAACTAGAAACTAGAACCGCTAACCATCCAAAGAACACTTGGAGAACCCTTTTTTTTAAGAGTGCAGACAGCGTTGGCAGTTGCTCATTCAGAATCAGAATCAAACTTATTTTAGTGGCCAAGCAAGTTTTATGTTGTACAAGCTGGTTTATGTTGCTTAGTTTTGGTCTGCTGATAGGTTAACAGTTAGCATGACCATGCTGGTTAAATAGCTAAACCTAAAGCTGGTCTTGCTGGTTGCTTGCTTAGCGATTATGTTGGTGAGCTATGATCTAAGCTGGGGGTTTTCAGCAGGATTACAAGGAATTTGAGTTGACACACCCCAAATAACAAATGAGTGATGACTCAGTTAGCAGAGCCCCACACTTACCATGTAGCCACAACTCAACCTCGATGAGACCATATCTCAGGCATGATATGGACCAGAACTTATAGTTGTGCCACTTCACTTCAAACATTACAAATAGTTGGTTGGATTTGGGCCCAGATTCCACATGCCATGAAAACCTTAAATGTGCCTGTTTACATTTGCTAGCTGTGTCTAGTCATAAATCTCATCTCTCAGTCCACCTCCCCTGTGAGACCCACCTCATTTCCTAGTCCAGGAAATAACGTTGAAAGCCATTTTTTGGATTGCACTCCTACATTTTTTAAATGTTTTTCCTAAGACACCTTTGAATAAACAAAGGACAAGAAGAAACACGAATACTTTAACAGGTAATTAACTTTATTACAACAGTACATGTATATACAGTAAAGAAAACATTACAAATGCAGACAGAAGGGTAAATGGAACGATAGGATGGGATGTTTAGAAGCACTTCCTGTGGACAATGGAGGGGCCAGCCTCATCGTACTCTTGCTTGCTGATCCACATCTGCTGGAAGGTGGACAGGGAAGCCAGGATGGAGCCACCGATCCAGACAGAGTACTTACGCTCAGGGGGAGCAATGATCTAGAAATTGGAAGAGACATTATCAGAGTGTGTATGGAATAGATCAGATTCAGACTGCTTTTCTGGCTTCATTCAGTAGCTTGTTCTCTTACCTTGATCTTCATGGTGCTGGGGGCCAGAGCAGTGATCTCTTTCTGCATGCGGTCAGCAATACCAGGGTACATGGTGGTACCACCAGACAGGACGTTGTTAGCGTACAGGTCCTTGCGGATGTCAATGTCGCACTTCATGATGCTGTTGTAGGCGGTCTCATGGATACCAGCAGACTCCATACCTGTGAGGTAAAGTCACATCAGTAAAGCATGCAGTTAACCTGGATATAATGTAAAGTGTTGTACTTGACTAAGGGAGCATGTCAACACAAGGGGGCAGAGTTGGATAAAGTAAATGCACTGTACAAGCAAGACACACCAATGAAGGAAGGCTGGAAAAGGGTCTCGGGGCAACGGAAACGCTCGTTGCCGATGGTGATGACCTGGCCGTCGGGCAACTCGTAGGACTTCTCCAGGGAGGAGGAAGAGGCAGCAGTGGCCATCTCGTTCTCAAAGTCCAGAGCAACATAGCACAGCTTCTCCTTGATGTCACGTACAATCTCACGCTCAGCTATGGGGGACAGGTTTTAGTGACTAACTAAGTTCAGCACATCTCATGAAGGCAATATTCATGTCTAGTACATCATTAAACTGTTCTAAGGTATTCTATTAGTTGTTCCTCATAAATGTTCTTATGTTTTAATTTAATTTGAAGAAAATGATATGGATGCCCAAAAGGCAAAACGTTGTTCTTCTCTATACCCACCGGTGGTCACGAAAGAGTAGCCACGCTCAGTCAGGATCTTCATCAGGTAGTCGGTCAGGTCACGACCGGCCAGATCCAGACGCATGATGGCGTGGGGGAGAGCATAACCCTCATAGATGGGGACGTTGTGGGTCACACCATCACCAGAGTCCAGCACAATACCTGTGAAGCAGTAGAGGAGAGTGTAAATGTCATGTAAAAGTACAAATAGATACGTTTACATTTTAGCAAATGTAAGGGCTTCAGTTTCCTTCAGGGGATACTGACCAGTGGTACGGCCAGAGGCATACAGGGACAGCACAGCCTGGATGGCCACATACATGGCTGGGACGTTGAAGGTCTCAAACATGATCTAGAAGAAATGTAAGTCCGGTCATTTTCAGTAGAGTTGACTGTGAAGAAACAGTTTGAAAAATACATTTGGGAGTGAGGGTGGAGTATAGTGTACTCTGTGGCTCCACTGACCTGGGTCATCTTCTCCCTGTTGGCCTTGGGGTTGAGGGGGGCCTCAGTGAGCAGGGTGGGGTGCTCCTCAGGGGCCACACGCAGCTCGTTGTAGAAGGTGTGGTGCCAGATCTGGGAGAGGGCAACAAGGTAAAAAAAAACTTAGCTAAGAAAAAACACTTATTATGAATTATTATAAAATCCAAATACTTTTTTAGGATAATGTATTACCAATCATCAAAAACAAATAAAATTCTCATTTGTTATAATAATTAGTCTACGTTTTGTGTTCTTGAGGTCTCTGAGTAACCACCTTCTCCATGTCGTCCCAGTTGGTGATGATACCGTGCTCAATGGGGTACTTCAGAGTGAGGATACCCCTCTTGCTCTGGGCCTCGTCTCCAACGTAGCTGTCCTTCTGACCCATACCCACCATCACACCCTGTCAGGAGAAATCATCCATCAGAAATCATTGAGCCTTTTGCTCTTTACTACAGGCAAGACTTTCGCCATTTATTTTTGCGTATATGTTGTTTCTGCATTGTGCTGTGCTTTTTTCTTTTACTAAGTGAATTTGACTGACCTGGTGACGGGGCCTTCCAACAATGGAAGGGAAGACAGCACGGGGAGCATCATCACCGGCAAACCCAGCCTTGACCAAGCCAGAGCCATTGTCACACACAAGGGCGGTGGTCTCGTCGTCGTCACACATGATTGGTCTTTTCTGGGATGGTCTGAAAGGAAGTAGGTAACAGTAAGAAAATGTCTATAGTGAACTGTGGAATGAATAATAAACCACTTTAATTCTACAAGCATCTCTTGTTGGGAGAAGCATATTTCTTTAGTATACAATTTTAGGGCAACCTACACCAATAAAGCTTAAAGTATATGACACCAAAATAATATATACATAAATAAAACCTAAAACAAAAACTAAAAATCTAAAATACATAAACACAAAGTAAAAAGCTGCCATTGTCCAGGCAAACATCACAATTGCACCCTTGAGAAGGATACTATTTTAAGCATCAGTTCTTGTAATCACAAATGGACTCCTCCCGCAAAGCCCCCCTATCTGAAGCTATTTCACAATGAAGGAGCTTGTCAGTTGACGAGTGACAGCAGGGTCCTGGCTCAGCTGTCCACACATAGTAACTCTTCTCTGCACATCATGTTCTGTTACTGCCACCATTGATAATTCCCTTTGCTTCAACGTCCAAGAGTAAGACCTCAGCCTTTAATTTAGTTTCTATAGTCCATGTTTATGGAGTATCAGAACTGCCAATCAATAAGAACTAGCAATCGCTTCAACCTACGAACTTACTTTTCCCTTCAGACCTCTCTTTGACTTCCGAAAACTTCTAGAAAGAAAAACCAAACTACAGTTGGCTACTTATAGAAGATGAGTTCCTCACAGAATTCACTACCAGTGTTCGTATAGAGAGACTAACAAAAGGCCTAACTAACTGTAGTTATGGTACCAATAACTGAACCCTAGTCTTCTGTGTAGATGGCTAAGTTTTGTATCCTAACCCTGTTCATCTCCCACTTCCCTGTGGTAGTCCATGGAAATAAAACATAAGGCACTCACCAAGTTGTACTGCAAGACTGGAGTTTCCACTGGGACAGAGGACGAGGCTCAGGGATGCCCCTTAAATATACCGGGGGGCCGGGGGCTAGGGGGCGGGCTCAACTATTCACAAAAGCCCAAATAGGAGCTGATAAAAAATGGCCCACTAGTAAGGGAATGCAGTACCTGATCTTCAGTGACAGGAATCTACTAAAATGGAATGGTGATTTTTAGGAGTCCCTCGCTGTGGCAGAACTAGTGTCTTTATTTGCTTGTGTTAAGATAAACGTTTAGAGGACTGTATTACCTAGGCTACACTAATTTCTGTTCATTACTTTAGATTATTTTTAGGGAGTTTAGGAGTTATATATAGTGTTAGAGGTGTTTTAATTGTGGATCATATTTTTTAAAAATCATACAATTTTCAAAAGAGGGAAGATTAAACAATCATTGAGCCTCTTATTTTACTATATAAGTAGCTTGTGTACTGTTTGAGTAACAATCATGGCAGTCTTCTAGTTATGATAAGTATGAGGAAGGAGTGTCTCAATTTGCATATTTTGCTTTGGTGCCAATAGGGTTATGATGTAATCTCATGTCTCATACAGTGCTCTTAGAAAGCTACAGCACAATATTACAGTCACTGGTCCATTCAGGAACTTCAGACAGTGTGAAGTGGGAGTGGGAGGAGATGGAATATGGAATATGTTTAAGGTCTAGTTAAGGAACCGGTCAGGAGGGCAAATGCATAGCGCTGTGCAATGCTGTCTATGGTATGTGTGATGGAGCCCAAAACATGCCAGACAGCTGAGGTGGGGTTTAGGTGGCTGAATGGAAGGGGGATGGATGAAGATCTCTGTCCCTCCTCCACAACTGCTTTCTGGACAGCATGGAGCTGCTGCATTCTCATTGGTTCTGACGTGTCCTTTTAGGGTCATGGTGTGCAACAGGTGTCCCCGGGTGCACATTAACGCAGCTCTTTGCCACTGTCCGTTCGGCTCCAGCTCCTTATTCGTCAGCACTCTCTACTTGCTCAACCCTATGAGAAAATGATGCATGTTTTTTTTTTTTTTTTTTTCTCTATTTAGAGTGGGGGGACTTTATTAGATTGCATACCAGGAATTTCATATTATATTATGAAAACCAATTTATGAAATTTATAGGAAATATATATATTTTTTCTTCACTTCTTAACTTGATCAATATGTAGATTAATTATCACAGATACCCAATGTTACTTTGATGTTTCAAAATAAAGCACATGATAGTCCATGCTTTTGAGATAATTATTCATAATCAAGAACTTTCATAGTGTTACAATCTTGTGATGTCCCTGTATATGAGGTTTGCAGAAGATTGTTGTCATTAATTAATACCAGTTGAAAGACTGTGGTCTCAATTTGATAGTAGCCTATGTCTTATCATTACTTACCTCTAATTAGCTCACTTGTGAGATGTGTGCTTTTACTCAGTGCTATTTAAAAGGACCAGAGTTATTCAATAGACTTGTGTTCCACTGGGCTGTGCCACAGTCGGATTATGTGTGAGCATTTTTGAGCACCACAAAGTCCCATCCTCCGGTTTAGAGGCACTATACTTAGAACATTTTCACACTAGATACACAGATAGTTAGTGAGCACAATTCTTGAGGATTCCCTTGAACTCTCGTGTACTTCGAGCGATAATGGCAGCTCAGAATAGCTCTGATCAAGCTCTGTGGCAGATGATGTTCACAATGATACCTCAGGCAGTGGAGCCATTTTAAACATGGCTGCTGTGTAAATACATTTAACAAAAATTATTTTCCATGTGATAAATGTGTGTAATGTATGGTTCATGACATGTAAAAGCAAATCGTGACCTTAGTATTATAAGGTTCTATCTTGGTTAAAATTTAATAGCAGATAGAACCTTATAATACTAAGGTCATGAAATGTTGACATCACGTACATATATGTGTATACACATGAACTCTTAAATAGTTAAAGTAAGATCTTGTAGGGTTTTGTTTACCAGGTTGTGAGCTATTAATATCTTGAATAGTCTGTTGTTCTGAAGTGGACTAAGTGGTCTACAGCAGGGTGAAACAGCTACCCAGCATGAGTGCTTTTGGGGGAACTGAGGTCCATAAAAGGGCATGAAGGGGGTGTTAGATTTTCCTGTGTAAAACAGCTGCTCTTCCTACCCTACCAGACCCTAATCTGTAATGTGGCAGTTGTTGGTGACAAATGTTTTTTTTTACATTTAAGATATTAGAGGCAATGGTTTGTTGACAAACCTGTTTGCGACTTTGTCTTAAGGCCGGGTTGCACGTCAGTGGGGTATTTATATCAAATGTTGAGAGACAATTTAACTTAAAAGTCATGTAAAATCTGAAACCCCTAGTTCAACATTTTAGTGTTTAGCTAGTTTTAGTCTCTGTCTGGAAAACCAGATTATAGGGTCAGCAATCAGCAATGTGTTACCTGAAGTAGCAACTTTGTGTTGAGGCAGGGTTGCATGTCACTGGGTTATTTATACCAAGAACTGAGGGAAAAAATGTAACTTAAAAGCCATGTAAAATCTTAAACCTAGTCCAAAAATAGTTACTTTACTAGTTTTAGTTTCTGTCTGGAAAACCGGCTTATGTTGGTCAACCTCGGCGATGTGTTACTTGAAGTAGCACCTTTGTGTTTAGTATTATGTGTAGTTTGAGATTTCTTTTCTCTATCATATAAAAACAAAATGTTCTGTCACAAATTGACTTTGTAACAGATCACTGATCTTGCAGATACATTAATAATTTAATTGATCATTTAACTGTTAGTGTCTGTCTGGATATTTGGCTCATAGTTGTGTCTAATATTATGTGTGGAGATTTCCTATCTGTATCATATAAAAAGATGTACCCTCCCATATTTTTGTAGTAAGTAGGCCCAAATCATTTACATACATTCCCTGGTGTCTGAGTCATCACCAGTGACATATGGTCTCAACAGGGTCTATTGTGTGTGTTGTCAGCTAAAGCAGCTGTCATCAGAAGCTTAAACTTCAAGGATGGCACAATGTTGACAGGCATGCTAATCAGAAATATCCATATAAATATTCTTTATAGTGCAGTCAATTACTGCACACACACAGGGTCGGTCATGCTGACTCCAGAGCATGACCTCTCACTCATAATTTGTAGCCATTGGCATTGTGCTGCCTGTTAAATGTAGTGCTGTAACTTAGGCTAGTGCTTTAACTTCTTTCAATGTCTCAAGCCCTCTAGCCTTCAATCAAAGAAAAATGGACATGTCAACACAATGACAGTAAAGATGTCCTCTAAAACAATAGTGAGCAAATATTAAAAGTATGTTTTACATTTATTCATCTGGCAGGCCCTTTTATCCAAAGTGACTTACAAATGAGGCAGATTACAATTAATGTTTTAAAATTGCGTATTTAAGCTTTTTTGATTGTCCAACTGAAAGTCCACACTGTCATATGCAGTATGTGTTTATAACCCTTAAATAGAGGAGGTTGGCTGCTTCAGCTCATGCCAGGAGTGCCATAGATAACAGCTATAAATACATGAAGGGCTTTGGAAATTTCCATGCAATTTGTTGTTCTGGGTTACAGATGTGTCTACTAATTGTACTTGAAAAAACTTCCACACCCTACAACCATTTTACCTATAACAGTTAATTTGTGCTACATTTGTAAGACCTCTGGCATGGGTGGTCTGTTCCAGTTCAGCAGTTGCAACACATCACCATTTATAAAACTCTGGGTGAGTTAAAGTTGGCGCAGGGACACTGTTAAACTGGGCAGTGCTGTGGCCCTGCAAGTCTGAAACTAGTCATCTCAGATCTATTAAACCCCGCTCCCTTCGAGGCACAAGCAAGGCTCAACTTGACCCACCATTCCTCAAGACTGAAGAAAGACACACATCAAAACTCTCCTGTTCTGGCTTTCTGAACAGTTGAGTCACTGGCTGTCTTTAAACAAAGACTCAGGACCCACCTCTTCATTACATGTGAGCAAGCACTAAATCACAAAAAAAGCATACTCTTTTCTTTGGTGTACTAACTTCTCTCTAACAGGGTTTTAGCTTTACGTTATTCCGAAACTACAGTACAACCCTAAAGATTGAGAGAGAGAAAAAAAGCAGCCAGTTTTAGTTGGGTCCCTACTGTATATTTAATTCTCAATTCCCCCACCCCAAATAAAAAACCATGCAATACTGTTGTCCCATCCCCCCCATCAAATATTTACACCTTCAATAGCAGATTTTGTACAAAAGTAAAAACACTGACATTCATGCAAGCTATAAATAAACCCCTCACCAACAGTGTAGAAAAATCATATACATAAAGTAAAAACCAAAGGGCTTCACTGCCTTTGGGGTTCAACAGGTTGCAAAAGGAAGACAAACAAACATACATTACAGATGTGTTAAAGCATTTTACAGTCCCGCTGAGTAACTGTTGAGAATACGAAGGCGGTCCAGGGCGCATGACCTCTTCAAGTGTTGCAACATTTACAAGTGTCCATTCACTCAGAGTTCAGAAGTCCGCGTCGAGCCGGAAGGTGTTGTCCGTGGACCCGGACATAACCCCCATGCGCTGGTACTCTCCCACTCGCTTTTCAAAGAAGTTGGTCTTTCCCTCCAAGGAAATGTTCTCCATGAAGTCAAATGGGTTTTCTACTCCATAGATCTACAAAAAAATTAATAAATAAAAAGTATTAATACAATCATATCTATCAGTTTCTGATAAATGTTATGTCTGTGCTTTTCTTAATGTGTCAGGACCAAAATGCATTTGATTTGTGCTTTTCTAAAAATCTCGAGTAAGCCCGAAAGCTTCATTTCATACAAGCATGTGCCATGATTACTCATATCAATTCTTACCTTGTTGAAGCCCAGCTCCAACATCAGCCTGTCAGCCACAAACTCAATGTACTGCTTCATTAAGTCACAGTTCATGCCAATCAGCTTAACGGGCAAAGCCTGGGTCAGGAACTCCTGTGAACAGCAAGAGATGGAGAACAAAGTTCAGTTCCTCTGAAGCACAAGCCTGAACACCTGCAGTTCTCACCGTGTGCACCTGCATGTAAATACCTGCTCAATCTGAACCGCATTTAAAATGATTTTCTTGACTGTCGATTCTGACGGTTTGTTCACCAAGTGCTTGAACATTAAACAGGCAAAGTCACAGTGAAGACCCTGAAATCCAAAGACACGTGTAATTAGATCATTGTAGAACAGTCAGAACAGTTGATGTATTGCATTAACGATGCAAGATGGCTACCTCGTCTCTGCTGATGAGCTCGTTGGAGAAGGTGAGGCCAGGCATGAGGCCCCGCTTCTTTAGCCAGAAAATTGAAGCAAAGGAGCCAGAGAAGAAGATTCCCTCTACTGCTGCAAAAGCCACCACTCTCTCACCTGTAGACAGCACAACAGCTTACATTAGACACTACAAAAGGCCAAAAATGCTCATTGCATCAAGTAGGGCCATGCAGTTTGTTAATCAAGAGCCAGAGTACTGAACATAAGATGAGTACTCAAAGTACTTCTAGGGCGAGGAGTGAAAATCGCAATGAACAGCATATTGTGTAGTCACGCAAAAAACACAAAGCACTTTTCTGAAGAACATTTTGTTCAAACACCCAAATGTGACACGTCCCCACTCCAAAACCACTGCAGCGTGTCCCTCTGCAGTTTCCAGTCCATGATGCCACCATAATCAATTACAAAACTGTATAGATCACCCAGATTTATAGCTCTATTCTCAGAAATTGGATCACAATACACCAAGTGCATGACGTAAAGGAACTGATGACATGCAACGCTGGCAGTAGTAGCAAGTGCCTGACATGCTAACAAACATTTATTCATGGATGTGCGTCATTGCCGTCACTTGCGCGTACACATCCCTAGTTTCAAGCAACGGGGAATTTGGCACATACCATATTGAGCATCCTTGTTGCCAATCCAGTTGATGGCCCAGTCTGCCTTCTTCTTCACACAAGGAAGAGTCTCAATGGCATTGAAGAGATAATCCCTGCAGAAGGAAGACGACATTAGTCTCATGTCCACTCAAAACATGCACATTTGTTTGAAATGTTCATGGTGAGGGCTCAGTAAAAGCGACTGTTTCATGCTGGTGTCCCTCAGTCAGCTGACCACATGCCTACTGATCTGAGCTAAGACACCAACACTCAGCTCCCATCATCAGCTGAGGTCCGTACCCCTGCGCTTTTCATCACCGCCCTCACAGTCAGAACCGATTTAGAGCACTCCACCTCTCTTTGGGATCTTTGATATAGGTGTTAATAAGCAGGCTGTACATCTCCGAATGAATGTTCTCCATGGCAATTTGGAAACCATAAAAACAGCGCGCCTCTGTCACTTGGACCTCCTGGGTGAAGCGCTCCACCTAGTGTTGAAAAACGATCATGCAGTGAGAATCATGACCACATTTCAAGCCACCAAGCATTAATTGGATACACACGGGAACCTAAACTCACCAAATTTTCATTGACGATGCCGTCGCTTGCAGCGAAGAACGCCAACACGTGAGAAATGAAATATCGCTCCTCATCTTTTAGGGACTGCCAATGCTGGAGGTCTTTAGACAGGTCGACCTGCAGGAGGACAGAAAAGTAGTGTGAGAAAAGGCCACCTCAGCATTAAGGAACATTTAGGGGATGCGGACATGGGCCCCATTCAGAGTGCGGGATGCATACCTCCTCGGCTGTCCAGAAAGAAGCCTCTGCCTTCTTGTACATCTGCCAGATGTCATGGTATTTAATGGGGAAGATGACAAAGCGGCGTGGGTTGTCCTTCAGGAGAGGCTCTTCCTCTAGACTGGCATTGTTGGCTTTTGGCTTCTCCTGGGAAGAAAAAGAAAGAAAAGGGGAAAAGAATTTTTAAAATAATAATATAACAGGCATCAAAAATGGTCACGAGCTAGTGTTATAAAATTATTCATGTTAGGAACCTCGAGTTATTGCCTGTTCCTTTATGAAAAGAACATTAGACGATGGAGTTTTTCTTCTTCCCCCAGACTGTTTTAACTGCATCATGAAAACCAATCATAAAAAGGGAACACAACGTGATCTTATAATAACACCAACATGGTAGCATGACAATAAAAACTAATAATAGTTATATAGTCTATATTTTGACAAAAAGATCCATACTTTGCATATGGAGGACTGCATGTGCCTTCGCTCCACCTTAGTCGTGGTGCACATTGCAACACAATAGGCTAGCGAGATAGCGAGTTAGCTGTTCAGATAGTTAGCATGCCTGTAGTTTAACTGGGTGGCCACCATTTTGTGTGAATTACACAACTAACTGACGCTCAACTGCCACCCAGGTGACAAACGGAGCGCAAGAGCAGCTGAACAACTCGCTTCTTTTTAAAAATAAATAATAAATAAAGCCAGGTTAAACCCCTAAATACGTCTAGAAATAATTAGCATGAGCTAGTAGCCCCTCTAACGGCCATGTTAGCCATGTAAAGTGAAGGCGGCATGTTGGACACACGGGTCACTCACTCACCTCAGCGTCCACGAAGATTTTTCGCGCCGTTTTGGAGGCCAGAATTCGCGCCGTGTTCAAACTCGGCGGCTGCGCGGATCAAACCGTCCCATCAGACAAAAAAATAAAATAAAAGATTTTTAGGCACAAACGTTTGGTTTAGCGAAAAGTCACAAACACCAAGGGCTTCGTCACAGCAAGTGCAACCGAGCGGAACATAACAAACTTTAGCGAACGCGTTGGTAGCGAAAGTAAAATGGCGATATCGTTAAACTCACCGTGTTCTCTTTATCGCCCAGAGACATGTTCCCCAGCTGAGCAGAGACGACGTTGTCACGCTTGCTTTTGAGAGGCGAGCGAGTGGACAGCATGGTGCCGTTGAAGACGAAGCGTAAGGATACGATAAAGTAAGAGTTAAAGAAATGAAGTACTTTTTTAAAACAAAAAACGAATTAAAAGAAGCTGCCTGAAACCTGCGCTGTGGACGAGGAGGGGGGAAATACTGCGCTGAAGCGCGCCGGTGGGCCCCCTTTTATTCAATTTTTTGGCGCTCGAGCCTGTCACCAATCAGACGCTGCTACGTGACCAATCAGACGCGGCCACGTCACCAACAGACGCGGCTACGTCACCAACAAACGCGGGAATTTCTAATACGATTGTGGAAGGAAGAAAAAAAAAAAAGGCGCGTTTTTAGAAAATATTTGCAATTAGTTTTTTGTTATATAAATAACGCATATTTTTCCACTTTGTTTTAACGGTCAAATGATTTTTGCATTTGTTCATCTATATATATATATATATATTAAAATCACTTATATATATATATAATAAGCGAGCTGATCCCGGTTTATAGAGCATAAAGTAGGTAAGGCAGAAGAATTCTTAAAATTAAAATAAATCTATATATATATATATGAGTGGAAACCACGCGAATGAAGTCGAAGTCGTCCGAGTGTGGATGAACATTAACAACATGACACTCGACCATGCCACTAATAAATAAATACATAAATAAATAAATAAATAAACTCGCTCGCTGATCCCGGTTTATAGAGCATAAAGTAGGTAAGGCAGAAGAATTCCTAAACTAAAAAACACTAATAAGGGTTTTCTGGCGTGTAACAAAGCATTTACGGGGGGAGAGCTTTCCCGCCAGATTCGGGTGCCTAAGCTTATTAAAAATCTATTAACAACACATGCATCGTTAGCTTTATGGCTGCCCACATTATCGTTTCTCTTCATGGTGTTGCAGCACATCTGCATCTGCAGCACATCTGCAGCACATCTGCTTCATTCATATGCGAGCAACACAACATCCCAAGAGGATCTGCCTGCAAACCCATCTCTACATGCTCGTGCATCGTCGACAGAAAGAGTTATTCCTGAACCTCCGACAAAAACACAGCTGCTGACATTCGCGTGAGAATAAACCAGGCCGGCCAGTTCATGTCAAGCGTGCATGCAGCACAGCTAACGACTTCCCCATTCATAGCGGCGTTATTAAAAGCCCTTATTGCAGTGGTGCTGATCGAGTATAACCAGGTGTCTTTGCATTCATTAGGCTATAAGCTTTGGGTTATTTTCGTGCACCGACAACCATGAAGGCAGATCCAACAAGTGCGGCCATAAAAAAAAAAAAAAAAAAAAAAATTTTTTTTTTTTTTTTTTAATTTAAAACAAAAAAAAAAAAAAGGGCAAAGGAAAAC
>JAOUQW010000009.1:15811308-15825946 GCA_028565825.1 Olivaichthys viedmensis
CTGCGCTCTGACCCCAGCTTACCAACATGCTGGGATATGTGAAGAATCAATTTCACTGTACTGTACTTGTATATGTAAAGGTGACATTAAAAATAAATAAATAAATAAATAAATAAATAGCTCAGCTAATCTGTGTAGATGGAAAATAAACATGGGTTCTATTGGGAAATAAATCACTTTGCCCATTAAAAGTGAGCTGAATCAACTATAACATATTGCTAGTCAACGGGAGAAAATGCAGTATGGATATTAAATCTTATGAGGTCTAATGAAGCAGAAAATGAAGGTTGCTAATGCTTTTAGTTCCAGGATGAAGCAGTGCCTCTGTCCCTAAGAGCATAACAAGGCAGCTTTCACAGCACATAGAAGGTTTACCGCTACCTGCTGGAAATATATTCCCTTATCATCAAAGCGTCAGAGAATTCAGTTATGTCTTGAAATATATAATTATGGGAAACTCTGAAGTATAATTCCAACATTTAAGCATTGAATGAATTACAATTTCTCAACAAATTAGCCTTGAATGTTTCTAATTTGATTTGACTGACACCATTCATATATAATACAGGTATAATACATCTGTATTTCTGTATATGTTTAACATAGTAACCTATAGTGCAGAGTGTCAACATTTTAGTGTCATGTGTATATGTACAGAATAGACAAGAAAATTATGGTGAACAGTTGTGTTTTATAATAGGTAAAATTAACATGGCAGGCTGCGTTGTGTGCCTGGCTCTATAATGATTCACACTGGATGACACGAGCGCTAATATAATCCTGTGAATATTTACCTATTATTTTATGACACTGTGAAATTTTTAGGCTGCTCTCTAACATGTTAATTAGCTGCTGACAGGTAGAGTCACTCCTCTACCTAACTGCTTAGAAACCACGACATGAATTTACATCTCCTGCTCACAGACCACAGCTTGTTTACAGCTCAGTATCCTGCAACCATTGGACAGTTTCACTTTCCATTAGAAAATAACTGTCTTGACGAAGACCTAATAGTGATTACATTATCTTTTATCAAGATGCTAAGATAAGACATGAATTACTTTTGTTGATGACAATGAGTTACAAATGACAATCATCTGGAGACCTGAGAACATCAACCAAGATGTTTGAAGACAGGTGACTTTGTGAAGGTTCGTAAAGTTTTCAGACCTTCACAGCACAATTGCACGCACTATACCGTTATTGCCTGAGTCACTCATTTTCCAGTTTTGTTACGGTGATTGTATGCCTGCACCTCCTGCACTTTGTAAGATAAGCTGCAGCTTTATATTTGAATGTAAATATTTGAATGCAATAACTGTACAGTGCATAATTTGAATATCCTAATCCACCTAGCACTTTGTGCATATTTATATATACAGCATATAGTCATAGTATGTATACCAATAGGTCTACAAATTTCACTTAAGACACTACTATGTATGTACGATGGGTTCCAAAAGTCTGAAACCACATTGAAAATTTGGGATTTTTTTCATTGCTACTTGTATGGCACTCTAAAACGCTTTGCTGAAACTGGATCAGTCGTATCCAAAGCACGATTAGGCAGACCAAAAGTGTCCACACCATCAGAAGAGCAATACATAAAGCTTTGTTCAAGTTTGAGATTTATGGCAGTAACAGAAGGGTTTATGTAAGGATTTGAACAGAAGAGAGATTGATACCACAGTGGATCAAAACAACAGTGAAACATGGATTTTGAATGCGCTCTCAGACTTTTGGACCTCACTGTATATGATTATCTACCTTTAAAGTGCTGCCAAAATAATTCAGTTGTCCTTAAGAAAATCTGTACAAACTCTAAAATGATCAAATACCGAGCTGAAGCCTTGACATAATATAATATATAATATATGTTCACTTTGATTTAATGCCACCGTTTGCCACTCTTTGTTTTTTAAGAGTGCCCTCAGACAGGAAATGACCGCCGTACCATATACCTGAACACGGGGTTAACCAGCACTAAGAATTATGGGAAGACTATTCTGACTAAGGTGAGTTAAAACATCAGGCCTCTGTGCTCCTAAAGTACACATGACTGAGATGATGATAAATAATTCAGCCCCTTTCCTGACGTCAACAGGAAGCTGATTTAGTGACGACCCATGAGCTCGGGCACAACTTCGGGGCTGTCCATGACAGAGATGACGTGCCGTATTGTGCCCCCAGCGAGGATCATGGGGGCAAATACGTCATGTACCCCATTGCTGTGAGCGGAGACCATGCCAATAACAAGGTATTCTGTCTTTAATTTGCTATAGAGTCATTGTAGCATTGTTAGGGCTGTCGTTTTTAACATTCTTACATTTATATTTTTCATCATGACCCTAGCTGTGAGATTGAAATTGTATTATTTAAAGGAATAGACCAGAGATTTTCAGCCTGATCGCTAACCACTGCATCTGTAGTGTATGTGTAATTACCAAAGACAAGAATTTCAGCACGTTTTTCTGTACTGAGAAAAGAACTGAAAATCTGTATACGCGACACAGACTTATAATGGAAATCTAAGGGCAGTTGTCGAATACCGTCAATAAATGTTCAAAATACGCAAACTATCTAACGCAAATTCAAAACTACAACTGTTACACTCTAACAACAGAGGTCTTAGGATGAGACAGACATGGTCGAATATCTTACTAAAGCTTATGTAGTTTTATCCAACTCTCAAACACTGCAGCAATACAGTAAATAGGCATTCTGATTACTAACACTTTTCCTGAGGTTTTCCCGAGGCACTTTTGTGTTTACTTTGAGCTGCATTGACTACGTTGCTAACACATAACCACTAATTCTCTGAGAAAAGTAGTTCCATCTCTGAAAGTACTATATATATAGATTTAGAGCTTAATTTACAAATACCTTTGACTGAAGAATTCATGCAAGTGTAAACATTTATTGACGGAATTCGACAAGTGCCCTTAGACTTCCATTATAAGTGTGTGTCGAGTAAACAGATTTTCAGTTCTTTTCTCAATACAAGAAAACGTTTCAAAATTCTTGTCGGACATGAAAGGCTACAGACACGGTAAATGGAGATTAGGTTGAAAAACGCTGGAGTATTCCTTTAATGGATTTTCTTGTTTCTTTGTCATCTGCTTTGATTTCTACTTTTTTTTATAACTTTGCCCCACTGTAAATGAGGGCTTGTCCTCAATGAATTTCCATAGATTATACTCAATAAAACGAAATTAAGCTCATCTTTCATTTAACAGTCGTCCCTTTGACTTTATGTTTTCTATCCAGTCCTATGAGTTATCTGTGTGTTTGTTCACAGCTGTTTTCCAACTGCAGCAAGATGTCCATCGTGAAAAGGCTGAGGCACAAGGGCCCGTCGTGTTTTAAGGAGAGAAACAGTAAGGTGTGTGGGAACTCGCGGGTGGAGGAGGGAGAGGAGTGTGACCCAGGCCTTGTCCACCTCCACACTGACCCCTGCTGTACCTCCAACTGCAAGCTGAGGCCTAAAAAGCAGTGCAGGTAGAGCGCCCTCATGTGGCTGCACCACAAACGGCGACCTCTGCAGTCTCGATGTGTTAAAAGCTATTCAGACTGTAATGGAACTAGCGATGGTACATGATATAAAAAAAACCCAGCAGTTCTTGTAGAATCTTTGGAGTCTGACTTTGTCTCAGATTTAATTTTGTTGTTCAGGATTGTAGCTGTTTGATTTCATTTTAGAAGTACATCAAATCTTTGCATGCTGACATTGTGTCCTTGTTCTGTTGACAGTGACAGGAACAGTGCCTGCTGCAGAAACTGTATGTATGAGAAGGCAGGGAAGCCGTGCCAGGAGCCCATCCATGCCACCTGTAAGGGCATGTCCTACTGCACAGGTGAGCCTAAATGACCAAACTCTAATCTACTAAAATCTAATCACACTGAACTGGAGCTGAGTATGTACAAAAGCCTGTTATGTCTTGGGATGATGCATGTTAAGGCAGTGTTTTTATTTTATTTTAAACCCAGCACAGAATTTTTAATGGTCAAAACACTTATATCTGCTCATTAAATGCACCACACAGTTTAGGGTGTTATTTTTACTGGTAAAAAAAACCTGATGCAGTTCATAAACAGCTTGCTAATTATATTCCCAGAGCAGAATTAGGAAAGACAAAACAAAATTGTTGAAGTGCTTGAATCAGTGAAACAGACTACAGATTATAAGGATCCATTCTGACTTTAGCGTTAATGCATAAACCTTTTTATCTTTGATCTACACAATAATGGCTAAAACTCAATATTGAAATGACCAGAAAGCGCTTTTTTCCCCTCACATTGTACATTACATAAGCTATGGATAGGTTTTTGAATCAAAATAAGACGGCTCCTTGGTTACATTAAGTAAGTGTATCTTAAAGCTGCAGTGCATTAAGATTTTATTTAGGTAAAAAGGAAATAAAATGCCATTATTGAATGAGGGGAGAGAAAAAAACTACTGTAAGAGTACAATCAGAGCTGTGGGGTCAGGATGTGACCGGAGTTTTTAAACACATGCGTCATACGCCATCTCAGATTACGCCACTTCATATGTCATCACACTCCAACCTTAGAAAGAAGTTCGGCTTCAAACAAAGCTGATATCAGCGAGTTAGTTAGATAACGTTAGCTAGTTACCTAAAGACGGGCTGAGGAACGCAATTCGGATCGGATAACAAAAAAACTAAAAAATACACAGATCAGATCAAAAATACACTGAGAACACAGATCTGGTAATAAAAAATAAAAATGCACATACGGAACGCAATCAAGTGTGTGAGTTAGCTGTATATAAAGAATACATATAGTATGCCACCACAGTATGTGATCAGACAGTTAAAGCTTATGAATGGAGAGCTAGTCAGTTAATACACCAGAGTCTATGCAAAAGGTATGTTAACCAATTACCTAGCTTTAGCTAAGCTCACCAACATTGCAGAAAAATCATGAATAAAATACATTTACTGTACAGCCCGACATTTCCCAAATGAGCCAGTGTAAATAATGAATGGCCTGTAATTCCTTCCTCCTGTCTCGATAGGTAACAGCAGTGAGTGCCCTCCTCCTGAGAGCCTCCGTGACAACATCACCTGTGTGGACAGCGGCCTGTGTCTGAACGGAGAATGTATACCGTTCTGTGAGGCTGTCGTTAACCTGCAGTCGTGTGCCTGCAACGGTCTGCATTCTGTATTATTCTTTGTACATTTAGCATTGAGCTGACTTAATGGACACATACTTGGGTTGTGCTAAATCAACTGAATGATTTTTTTACCAATGGGAAAGACTTAATTTTTATTGGATAATAAAACTGAAATACTTATGTTTCATGAGTTTTCCTGGCTTGTCACATTATGCGACATTATGCGACATATAGCCTGTTCAAATTGGGCTCATAAAAATTACGCCACTAAGGTTTAATTAGGTTCAATTGTCACTCTTCTTCACATTGAACAGAGACGGACTGCTCGTGTATGGTTTGCTGCCGCAGTAAGAGTGGCACGTGCTCTCCATACCACGATGAGGGAGGAAACTTCCTGTACCTGAGAAAGGGCAAACCCTGCACTGTGGGCTTCTGTGATGGAGGGGTGAGTGACTCCATGCTGACACACACACTTCCCGTAATCACGTCCCAAAAATACAAACACTTCACATCGAACCACTGTTAGTGCAACACCTGCAGAACGTTGAATTAAACATGGTTGAACATTATGGGCGGTTTTTTTTCCAATGCACTGAACTGGCCCAAACAGGACCTAGTCTAGTCCATTTTTCACCAACTTGAGATGTAACTAGAACGGTCACAGTGATGACAGTAAAAGTGACTGCATAATCCTCACAGCATGTAATAACACCGTTGATAAATCCAAGATGGTAAAGGTGCTTGGGTTAAATTTGGTTTTACATTTCATTAACAATAATGAGAAGGAAAAAAAAGAAAGTTATATTGTTGACATAAATATGTTTTTACATTTTTAAGGACATTATCAACACACGAAGAACGTCTGTAAAGTTGCATGCCATATGATCAGGAAACGAAAGTATTTGTGTTTTGTTTGTGCCACGTTTTTGCCATTAAAATAATTTTTTGGGCTGGTACGGCTTTTAAAAAATTTACTTAAATGTTTGTGTGAGTCGATAAATAAAACATCACAATTATTCTGTGTATGACGCAGTATGCGTAACCAATCAGCAACAAACAGTGCTTTTAGCCCCACCCCCAGGTCCCATTAGTTCCTGTTAGTGCTATCCTTGAGCAGCTATCAAAAACTTTATAAGTGATAACTTTGGTACTGGACCGACAGCCAATGACAAAAGCACAGTTCCAGTTTTCTGGTGCTCCGGAGTTTTGTGCAGTGGAACAAGGTTCTTTGAGTAAAACAGTTGGTAGATCCCACCCAGAAATACAGTTTATAATAAAAAAAAACATCAGAGGCAACAAAAAAGCTGTAACTACTTTGCACGGGTATAAATATTTGATTTGTGATTTTTATTCATTGCAGGGTAAATGCATGAAGCAGGTGCAGGATGTCATTGAGAGGTTGTGGGATTTCATAGACAAGCTGAACATCAACACATTTGGTGAGTCTTTGTGTAGCACACATCAGATATTATTCAGATAATGCACTGTAGAGCATGGAGAGCAGAGTTGTGAGAGTTTTATATTTTTCCTCAGGGAAATTCCTGGCAGACAACATCGTGGGCTCTGTGGTGGTCTTCTCCCTGCTCTTCTGGATTCCTCTCAGTATACTAGTCCACTGTGTGGTAGGTGTCAAACATGCATCAGTGACTGTTTTCCTTATTTTGTGTTCAGCACAAATCGTTTTCCTCAAATAATGTATCTCTTGTGTGGTAATTTGCAATACCTGCTCTTCATCTGTAGGACAAAAAGCTCGACCAGCAGTACGAATTGAACACGAGATCACTCTTTTACCCCAGTGTAAGTACTAATCACTATAACAATATCTATGTATACATGCAGTCTTATATTCCATTAATAATCTGACTGATGGCTTAATCGGAATAAGAACCGTTCACGTATACACCTAAATCAGAATATACTACACCGATTGAAGCTAGTCCATATGAAATTTTTATTCAATCGAAAGAGGTGGATCATGTTTCTTTGTGTCACCACGCATGCTGACCAACATGGCGGCCGCAAAAAAACGGTGAGCCTGTGAGGTAACAAAGTTGATGTTACACACAGGGTGTCCGCATGTCCTTAATGTACTCTTAATTTGCCCGAAATTACATTTTACAAATGAAAAGCCCTAATAAATATTAAATTGTCCTAAATTTGGATTCCTTCCTAATCTTTTGAAAACCAAAACAAATCTGTTTTCAGGTCGCACACTCGATCAGGAGCTTTTACACTTTTTACAGCCAGGGTAATGATATTTCTACAGACCCCCTTAGAAATGTTTTTACACATTTTAAAAGATTTAAAAAAGAATTGTCAGGTTGGATAGGGGTGAGTGACATGCAACTATTATATAGAACACAGGTGTCAAATGCAAGGCCCGCAGGCCAAATACGGCCCAATGCGTCATTTCATTCGGCCGATATATACTGAAACAGCCTGTGGTACACTACTACCCAGCAGTAGAACCTAGAATTCACACCGGACGTGTTTCTGAAGCGCATAGCGACCGTACACTGCAGCTAATTTTTTTAAACGTTGACTTTTCGCGCATCTTACAGATCTCTGTGCAGAAAACATATGCGCGTCTAAAAATGCTTCAGAAACGCGTCCGGTGTTAATTGGCCTTTTATGTAATGATTGACTCCAAATGCTGAAATGCATCAGCCAGTGTAGCAACCTACAGTGAGGAGGGAGACTGAGGACATGTCTGTTCTTAGCAAAGATACTGTAAGCCCGTCTGATTTCTTTACTGTTACAGTAAAAGGCCTGTGGTATGGATGAATACAATTTTTTGGGCATAATTATGAAACAAAGATAAATATGGTCAACTGACTCACGACCATAATCAGATTAGAGAATAGATGCACAAATAATACTACGTTTAAAACGTAATAGCCTTAGTTTATGGCCCTTCAAGGCCTCACAAAAATGACGATGTGGCCCGGGCTGAAATTGAGTTCGACACCCCTGATATAGACGAATTCTGATATGGGACCCAAATTTTTCTTCTCACAGTTTGTTCAGTAAGACATTTGGAGACATAACGTTAGCTACTTGGTAGGCTTTGAAAGACTCACAAGCTTCATGTTGTTATGGTAACACTGACACTAAACGTACCTCGTATGCGCATGAGTTATAAATGCAACGTGCATGTAAAATAAAACGTTTTAGCAGAGAGCCGAGTTCAGGGTACATGTGAACATTTAATTCGGAGTCTTTGCATGTAATCATAGCCAGTGTGGACTCTGTAATGGACAGTCACTATTGATGTCTAATCACTATTATTGTACGTGTGTGTATCTTCAGAATGCAGAGTTGCTGAGCAGTCTTGATTCAGCCTCGGTGCGCATCTTTAAGCCTCCCTCCTCCTCGGCTCTCTCTGGCGTCCCACGCTTCCAGAGCAGCACCCCTCCCGTCCCTCTGACTGCGGGCAGCCTGGCATCTCCAGCCTCAGGCACGTTGGCTGGCACGGAGCCTCCACGCATGGCCACCATCCAGGAAGACCCCAGCTGCGACTCGCGCCTGGATGAGCAGGTCCTGGAGGAGGACTTCACCACCCGCACCAATACGGCGCGGTCCTTCGAGGACCTGACCGATAACCGGGAGAACGATCTGGAAAGATCATTCAGGAAGAAGACACACGAGCGCAGCATCAGGAAGGAGACCGAGTGCTGAACTATGCGCGTGTGTGTGTGTGTGTGTTTATGTGCTAAAAGGTCGATTTAGCAAATCGGCGTTTCCGACAGAACATGTGAGTGAGTGAAAAGAAGTGAGCGTGAGTGCATGAACGCCAGAGGAGAAGCAGAATAAGCAGCGCTTGCGTAAGTGAAGCGTGGGCTAGAGCTTATGTAACTCTGTTTCCCTTGTATTCAGAAATACCCAAACCAAAGGCAGTACGGTTTTGGATCACTTAAATTCCCTATAGGGTGAACAGAGTGTGTTGCTCACGTTTACGCAATGCTCAATTTAATGGTAAAGCTGCACTGACCGCAGGGTGAACATTTAGCGAAATGACATTTAGCTAAACTTTCCAAAGGTTTTCTAAAGTCACTTAAATTAGGCACACTTCGACGGGTTTCAACACTCCTCACCAACAAAAACAGGAAAAAGAAAAATGAAAGTTGTTGGATCTGTTTAAATTGATGGCTTAAAATGTATTGCTTACTGAAAGATTTCAAGTCAATTTAAAAAAAAAGGGCAAAAATGGTAGTTAATGATACAGTAAATCGGAACGCGCCTTCCCTTACTTCCACGCGTCCCACGTTTAAAGGCGGCGCCATATCTGTTCACCTTTAACACACCAAACCAAACTGAAAGCTTTTTCTACTATGCACATTGGACTGTACCAAGTCTATGCACATATGACCAGCTTTAGTATTAAAGGCTTTAACAGCTTTATTGTTAAAAGGGCAATGAGGATTTCGTTTACACGCCTGTTTAGCCGTAAAGTTCCAGACGGGTATCCAGGACATTTAGAAAGGCGCGCCGTTAAATGCCTAGTGTAAGTAGATCAAGATGATTTAAACTGTGGTGCGTTCTTGAAAACGAGGAATTCCGAATTGATCAAGATGGTACCATTAGGATGAGTGATGAAATGTCTTCAAGATTATATTACAAGTCCTGTCGTCTTCTCCTACTGCTACTGGAGGTGTATACGGTTTTTGACGTATTTCAACACCTTTATGTGTATGTTTGCTATATTGAGCATAGTTAATATTGTGCAGATTTACGTATATATTGTTACATTTCATGTTTTGCAGCACATAATGAACAATAACTTGCTGGCAACGAGTGAACAGTGTTCCTATGGGGATCATGGGAGAGCCTCTGTGTTTTTCCTGCTCTGACACACTTGATTCACCTCATCAGCTGATTATTGAGGAGAGTGCATGGAAAAAAAAACAGCTGTGTAATCGTGTTAGTGGCAGGTGCAACAGTATATCTCCAATGTCTCAGCGGTGCAGTTATGTATATACACAGGTATTTAAGGATCTGTGCTTACCGGCAATTTAAATGTCACCAGCATTTTCTATCAGCTCATCTTTTTCATACGCTTTTTTGTGGAACCGAAATCTCTCATGCATTTACTGATTCAGCTTAAAGGTTTAGTAGTTAATGTGCCTGAAGTGTCATCGTTGCCGGTATGTTGGTGCTAATGCATTATGTCGTACAGTGAGCAGATAACCGGCCTTCTGACAAAATTTGAAGATCAGCATTTACTAAGATAAAAAAAAAAGAAAAAAAAAAAAAGGATGGTTGTTTGCAATATTTAGTAACAATATTTGTGTTACTAATGCATAGGGGTGGGAGTCTCTAGCCTGCTGATTTGATTTCTATTCAGGAAGGCAGGATGCGATTGTAAAAGGATCCTTAACTCCTTCGCCCTAGGATGAGCACTTGCTGCTTTCAAAACAAACATAATATTTTCATCCAGCATGAAAAACATGTATTTCACTATATTTCAGAAACGTTTGGTACTGTTGACACGTTTTCCTATGTAAAAGTCAGATTAAGACGTTTTGTGCATCAACGCGGAATCTTTAAAGAGCAAATGATCTAAGACGCATCTAAGAATCGATTATTTTTCCCCCCACCCGTTCCGAAACATGGGACGCCAATGTTTTTATTCTGATTCATGTTACTTGAGCATTGTACTGAAAAAGAGCTGAATCCAAAGTGCCTTTGAGTATATCCAAAGAGTTTTCTCTTTTTATGCAAAGCTTAGTCCAACTCCTACAGAAGAAATATCCGACATGCAAATGGTAAATCCAAATCTTTGGCATTCAGGTGAACGTGGTTGCATTGAAATAAACTTGCATAATGCTGCTTTTCATTGTAGTTCAAGGTAAACCGATTCCCTGTGTATCATTTTAAAAATGCCAGTTTTGTTGTGTGCATTTCTTTTGTTAGTATATCCTGATGACTTGACTTGAATATTTGGGTGACAGTGTTTCAGACTTTTAAGATTTTCCCATGTGTGAAATGCTTTTAATATTAAAAACAGCTTCAGTAAACAACTGCAGGACAGAGGTACTGACTGGAGTATTAAGACTTTGTCAATCGTTTGCCTGTTGGAAAGAATATTTCTGACTGTGAAGAAAGTGTTGTTTCTTACAATAAATGTATTTACCCTTAATACGAGTTATGAGTTTGTGTATGTATAATATTAAAAGCACAATGTGGCCTAGAGATGTTTTTTATTGAACATATCCATGTACATATACAAATCCCATTTCTTTACCTTGAACATAAAAAAAATAAGAAAAAGTTTCAATTCAAACGGCGTGTTTGTTCTTCTTCTTGTTTTATACATTCCACACTGCTTTAGGCCGAGAGGCAGGAGTGTAGGCTGATGGGAAGATGATCTGCCTCGCGCTCATGCTCACATCACAGGGTTCATAGCGTCGTAGAGCCTCTGCACAGAGAGTTCCACCATCTCTCTGAGAGACTCGTCATCCGCGCTGCCCTCCTCATACTCCACCGTCTGCACGCAGGACACGTAAATGTTAATAACAATAATACAATCTTATTACAACAGACGGTCGTTTCGATACGTTTCCTTGTGCTGAGAAAAGAACAGAAAACTCGTTTACTGTTAACTCACATGATGGAAGTGTAAGGCCAGTCATTGGGGACGTCAATAAACGTTTATGGTTTCGTCAACGTAGCTCAAAGTAAACACAGAAGTGCTTCAGTTTCGGCTGGATGGCGCATGGATACCACCTTCAGGAATGACTTTGTATTGTATTGCTCCAGTGTTTGAAAGTTGGATAAAACTACATAAGAACAGCTTCGATAAGACTTTCTTCTCATGTCTGTATCATTCTAAGACCTCTATGTTAGTCATGACTGGTAGTGTATAATGGTTGTAGTTTTGAATTCAACATCATGTACTCACTCACTTTAAATGTTTGACCAAATTCAACAACTGCCCTTAGACTTCCATTAAAAGTGAGTCTGGTGCAAACAAGTTTTCTGTTCTTTTCTCAGTACAAAAAAAAAACCAAGCAGCGTGTGTTAAACTTTGTCAGTGGTAATGGCACACGTGCTACAGATGTGGTGCTTACAGATCAGGTTGAAAAATGCTGGAGTATTGCTTTACTCATAACACATAGTATATAAATTAGCAAAAGCGCAATGGTTAAAGAAGAGGGAGGAAAACAAGTTTGGAAATACCAGCTGATTTGGAGGGGAAGCTGGAGGTTGGGAGCTTGAGAAAACGGAACAGGTTTTGAAAAGAGAAAGTGTGTGAGATTGTCTGACTGTTGGAGGGAGAGAGTTTCAGAGACGAGGTGCTGTACTGGAAAAAGTTAGAATTTCCGAAGAGGATGGATGGAGGGAGAGTGAACAGACAGGAGGATCTGTGGCTGCAGGTGTGTGGGTGGAGAAAATCTAATCAGTAGGAGTGTGTGAGATTGCTGAAGGCTTTGTAAGTGTGGAGGAGGATTTTGAAATGCATGTTACGCACGCACACACACCCAGCATGTCAGAGCACGACACTCACCCTGGTCTCCAGGTTGATGTAGGCAGTCTTGCCATCCACTGTTATAGTCAGATTACCTTTGTCCTTGAAGTCTACACATTCCTCACCAAACATGTCTCTGTACAGAGGAGGACACGGCATGCACCATCGTTATGGCATATTACTGAGCTGTTACATCAGACTGGTCTTAAAGATTTGTGAAGGCCTGCTTACTGGAACATGATCTGTAGTCTGTTCTGAAAGGTGTCCAGATCAACTCTCTCCTCTTTGGGCTGCATGACTAAAAGGATAAGGGGATGATGACCAGACAAAACTGACACATTTCACATGAAAATATCGTGGGTATTGCTGGTACTTTTGTAACACTAAGCGACTCCACTGTTGGCGACAGTAACCAGTAGCCGATTGGATAAAAAAACCAACCGTTTCCTTTTCTTTGTTCAATTACTTATTTTGTAAACATCCAATAAAAAAAACGTAGGGGTGCACGAAAGTTTTTATAAAAAATCGCAAGCTCAATCTCAATTTCTCTTGAATGCAATTCGATTCAAGAACAAGCGTCGATTCTGCAGCATTTGCACTCGGGCAACCATGGCATGAAACAGAGCACCACTATTCCCCCCTTATTTGCTGTGACCAATGACCATAGACGTATTAAACAAATGTTTAATATTATGTACTGAATATTAAATTCCCAATTACTACACAAACAACGACTAAATGTATAAAATAATTTGAATGGGGTGAGTGAGTCATGGCTGCACATGTGGTCTCGCTCAGAGCTTCCCGGTCACGCATTACGCAAAAAACGCATTTATCAAGTGGCTTATTAGTTGCTATTGGCAGAAGAACAGAAACATCGCCATGACTAATTATTTAACCAGCCCGTAATATTGCTGGTATCCTTTTAACTTTGGGAGGACACACTGCGCTCTTGGCATCCTCATATAATTAAAGTTTTATACTCGATAGCAGTTCTTTTTGCTCAGGATTTAGGCTATTCGCAGTACAAATGTGGCAGTAAATCAGTAATGTCATCCACAAACATCCTTTTAATGTCTTAAAGTATTGTGATATGATATTTTTGCCATATCGCCCCACCCATATCTACTACAGCATGGTTCATTAGTCTTATAGTCAACTAAAACATGTTCTTACGTTTCTGTGCTTTTGGATTTGACTGCACCTCCAGAACCACTGTGGTCACTGCATCAGCATACATATCATTCAAAGGGTTGGCAATCCACTGTAACAACAGAAACACACATTTAACTGTATTTAGGGTTTGTACAAGCTAACTGCTAACATTTCAGCCAACACCATGAAGAGAACCTATTTGGTACTGCACTCAATGAGAACACAATGCGCACAAGGAAAACTTAACTACTTGCGAGATTATGAAACAATGAAACTGCTAAAAAGGTCAAAATCAGACATCCTCCAATTGTTCACTCAGAATGAAGCACATTTCTAACCTTGAAAACATCACTTCAAGCAATTGTATGACTTTCAAAAAATCTGGACGAACCCTGTTACTAGGTTAATGACCCCCCCATCTGTGCATACGATTGTGCTGCCCTCACCTCCAGTATGACCATGTTGGCATCATGAATCAATGTGATGCTGTTAAAAATCCTCAGTGTGGTTTTCTCTGCTGTTTCTACCTCCTCGACATGACCTAAAACACACAAACACATGGTGGTGTTAGATTTCCTTTCTCCTACATCTCATGGTTTGTGGTGTTTGTGGACTGATTAAGACCTCTTACCAACATCCACCCTAGAATAGTCACACATACCTCTTGGACTATATCTACACACCTGCACTTTATTAGAGCATTATCTCATGGGCAGGGATATGCCCTCAGAGACAACACCAACATGCTGCTAATGTGCTGCAAATGGACATTTATTATTATTATTACTATTTTGTGCCCCCCCCCCATCCTGCTGCTACTGGGACACTTTCTCCAGTCAATGTACAGTTTACAGTCAATTACTTGCACTAGTTGCACC
>JAOUQW010000009.1:15838047-15852337 GCA_028565825.1 Olivaichthys viedmensis
CACACGTTGTTGGCACCAATGAAAGAAGAAGGGCTCCTCCACCTCCTAAATCCTAATTTAACCGCTGCTCGTGAGTTGTAGATATGTATAAAAATGAGAGATCTGGAGACGATCCTTTTTTTTTGATAGATTCCCAGCCCTGATTTGTTAAGCTCTGGTGATAGTGGATCGGCCCATAGTTTGAAGACATCGTCCATCTTATTTGGTTTTAAGTCCATGTCAGTTGCAAATTTCCATAAATAAATGAAATATTTATAAATGTGTATTTTAAGAATAAGTTTCATTGTAGACAAAAACATTCCTGATTACTCAGGTGACATGAAGGGCAATCCTGAATGAGGATTTTAGCTTGTTCTTCTATAGTACATATATGACCATTAACTGAACAGATCCTTTTGTCCACAAATCCAAGTAGATTTACGTTACTGTTTTCATGTGGAAATAAAAAAAATGGGTTGCGAGTTTCCTTCACATACCTTTCATTCCGCCTATACACACTACTACGTGTCTCAGCAAGCCTTTCTCTCTCTCTCTCTCTCTCTCTCTCTTTCCCTTTTCTCTCTGTCCTTAATTTTTTTTGCTCACTCTCTGCCTCTTTACCGCGCTGTTTAATCGGTACACGGCATGCTGAAAGTGCAGCACTCCTTCAGTCCATACCATCTCTTCAGGTTCAGTTCCGACATGCAGATGTTTTTAAGACCCTTAATCACTTCTATAACAGCTGCATTTACATATACTGTAGGTATACAATGACTGTACGTGCTTTATAACTTAAGGCTTTTAAACTGCCACTGCACGTTTGTAAAAGCTGTGAAAGTGTTCCGTAGCTGTTAAATTCAATATCGATCTTTTGTTCCTTTAAAAGAGACGGGGAATTGGTTCCTAAGGCCTAACGACCCGGGACGCTGAGAAATGCTGCGATAAGGAAAAAAGTGTTGTTTATGCTGTTTTGTGGATTAAGCGCAAAAGTAAATTCGAATCATTTGTCAAGACTGTGTGACATGGCCATGCACTAAACTTTCATTTTTGCGTTAAACCTTTTCATATCAGCAGTTTAGTGTTCCGTTTAAAGCTCAGCGATTAACTTCTGACCTCTTCGGGTCAAAATTCTGCGACTAAAGATTTGTGGACAAGACAAGCTAATGAAGCAAACAAACTAAAACTCTTGTTAAAGAGGATTCTTTTATTAGAACTTTGAATAGTCCCAGATTCTGAATCCTGTGATCTTTTTCTGTTTCCTCATAAACCGCATGAAACGCTTCACTGTTAGATGGATGACTGGTTATGTGGTATGTAATGACACAGGAAGACGCAGTAACCTTATCGAAAAGAGCCATGTTCACAGTTCAGGAATTGTTATAAATATTCAGTTCTTCATTCTTGTACCTTGGCATGGAATGTAATGGAAATGGATATGAAATGTACTTCATGTCTGTTATATTATGTACATTATGTACATGTCTCTGGAACGACCTGTCATCTCTTAAGGCACGAGGAAGACGTGCATCAAGATTCTTCTCTGTTCTGGCAATGAACTTTTCCCTGGCTGTCCGAACAGCTGAGTAGCTGGATGTCTTCAAACGAAGACTGAAGACCCACCTCTTCACTAAACATTTAAGCACTTAAGCGAGCACTAAATCTATTTTTAGAAAACCCCAACCCTCCCACACACAAACACACACTCATACTCTATTTTCTTTGTTGTACTAACTCTCATACTAACTCCTCTTTAGCAGGGTTTTAGCTTGATGGTACTCTTAGACCTATTTGTTCTAGGATGAGGATATGTTTTTCGATAATGACTACAAAGCACTTCTATAAGTCGCTCTATATAAATGCTAAATGCTGTAAAAATGTAAATGTACATTAGGAGAGTCCATTTCTTCATTAGCAACATCAGTGAGACCTTCAGTAGAAATACACAAATCATGGTGTGTATCTCATGTGTGTCTGGGTGTGTATTTCCACAGGCCACGTGGAGAATGAAGAGCAATACATTCAGGCTCTGGAGAAGTTTGGGGAGGCCTGTGTGTATAGAGACGACCAAGAAGTGGGGTCAGCGTTCCTTAAGTTTGCAGTCTTTACCAAAGAACTCACGGCTCTCTTCAAGAACTTAGTGAGTCTCTCTCTGTCTCTCTCTCTCTGTCTCTGTTTAGTCTCATTTAACCACCTCTTTACAGTATGGGTGCTGTGGGAACCAAAGTACTAATTTGTATATATTTTTTGCCATACAAGGCCAGTGTTAGTAATCTGTGTTTCTTTTTTGTTGCAGTCATCTACAGCAGCTTTTTTCAGTCTATTACTCTGACAGCTAGACACAGACGTAATACAGCTTTAATAAGCGCACAGTTTAGCAGTATAGCTTTAATAAGACCACGGCTGTACTGCAGACTCAGTAGAATGCATTTCCCATGCACTAGAGTCATTATAAACAGGAACGTCTTCATCAGCAGGCAGGGATTTTTTTGTGCTAAACTTAAGCTGCATTTCTTACTGTGTGTTTACAGCTGCAGAATATGAACAACATCATCACGTTCCCTTTAGACAGTCTGCTGAAAGGAGATCTGAAAGGAGTTAAAGGGGTATGATATCTGAATCAGCCTGGGTTGGGTGATAACAATAATAATAATAATAATAATAATAATTTGTTAATTAATCAGTAATTACTCTGACAATTGACATTGATGCTGAATGTCCTTCGGGTTCTTTTATTTGTGATTCTTTTGTGTCTTTAGGACCTAAAGAAGCCTTTTGATAAAGCCTGGAAGGACTATGAAACCAAAGTGTAAGCACTACTCACACACTCACCCTAATGGCTTTTGGTTTCTGTTTTTCTTTGTGTTTTTATTTTATTTTAAGTGTGCTATTTCGAGTAGGCAGTCAGGTGAATGGCAGTTAAGTTCTGTTCACTGATCATCAGCTTAGATAAGCACAATTTCAGCATATTGTGCAGTGGAACGTTTTGTCAGTTTGAAAACAACTTTGTAAACTAGACTGCCAGGTTTTCATTGGGCGTTATCTGAGAAGACAGTAGGCAATTAATAAATGGTCTTCTGTAGAATGAGGACACTGTGGTATTTCTGTGGTTCCGGTAGTTTCCTGCCTCGGAATTTGTTTAATAACTGTAGCAGTGTGGTTAAAGAGAAAGTCAGGCTATATGAAGGACATTAATCTAATGCTAATGATTGTTGTTGTATTGGTTTGTGTTCAATATAAAAAAGGTAATTTAAGGTATATGTTGCCATGTCAGAGTCATTTCAGACCTTTGAGTTGGACTGTAGGTTTTGAGGCAGTTAAAGTGCTTATCATGCCGTGGAGACGTACCTTGAACAAACAGCACTAATTGCACGTGTGGCCTTTATGTTCAACTTCAAATTCAATGGCCCAAGTGCATTGCAATGTTTTGCTCATGCTCTTGTGACAAAACACAAAAGCAAATCCGCATTAGGTCTGTGGTTTGGGAGTGGAAGGCTAATATGAGCAGGTCATGTGAATGTATGTTGAGCAAAAGGAGTCAGTGGTAGCTCAGCTCAGTTTTGAGTTCAAATCCCAGGACTGCCAGAGAGCCACTGTGGGGAAGGCCCTTAACCCTTATCCGCTCAGCTATATGCTAGAACTGGGATTATTGAAATTTTTACAGATACTGAAATTTGATCTGTTGTAGTGATTTTATTTCTGACTATTTGATATTGTTGCTCGTTTTGTTGCAGCTGCAGCACAAACTTTCAACTCTCTCTCTCTCCCACAGAGAGAGCCCACAGCCAATCAGAGCAAATCCTGGGGGCAAAAATGATTGTGATTGTGGTTAAGCACAGCAAATACTGAAAATAGAGAAAAGGCAGGGTTTACCTCAACTTCAGTTAAACAAACAACACAAGTTTGGTCTAACGCTGTTCTTAGAAATGAGCTGAAATCTGTTTTACTGATCCATCTGCTGCTGTAAACTTTTTTTTTAAACGCGTTTTAAACATGTACTCTAACTAGGACAAATTCGTCTTATATGAAGACAAACTATAAAACGATAATAAAGTGAGTTCATAAATTTATTTTCCTAGTTATCATCACATAATTGTTATCCTTATAATGCTTAAACATTTATTGAAGCCATTTTTTTTTCTCCACATTGTCCAGCTCTATTATATGCTTCATTAGTAGGTCGCTTTGAATTTAGTCAGCTACATGAATAAATATAAATGTAAATGTAGAACGTCATCATGTAGGTTATCTAGTAGCTGTGCTTTGCATTAGGTCTGACACAAAGGCCTGTCTAAAGCTCATGCCGTATGGTGGTGTATTTCATCTCTGTAGTAATAAGATTGAGAAGGAGAAGCGGGAGCATGCTAAACAGCATGGGATGATCAGGACAGAGATCAGTGGCGGAGAGATCGCAGAGGAGATGGAGAAAGAGAGACGAGCCTTTCAACTCCAGATGTGTGAGGTGAGGGCCGCAGTTCAGCTTTCATCCAGCTGTGGCAGCGTTTGACCAAGAGACTGAGTGCTGCTCTTTTTTTCAGTATCTCATCAAAGTGAATGAAATCAAAGTCAAGAAGGGAGTTGACTTGGTGCAGCACCTCATCAAATATTTTCATGCCCAGTGCAAGTATGTCTTTCACATAAAAAAAAAAAAAAATACAAGCCAGTATTTCTCTCTGAATGCATCTTGATTGAAATGAGCCATCATTTTCAAACCCTCTGTCTATTCAGTTTCTTTCAGGATGGGTTAAAAGTGGTGGAGAATCTTAAACCAAATATAGAAAAACTGTCCGGAGACTTAACAGGAGTGAGTTGGGTTTTACTGATTATGTAATATCTGAACATTTTTGTTTTCCATTGTGCTCTGTTTGGGGCCTTTCATTTGAATCTTTCTTTCTGTAAATAAGGTTAAACAGGCACAGGAAGGAGAAAAGAAGCAGCTGATCCATCTTCGAGACATTTTAAAGTCATCCTTACAAACAGAACAAAAAGAGGTGAGCATCATAATTTTAACCCCTTATATTCTCAGCTTATTATTCAGTGACTCATCTTAAAGCATATAACTCAGTTACTGCTGAAACTAATAGAAAAGGTATAGAAGAGCGTGAGGAATGTGTGTTTTTTTTTTTGACTCCCAATGGGTCCTGGGAGTTTAAGGGGTTATTTAGTTCTGTTGATTTTCTGTTGAGTTCACCAGAGATCTACATTTAACGTAACTAAAATATTGTGGAGCTCACTCCCAGCATTAATTAGCATGATACCCTTTCCAAGTTAATAATCATCACAGACCTTTCATTCCTTTCATTACAGAGGACTATTTAAATATAGCACAATAAATGGTTTGTCTTATATCAGGTGTGGAAAAGAAGCTATAACGATGTTCCGATTTTAACTGCGCGTCTTTGGCTTTGGCAGGACTCTCAGGGCAGACAGAACACAGGCTACAGTCTCCACCAGCTGCAGGGCAACAAGGCTCACGGCACAGAGCGTGCCGGGATGCTCTCCAAACGCAGCGAAGGGTGAAGAAAATGCCTTATTCTAAAGCAGTAACATTTTCTTTCATGTCTGTAGGGTACAGCAATTTCCGCTTAATAGCCTTTTTATAATATTACTCCTTTTATTTAGTATTTTAATATTCTAATAGAATATTAGATAATGGTTGGCTTCCCAGAAAGTCATTTACATTTGATGATGCCTTTGAAGTAATTAATTAAAGTACAAATTAATTAAATAAAGTCCAAATCAGTGTAAAAGTTGTATCGTAACGTCTCCTGTCTTTCGGCTGTTTTCAGTCTGAGGAAAGTGTGGCAGAAAAGGAAGTGCTCAGTGAGGAACGGATACTTGACCATTTCCCATGGAACGGTAAGGAAGAATATGACCCAATCTGGATCCAACAACAGGCCTGTCCTCTCTGTAACTGCACACCAAATTTCGTCGACAAGGCTTTTTCAAGTTTACTCACTTTTCAGAATCGGATTTTTCTGAATGTCTATGCAGGGTTATTGAGTAGTGACTCAGGCAGGAAGAATTTGAGGACAATATGTACAATATGTCAGTGAAAGGTGAAAAACAAGCTCTAGCTTCTCCTGGGCTGGTTCTACCAATGTCCTAACAAGAAAAAAATGAGCTGTGAGGGTGCTTTGTTTGCACCTGAGTAAATGCTACAGCATAACACACTAGTGAAATGTCCTGGAAAAGGGCTCTGGCTGAAATTGATATGGTCAGTAATTACTGTAATTGATTAATTTGTAAAGGAGCAAATTTCGATTCCTCATTTCGATTTCTCATGGAGGCTTAATTACCAGCTTAATTGCTTGTATACTGTATGTGCTCCAGTTAATTGTGTGCTATCGCTCCTTTTTCTTTATAGGCAAACACACCACCAGCCAAACTCAACCTGTTAACCTGCCAAGTGAAATGCAACCCGGAGGAAAAGAAGAGCTTCGATCTCATATCCCGTGAGTCACGGCCACAGAATTAAGATACATTTCTACTGTCCACAAATGGCATGAGTCTTGCCAATCTCACTGCTCATTTTGTCATTCCTTGCTAATCACCTATCACTTCTGTTTTGAAACAGATGATCGAACATATCATTTCCAAGCAGAAGATGAGGCAGAATGTCAAATGTAAGTTTTAGTATTTGTAGATTATGAGACAGTTGAGAAAATTACAGAATTAAACCTCTTGGTAGTGAGACAATGATTAGCCCTGCTTACTATTTTGGATTTTTTTTTTCTATTGCAGATGGGTGTCTGTCCTGCAGAACAGTAAAGAAGAGGCCCTGAACAATGCCTTTAAAGGGGAGCAGGACGAGGGCGAGAACAATATCGTGCAGGAGCTTAGCAAAGCCATCGTGAGCGAAGTGAAAAGGATGAGCGGCAACGATGTGTGCTGTGACTGCGGAGCTCCCAGTGAGTGCTCTATTTCAACCTCCTCCACTAGCACCATTCTCTCACTCACATTCAGGTCACGCTCAGCTTGTTTCATTCATCAGGTGGCTTCTCAGTTTGTCAGTACACATTCTAAAGAACTTGCTAGTATTTGTTTTTATTTTACCCGAACCTAGAGATGAGTATTTGCAGCAGGGTTAGCTGGTTCAAATGCAGTTTAATCCCAGGTAATGGGTACTGCGTTGTACACTTAAGCATGCTGCTTGAAAGGTTCAGCAAAAAATCTAATTTACACAATTTTCCACTTACCTCAAATGTAGTTGATCAGTCGAGACATGTTTGGTTTCAGACGATTGCTTCTTGTGATTAGGCTAATGTAGCTAACAATTAATGGAAGTCAATCTCACCCAAAGTACATGCCCAAATCCTTATATACCAGCTTCAGATGACATTGTTAAGCTACATAATCTCATTTTTCTAAATAAGCAGTTTTGCCAAATAGCGGGAAAAGTTAATATTTTTAAATTTAAGTTCACTGTGAATCTATATTATCATCGGCTTCATTTTAGCTTTCCGGAATAATTCCGCCTTCAAATTTTGGGAGACTGGGAGCCTTGTGATAATGAAGGAACATCTGTGAAACCAGGGCTATACAAACCTTTGCACAAACTGTAAATGTAAGTGATGTAAAACCTTATTGTAACAGTTTTAAGCAACACGTCTGTTATCCTTGCAGATCCAACATGGCTCTCCACTAACCTGGGAGTTCTGATCTGCATTGAATGCTCGGGGATCCATCGGGAAATGGGTGTGCACTACTCCAGAATACAGTCTCTGACTTTAGATGTGCTGGGAACATCAGAACTCTTGGTAAGGCTTTATAACTTAACAAATCTGGCAGTAGGACTTCGCTGAAAGGTGTTCAACTCTATCGAATTTCTCTGCAGCTGGCCAGGAATGTGGGAAATGCAGGCTTCAATGATATCATGGAGGCAAAACTATCAGGAGAGGAAATCCCCAAACCCAACCCCTCTAGTGACATGTGAGTCAGATTATATCCCCACATTTGTCAAACGTACTCTCTTTTTTTTTATTGCTGGTGCTGTTAAATCAATTCTGCTCATTAATATCATTCCTTAATATCAAATCAGCTCTTTAATATCAATTATGTATAGCCTGAATAAAGTATGCCATTAACATACGTTCTCTTTAAGTGTATTAGATTTTAGTCTTTGGACTGAGCAATTTTATATATAGAGCTGATTGCTGATTTATTCTCTCCATCCATCAGGCAGAGCCGGAAAGATTTCATTACGGCTAAGTACACAGAGAAGCGCTTTGCCCAGCGCAAACGTACAGACACGACTGCCAAACTGCGCAGCCTGTACGATGCAGTGAGATGCCGGGACATTTTCACCCTTCTACAGGTTTACGCCGATGGCGTGGACCTGACCGAGACCTTCTCTGTGGCTAATGAACATGTGAGTTAAACAGCGGCAACACAGGAACATGAGCACACTTAGGCCCCTATTTTAGAGATCATGGCGCAAGTGTAAAAATAATGCATAAGACTGCAGCGTTACATATTCTTGGTATTTTCATGACCATCTGCGCAGGTGGTAACGTGGTGCAGAGCAGCGCAATTGTAAAAAGGGGTTGGGTTTGAGTGAATATATAATCAAGAGGTGTGGTCAGACGTGCTGCTGCGAATTCCAATCAAATCTGCTCATCTCATTCTTTTTAAAAACCGAGTGTGCACAGAGCACCACAGTGCTATTCCTGTAATGATATTCAATTAGATTTCACTGATAGATTTCATGTTGATATTTTAGTGGTAGAAATGACGAGCTGGCTATTAACTTACAATTTTCTGTCTTTTCGTGCGCTTTTGTGGGTGTTCACTCACGTGTGAGCCCCTCGGACATAACCGTCTAATTTCTTGTCTCTACAATTTGGCGAGTCTGATCTTTAATTCGTTTTATCAGACATTTTGTTGATTTTGTTAATTATATGGATATTATGTTTGTAATGTTGCTCCAACTGATTCACATTTCACACTGAGTTGTTTGCTCTTATTTGTTACAAATAAAATTATTCAGTCAGTTGTATATAGTTAGTATTTAAAATAGCATATTTATATTGAAGTGGGGTGACGTAAATAGTGTAGATCCACAAAACTGGATTGTACGAAATGGGACAGGATGTATAAGGCTGCTCTTGAAGTCAGGACTGTTTTGGCATTGCATCTGTGCTAAAAGGGTCTCGGCAGGCAGTAATCCCACTGCGCCAGCAGAATTCGAATGTGCAGGTGCGTTTGTGTATGGCCGCAGAAATTACGCAAAAAGGACAAAAATGGCTTCTGCTTAACCAAAATAGCAATACATTGGCATTAACCAGCAAATTACTCTTGGACATGCATGAAAATAGAGCTCTTAAAGTCCTACCTAATCCAGAGCTGCTGAATCACTGACCTCCACGAAATAGGAATGGAGGAAACTCTGGCATTCTTGAACCTTTTAACTGTACCCATATCTGTTATTCTGTTATACTCTGTAGTACAGTTTGACCAAAATGTAATTTCACTCCTGAAATTCTCCTGACTTTTAGTCATTGCCAAAAAAAAACCCTGTACTCATTCGTTTTTCTCATTGATGTCTCTCTATACTCTTATAGGAGCAGGGTGAGACAGCACTACACCTGGCAGTACGAATAGTAGACAGAAACTCCCTCCACATTGTGGACTTCCTTGTACAGAACAGGTAAGGCAGCATTATTAAGGTAAAATAAGACACAGTTGTGGTTATCATGTTACATAGGGCTTGTGTGTGTGTGTGTCTGCAGTGGGAATCTGGACAAACAAACTGCAAAAGGAAACACAGCACTGCACTACTGCTGCCTGACAGACAACAGCGAGTGCCTGAAGCTTTTACTGCGGAGCAAACACTCTGTCACCATGAGTAAGAGTTGGATTCACACAAATATAGACACCATAGGTGTGGTTGTTTTTATAATGGCATTGTGGCATACTGGTATTGATCCTGTATAAAAAGTCAGTCGTATTTCCTGCATTTGTTGGTAATACATAAGAAAAGGGCAAACAGATAAACATAAACTAATGCACTTTATGTCACCACTCAGCCAATGAAGCTGGAGAGACTCCTCTGGACATGGCCAAGCGGCTAAAGCACACGCAGTGTGAGGAGCTGGTAGGAACATATTTTAAAATGTTTTGTAAAAATCAGGATTTATTTGTGTGTTTTAAGAACAATTACATATTTAATCCTGATTAATCGCACACTTGTTCATATTTTATAAAGAGGGGTGCAGCAGGTAATGTTGGTGCCTCACAACTCCAAGGTTCGGGGTTCGATCCTGAGCCTCGGTTACTGGTTGCATGTTCTCTCCATGTCCATATGGGTTGCCTCTGCCCTGTAGGTGATCTGGCTGCTCTAAATTGTCCCCAGGTCTATGTGGTGCCCTTCAATGGATTGGCATTTCATCCATGGTGAACCTCCGTGCACCCAGTGTTTCTGGAATAGGCTGTGGATCCACCAAGACCCCGATTTAGAAGCAGTTATGGATATTGAATTAATATTGAATTTAGAATGAAACGAGTCTTGGTATTTTGCTGTGTCTTCAAGTCCTCAAAGAAGTCACACTGAACTTTACAAAACATGTTTTATATGATTATATCCTTTCGTGGGGATTAATTTAAGTGAGCAGACTGATCAAAGTGTGAAAATTGTCATTGGAGTGGTTTTAGTCCATGGGGAGCTAAAAATCTAATATATGGAAAATATGAGTTACAGGCAAGTGTTATTGCATCATAAAATATAAGAGCCAATCATGTTCCAATATGTAAATGCAGTCTATGCAATGGTTTGGGGATGTTTTGAATTTGCATATAATAAGAATCTGGACTTGGTATCTGCTATTTGGAATCTGGTCAACGTGTAGGCATGTTTCTGTTCCTTTTTTTGTTGTGTTTTGTTCTTTTTGCAGAAACTGCCACATCAATCAATTTTTATTCAATATAAAAAATTTTTTATGGCCTTCAAAGCTAGTTTTGGGTAACTAAAGTCCTGCTGCAGATTAATTGCATGGTGTCTGTTTATCTGATTCATGCTGATTTTCTCTCTAACCCTCTCTGGCAGCTGACCCAGGCGCAGGCGGGCAAGTTTAATGTCCATGTGCATGTGGAGTATGAGTGGTGCCTGCACAATGAAGACCTGGACGAGAGTGATGATGAAATGGAGGACAAGGTGCACACTCCCGTGATGCTGTTCTTATTCATTCACACAGCTCCTCCGTTACATAAGTATTATTAAGAGTTTAACAGACATCATAAGAGTTGTTTAATTGTATATAAAGTGTGCATCAGCTATATCTAAATATTTTCTACTTCCAAATGGCATGGTGCAGCCAATCCCTCAGAAGCGAGAGGAGCGGCCTGTCAGCTGCTTCCTGCCAGGCAGCGCTTCTATGCAGCCCAACATGGCCGCCCTGGCGAGGGATGTGGTCAATGCAGTCAAGCAGAGAGGCTTCATCAGCAGCATGGTGTGTAACGAGACCTACGGCACCATGATGGACCTCAGTTCCCCTTCCACTGATGTTCTCACTCTCCCCATACCGCAGCTCCCTCCACGCAACCCAGCCATGGGTAAGCACCGTCTGGCCCTCTGTAAAAGATACATACATGTGCTGTATGTTGAAGATGAAGTATTAATAAGAATGTAATTGTCTCCAGCATACTGCATTTATATGTCGTGTTTTAAGGAGTCGGAGGGTGGAAGCCTTTGGAGGCTATAGGGAGACAGAGATCCTCCTCAGACCCCCCCAACCCCACCAATCCAGAGAGCAACATCTATGGTAAGCGTCTGGCTTTATTCAGTTGAGGGATCTAATCACATGTTCATTGCTGCTTACCTATTTCCTGCATGGTGTCTCTCTAACTGCTGTTCCTTCTCCGTCAGTTCTTCCTCCTGTCCCTCCACCTCCTCCACTAATCAGGAAGCCCACCGTCATGGAACCTAAAAGCCAAACTAAGAACATCCCTCTGCCCCCAATACCCCCTGCGCCCCCGATCCCACCCATCATTCAAAAGACGCCAATGCTCCCGCCCCTCACCATTCCCACTGCCCCTCCACTTATCCCAGTGCCCCCTGCTCCCCCAGTGCCCCCTGCACCCCCATACAAACCCACACCACCACCTATACCCATACAACCCAGAGCCCCCGCACTCAAACCGACCTTAGGGTAAGAGCTCACCACCCCCACACACACCTGAAGTTCATATCATACACTCTTAGAAAAAATGGTTCCTTAAGGGCTCTTAAGATGGTTAACAGTTATAGATTTCTCAAGGGGTTCTGTTTGGAACCTTTTCTGAAAGGGGAACCCTTTGTTTTAGGGTTTTATATAGAATCTTTAAGGGTTCCCCCAGAGAGACAAACCATAGAACCCTTTAGGATGCTTGATGGAACCTTTTTTTAAAAAGAATTGTATGCTGCTCGTATGCTGCTTAGGCTTACATTCCATCGACCACGTTTACTAAAACCATATGTTCATGATTTCAGAACTGAGAAAAATGTTCCCAAAGTGCAACCTAGCAGGCCCAGACCTAGGGAAACACCTGGTAGGTTCAGAACGTGAAAATAGATTTCCATAGTACATTTTTGCTCATAAAGGACATGTTGTATTTTATGTCACTTACTGTGTGGTATTTATTTCCCAACATTTTAAACAGAAAAAGATGGTTCTCTTCCGCCATCCAGTTCTGCATCGTCACCCCCTGCACCACCCCCCGCCCCCAAACCCAGATTGGCCCACGCAGTAAGTCGATGCTTCAACAGAGCTGTTTTACCCCCATTTATCACATGATGACAAAATCAAAAACTCCAGAACCAGGGTGTGTGTGTGTCCCTAAAAAGTCTTAATTTATCTGAAAATAGATTATATGAATTCGAATATTAAATTGTCTTAAATTCAAATTGGCATGGTCTTAGATTTTAGGCTACATTCTTAAGCTGGTGTAAATTTTTTAATATATATATACGATTGGATCTATTGCAAAAACATTTTATGTCACACACACACACACACACAGGATAATACGGGGTAACTTGTACGAGGCAGGGCGCACGTTAAACTGAAGTTAACATTAGCTACCTGCAGTTGAGCTGCATACAACACACACATGTTGATTTGGGGGGAAATGTAAATTCAACCAAAAGTGGCTGAAGACCAGCCAAACACTCTCACAGGTTAAAATCGGACTGAAGCTCAATGATACTACGCCGGAAAACTTTTTTCGATGGCGTAAGATGATGTAATTCTGTATTTTTTCTTGCTGTAGGCTAACTGCAAATTTGGTTTTAAATTACATATGAAGTGGCATTGAAAAAGTCTTTAACATTTATCTTAAGGATACCTGTAGACAGAACTTCAAAAGTGACTTGTGTCAAAGTAAACCATGACACTAGTATCTAACTCGGTCTGTGTGTAATGTTCGGTGTGTAATGTGTGTGTGGTAGAAACAGAAACCTGTGAAACGTGTGAAAGCCGTCTATAAGTGTGCAGCTGATAATCCAGATGAGTTGACTTTTGCTGAGGGAGAGGTGATTATAGTGGATGGAGAGGAAGACAAGGAGTGGTGGGTGAGTGTACACACACATACACGATTGGAGATTGTGTTGAATGCACTGAAAACTTGCCATTACAGTTAAGCAAGAGCTTCCAAAGGCAACTCTGATACATGTGAAGCGAGACACACACCCACGTATTCACCGGTGTTTTACAGAGACTCTGCTGTAATGCTGCTTTGTATCGTTCAGGTGGGTCACATTGAAGGGGATCCTACCAGAAGAGGAGCGTTCCCTGTTTCGTTTGTGCACTTCATCACTGAGTGATATCAGCTCAGATCTGAGATGGACACTGAAACTGCTGCTGCAGATTATGGGATTGCGTCTCACCTACTGCCACATGCTAAAGTTCTTACAACTGTTAGGATTTTTGCCCAGTGATCACCTCATGTAAGATATTTAGAACCTTTTCTGTTTAAATGATAAAATAAGAGAATTCAACACTGAAGCTATTTTTCATTGTCAGTCAGCTCACTCCAGTGCCTTAATGCCTCAAGCACAGATACTTTCCTACTTCAGGTAACATTGGGATGACATTTTGAGGCCAAATATCTGCTGGACTTTTATTCTTGGTTTTAAAGAGCATTTGATTTGTTTTGGAGTCTGGTTGCAGAGCAACCATGTGTTTATATTGCAGTTAGATGATCCACCATGGCATGTAACTCTGAACTTTTCCCTAAGCTCTGTTACTGCACTAAATAGTCATTAAATATTTTACATTGTTTTGACAAGGGTGGTTTTTAATTTTAATTTTATGAAAATATACTTTGTAACAAAACGCAT
>JAOUQW010000009.1:15869338-15898957 GCA_028565825.1 Olivaichthys viedmensis
CCTGCTTTTCTCAGAACAGAAAAATTCACACATGTTGCTTGGTGGGAGCTCCATTTAATAAATCTAGAAATTTTAAATCACAGGAAACATTTGTAAAACCTTTCCTTTTTTTCATCCCGTCTTTCTTTGTTTCTTTCCTTCCTCCTTCCTTCCTTTCTTCTTTAGGTGAGGCACAATGTGAGGCCGTACTTCTTGGGTTCACCAACACACAAGTTGGTGTATGATGTCATCACGTGGGCGAGCACACAGATAGCAATTTGTTACACTGTGGTGCCCTTTGTGCTGCTGTCTGTGGGCCCCTCGCTCAAATTCTACAGGTGAAATATGGGCACCATGCACCATAAATATACACTCTTACTAAACACATTGTTGTCGCAATTTTAAGCATTTACAAACTGTTTTGTGCGTATTTAACAAGGGTAGACATTTGGTAATATGTTGTTGACCAAAATTTGCATCCCTCATGGTCCTCGAATGGAAAAATGTACCACTATTTTACAATTTAACTACAAAATTTTTTATTCCATAATATATTGGTATATCCAGCAAAATCAAGAGAAAAATATTCTGAAAAGAAGTTTTGCCATGGCCCTCTTGGTCTTCAGACTGTTTGTTGCGGCTATGATTTATGAAAAAAACAAAACATTTCTTAATAATTATTAAGCTCTTCATGAGTTAGGAGTAACACCCTTTGCTTTCTTTCTTTCTTTCTTTCTTTCTCTCTTTCCCACCCTCTCTTTCTCTCCTTCTCTGCCCCCCATTTCAGGTCACGGTACTTTTCCGTCCATATAGGCTGTGTGTTATTGGCCATAGCTCTGCCGGTAAAACCTCGGCACCTTCGCCTCAAGGAACACCACAGCTCCGTTTCCCCCAGCGTCAATTCTACAGACAGCCAGAAACACAAAACCACTTGAACTCAAAGCCCGCACCTCCACTTCAGCACACTTCATGGCTGGCACTCCAACTCTACAGGCACGTGTGAGGAGAGTCAGGCGAATGAAACTCACAAACCAACAAACATACAAACAAGTCCCTGTCTGGACTCGTCCAGTGGGTCATCAAACTAACCTGGGCTCAAAAAGCTGGTACCAGAACTCAATGACTGGAGGGGATGGGTTTGAATCTGACCTGTGGCGGTGTTAGGATGGGATGCCAAGGAAACTCTGATGTGTTGAATTATGCAAACTTTCCTTTAAACTCCCCATCGCCACTATAGGAGTGGATGTTGTGACATGCAGGCTGCATCACTTTGCAGGAGACCGTGCCACTGTTACTAGAAGAAAGCGAATGAACACTTGGAGAGTTTATGTCATAATAACATAATAACATGTAAAGGGCAAGTGATTTGAAAGGGGGAAAAACATAACCAGTGCAGACAATACGCTTGCCTCTGCGCCGATGTCCGTTTGCAAATAGTCATTATTTTCCAACTCATCTTTTACTCTCCTGGGTTAGACTTCTCAAAAGACAAGCCTCTGTTCTTGTCAAAGACACGGTAAAAGTTGAATCAGAGATTTGAATCTATCATAATGAGGTTCTTCAGTCCATGGCACGTTATCTTTAGTATAGTATGCCGTATCTTTTGATGCATGAGGTTGCATATCTTAAGATTTTCCCTGTTGCAAAAAACCCCCACAAAAGAACAACCCCACTGCAGCCTCGTTACTACTAATTCCACATGAAGCTTTAAGAGACATATTCAACACATTCCATTTTAAAGACCCGTCCTAGAAAGAAACTTTCTGAAGAAGATAATTAAGATCACAGTTAGTCTGCACTAATAAAATGAGAAATGTTTGCCCAGTGACTCAAAGCCCAACTTTGTAAATGTTGTGATTAAATAAGAACCTTTTGTAACTACATGTGTGGTGTGTCTATAGTATTGCAATTTATCTCACTCTCTAAAACATGATAACATCTTATCTGGTGTTGATAGACAGATCTGTCTATCAGTGTTAGCTTGAAACACACAATTATGTTCATTGCAGTATATGGTGTTCCTACAGTTAAGTCACAGCCTATAAATACTTCATGTTAATGAGGTAATGCTAAAGAAATGGAGGGTCATTAATCTTGAGGGATAAAGAGGTATTGCCTAACGTTATGGTAAAATCTGGGAAAGGCTCCAAACACAAGCTCTAGCTATAGTTATCAGAGCAGTGTTGTTCCAGTGAAATAGCTCAGCATCTGCCCTTTACTCTCCAGACATAAACCATAAACTTTGTGCCTTTACAGAATGCATTTAGCTGTACACATTCCACTAGGGGGCAAGAATCATTAGCCTAACAAGAAATAATTAACAAGGAAATGCCAGCCAGATGCTTGTAACACACCACTGAAAGATCTTCTCCAAGTTTTTGAATTACAGTAAAAGCTATGCAAATTTACACTCTGTGGGTGTTGCTCTCATATCTGACACGAGTATTACTGAACGTGTTAAAAAACACATTAACTATGTCTAAAACCACACACTAATATACTAAATGTTGAAGTAAAAATGGCAGAGTAGGGTGCAAGGTTGCTTGAGAAATAAGTTGTTTCCGACACGGGTCCTTTGTCACCTGTGTAAGGTGAAACCAAGGACCATGGCACAACACACAACACATTACAGGAGCACGATACATAAGACTACATAAGGTGCAAAATACATGACGGTGTTAGACAAGTGCAAAACAGTGCAGGACAATACCATATACACGCAGGACAGTGTATGACACAGTACACACTAACTACACAGAGGCATAATGCGCATGAGCTGAGCAAAACTCTGTAACTTGTATCAGACTGTAATCAGGATAGGAATATAGAAGCATTAATATACGAGTAAACATAACATCTGTAGGGACAGGAACACAGTCTAGAAGATGGTACTCTGCCATAACGTGCAGGGCGACCTGGTTAGTTAAGTTCCTGTGGGTGTTGGGGGCAGCATGGTGTTAAAGAGCCTGAATGCATAGGGGAGGAAGCTGTCCGCTACCTTCTGCCAGATGGCAGGGGCGTAAAGAGTCCATTGGTGAATGTGAGAGGGGTCATCCACAATGCTGGTGGCTTTGCTGATGCATTGTTTATGGCTTGGGGCTACATTTCCAGTTCTGGTGGGCAAAAACAGAGCAGGGCCGTCATCAAACTGTGCTAGACACTGACGCGCCATGACTGGAATTGATGATCTCTGGTTTATGAGAAAGATGCCTATAATGTTCCCAGCTGTTTTCACTATTTGCTGTAGGGTCTTGAGTTCTGAATCAATACAATTCCGATCCCAGACAGTGATGCAGCTGCTCAGGATGCTCTCTGTAGGCACGTTTACACCGCAGGAACCCAGGAACTTTTTCAGGGAATTCAGGAACGTTAAGTGCATTTCTACCAGTGGAACCAGGGCTGATTTTAGATCCTGGGCCGTAGTTCCAGGAACTTTTTTCCACCAAGAACTACTGTGTTGGAGCTTGACATACTAGACATGGCTATTTAGTCAAATGCAAACTTCACAGAACCTTACCTTACCCACCATTTTTAAAAACTATGTTTAGCTAACAAGCAATTACTAAAAACAAAAAGCAAATGGAAAAACAAAAGCATAGCAGAAATGTTCTGCTTTGCTAGTCGTGCTGCACCATTACTTTAGTAATTGCAGGTTAGCTAAGCACAGGTTTTTTTTTTAGTTTTTTTTTATGCCTCTGGAACTACAACCCGGGAACTAAAATCAGCCATGGTTCCTCTGGTGGAAATGCACCTCAAGTTCCTGAGTTTCTAAAAGGTTCCTATGATTGTAACATGCCTATGGTCTCCCTGTAGAATGTGATGAGAATTGAAGGGGGGGTTTGCTCTCCTCAATCTTCATAGGAAATGAAGAAGCTGCTGAGCTTCTTTCGCGAGGCAGGTGTTGAGGGTCCAGCTGACATCCTTTCTGATGTGCACACTAAGGAACTTGGAGCTCATGACTGTTCCCCGCAGTGAAGCTGTTGATGTGCAGAGGAGAACAATCACTGTGGGTTCTTCTTAAGTCAACAACCATTTCTTTTGTTTTGTTCACATTAAGAGACAGATTATGGTTTCTTCACCAAAGTCCGCAAGGCGTGCCACCTCCTCACTGTGTGCTCACTCGTCATCAGTGAACTTTATGATGTGGTTAGAGCGGTGCTTTGCAGTTATGAGTCAGCAGCGTGAACAGCGGTGGACTTCGCACACTGCCCTGGGGGACACCTGTTCACAGTGTGGTGGTGTTGGAGATTGAGGTTGTGTTGCTGATCCTAATTAACTGAGGTCTTTCAGGAAGTCCAGGATGCAGTTATAGAGGAAGGTGTTCAGGCCCAAATGGTTCAGTTTTCCTGATTTGTTTCTATATCATTGCGTAGAATGCATGACTGAAGTCAATGAACAGTATTCTCATATTAGATGTGATTTAAGATGTTTAAAGCACAACAGTTATTTTGTAGGGTTCTGGGTGTGTAAATAAGTTATTTCTTCTGAGGTCTCCCTCACTTCATTGCTGATATATCAACAACTATATGTTAACTTAAATATCCCAAATGTTATGCCCATTGCCTTCTTTCCCTGCTGAAAAATCCAGCTTGGTCTGACCTGCTACCAGCTGCCAAAACTCAGGCCGAGCTGGTCAAACTGGTAGACCAGCTTAGCCAGCTAGGAATTTATTTTTGTGCTTCCTTAATAACTTGGCCAAATTGACCAGTAAACGTTATGAGATTTTCTAATTGCCTTACTGTTGTGTTATTTTCTTGAAACAATGTGTCTACAGTTTTATATTAGTAATGGTCATTCATAAACTGTTTCCATCTACCAGCTTGACCAGCTCGGCCTGCGTTTTGGCAGCTGGTAGCGGGTCAGACCAAGCTGAATTTTTCAGCAGGGTTATTGGCCGCTTTATTAGGTACACCTACCTTGTAGCTAAACGCATTTGCCATTTGATCAGGCACACCTAACGTATAGTGGCACTGGTGTGGGTGTATCAGTCGCAGCAGTGTATCATTGCTGGATATTTTGGGTCAGTGGACTGTTCTCAGCCCAGCAGCGATCGAGGTGTTTAAAAACCCCTGCACACCTGCTCTGCCTGGTACACGTACCAGCACCACACACACTACCATGTTACTACCATGGCAGTGTCACTGCTGTCCTGAGAATAGTCCACCACAAATAGTATCTGGTCAGAGGTGGTCTTATGGTGATGCCTTTCCATTGATGGACGGGGAAGAGGGCGACTTACAGATTGTGCATGGCAGCCTGGCTACACTCAGTAACTGTAGACCTTTACAAAGTGCACCAACATGGTCGGTGTACCCGATGAAGAGGCCCAGTGTGTGCATGGCAGTACCGAGGTCACAGGCCATTGGGCCTGCTCTCACTTTTGCATCGTTTCCCCACGGCACCGGTGTGACGTCACCGTCGCCATTGGCTGAAGAACAAGTTCAGAGCGGTGTAGCTAAGGCTAACTGCCACGGAGCCTCCCGCGGTCGTCCTCTAAAATGGCTGTTGCTAAAGATGCGGAGTAGAGAATGATTAAATAGGAGTCGATAGAGGAACACCGGGAAACGCACAACCACGAAGCGCGTCGTGTTTAACATTTATTTTCTCTCTTTTAAGGTAGGACTGAATATATACCGCGGTATGTTGTTGTTGTTGATGCGACTCGAAAGCGCTAATGTTTTTGGGCTTAGCCGATTATAAACCCATCTTTTATCCTTTTTTTTTTTTTTTTTTAAATTATTATTATTATTATTAAATAAACCATTAACGCCGTTGTGTTGCTGACATTTATAATCGTTTGGTTTAAAAGGGAATCATTTGAAATGACAGGTAGTCGGTGTGGTCGCCTAGCTAGCTAGCATCTCCCTCGTAAATCAGGCTTGTGTTGACATGTCGGCTTGTGCGGGGAAATACTGTTTATGCTCTTTTTATTTTGAGAAACACATTTGCGGCCGACTGTAATAATGTTTACGCGGTTTCATATAACCGAGTGGATGTTTAAATGTATACAGTGTGGCTAGGTTTATCTTCTCCTGTTATTCCTTAACTGTACTGTCTGTAACGTAATGACAAAGCCACTTGACCCTGACTTGCATCCAAGCTGACTTTAAAGGGACCTTCTACTTTAATTCTATATGTAAGTTAACAGTCTAAAGGGCTTCATTAATCTCCTGTCTGCTCTAAAATATTAAAATGTAACTAGATCTAGTTATAGTTATAGCACAAGTATATGTCAGTTTAAGAGACTTTTATTACAGTGTAGCTATTGTTATATTCTATTCATTACAATGCAACACATGAAGGCGCAAGCATGTGTCCTTCACCTTCTCCTGACATTGTGCTGACTTGATCATTAACATTAATCCTGCTCTATTTATATGGTGTGTGTGTGTGTAGGTCAGTATTGTACACCACCTTGCGATATATGTTCTGTCGTAGGTTGTGCTATCTACATAAAAAGAAATCTGTGAAATTCACTCCAATGTTCATATGGACGAGCAGTAAATCCTGGCTCATAGCTTCCTGCCTTTTTAAAACTCTCTGACACTGACTTAGATCGAAGAACAGAGAGAACACTGGGATCACTGAGCTTTCCTGAGCTTCTGTGCAAACCCGATCCATTTAACGGTTTCAACATGGACTCAAAACAACGGCTCCACCATATTCTGACAGCATCTCGGTCAACTGAGCATGTGCCAGAGCGGGAGCAGGCGTTCCTCAAGCCTAGTGGTCATGAATAACACATGATGCCATTCCGTAAGAGCAGCGCACACACACGCACCCCAAACCGCATAGGTGTCGAGAGAAAAGCGACAGTGTCCTAAATATAAGCGAAGGACAGCCTTGCACTGTGGGTAAGGTGTCGGATTTTGTCTCATAAGGTTAAATGTGGTCTCATGTTTTCGGTGATAAGAGAGTATTGTTGCCTGTCTGTGGATTCAGCCACCATTGTGTCTTTGTTGTTTTAACCTCTCTTGTTATTTGTTCGAGATTTAAATATCATTTAGAGTGCACGACAAACTATTAGTCAGGGTAATGTAAACATAACATGCCAAAATGAATGTGACTCGGTCCTTACTTGACTTGTAATCCATGCATAAGGTATTGTTTTGCACTTGCAGAATGTCACCGTGTCGAGTGATGAAAGGTGATGTTTAATTCGTGTTTTCTCTATCGGTCCTGAGTCTGGAAACTGATTGGTCTAGTTTACTACTGTTGTGCAGTGATGTGCAAAAATATGAGACTGAAATTGCTAAATGTTTGGCGCTCGGTTATATTTATCCTCAAATATTCCCCTCTTAACTGGTGCTATTACCCGAAACACTGGCTACACTCCAGCAAAGCGGATAGTGGAGATGTGCTTGAGTTGGAAATCTCTGTGGTATACCGTTTGCATTCGGTTGCTCAAATGAAATTTGTGAGTCTTGTTTTTGAAATGCACACACGTCTCTCCTACGCAATGCACCGATTCCGCTTTGGTCGCACAGTGAATCAAGCTACTGTCTGGCTATTGCCTGGAAATAGAGGCTGTAATTACAGCTTGTTTGTCTTGTTTTCCATGTGTTTAATATCAGCTTCCTCAGTCCTACGTAAGGCGCTGGCTTGTATGAGGTGTGTGTTTTGGAGCAGGAACTGTTAGATAACTTGTTAGAGCAGGTGGCTGGAGAGATACAAAGGGAGGCAGACATGCTGTTTTCTCATACTGGCACTGAGAGAACAGAACCGGTCCTGTGTTATATCTGCCTGGCATTAGACCAGCCTCCTTCCTCCTGATATATTTAAATGCAGATCAAATATCATGATGGAAACTAAGTGGCGAGATGCCAACTGTCACTCAAACTGGATAACAGTATGCTTGTGCTCTTATCAGTAGATTCTTCAACGAGTTAAATTTCCACGCTATCGCAGCTAATGCCACTTGTTTTATTCATATCCGTAAGTGCCACGATGTCCGTAGTATTGCTAAGCATGCGATCTCTCTCTTCCAGGGTTCCGTGGTGCTAAGCAGTAATCATGGACACCACCACGTCTATAAAGATGACCACTATAGCCATCCAGAACCTCTTCAGCTATGTGGAAGAGGAGAACATGAGCGCCCTCAAAGCCCACCTGGATAAGTTCAAAGAGGTGGACGGTCGCAGTGATGTAAGTGAATAAGCATCTCTAAATAGATTAAATCTCACTTTGTAGCTTGGGCTTATTTCATTCTAATTATATCTAATCATACTAGAGCTCTGTCTACTGGAGATGGGCATTTCAGACAAAATTGCTATTCAAATCTTCATTATTTAAAAAATACGTGATGAGCCTCTACCCAAAAAGAAAAGGCCACTTCTTACGCAACTCTGACGTTTTATTTTCTTCTGATACTACACTCTAAAATCGCCATTTACATTGGTAAAGTAATTACACTTAACAGTAATAGTTGTTTAATTGGGTTTGATTGTAACAGGAAGCAGCTGTGGCGGTTGTTTGCTCAATGTAAGCGACTGTAGACTTTGTTGTTACCACTAATAATATTTTAATAACACTTTTCGCGTACTGGCTCGCATCAAAAATATTGTGTGCAACTGTTGAAATCTTAAAAAACAACCCCATCTTTAACCTATAATTCCATGTTTCTATTCAGAAAAACGAACATGTCAACATGCTGCTGCTTGCAGTCCAGCAACAGAAAACACCCACTTTAAATTATAGAGCAAATAAGCACAGCTAATTTGATTACAAAATAAGAAAGTAGCATTTAGAATTCCAATCCATAGGCTTGTATGGATTCTGACTCATCCATGTTCTTTCTCTCTCTGTCTGTCTGAATATCTCTCACAGAATGGGCAGACTCCTCTGATGCTGGCTGCAGAGCAGGGCAGTTTTGAGATTGTCCAAGAGCTCATCAGAAGAGGTGCCAATGTCAACCTGGACGATGTGGTGAGAGAATGTTCACATTGCAGTGTTAGGAGCATCAGACATGCACCACATGTAGGGCTACAATCTAGGTCACCTTTATTAAATCCCTCTGTATTAGGTATGCAGCCTGTTAAAAACAAAACAAAAAAAACACACACACACATTCACCTTTCGAGCTTTGGTTTCCATTCACTGCCTGCTCCACCACTGTTTCCATGGCGACAGTGGCTAACCACTTTGCAGTTTCCATGGTGACCGGTCGCTCTGCTCTTCTCCCATAGGACTGCTGGTCTGCTTTGATCTCCGCAGCTAAAGAAGGGCATGTGGAGGTGGTGAAAGAGCTTCTGGACAACAGCGCTTATATTGAGCACAGAGACATGGTGAGACACGCCGATTAACAGAAATAAAAATATCGAGTGCTTGATGCCGCAAGCATTTTATTCTGTGTTCAGTTTTATTTTCGCAAACATTTTATACGAGATAAGGGCCGAGAATAAGCTGTTACGCTTAGTTCGATTAAGCTATTAAAAATGAGTGTATGCACGCCAGTTTACATTCAAACCATTATGTGCAAAAATAATGGCATCAGCATCATTGTAGTCCATGTTAATGCAAGCATTTATTTCACATTTCATCACAGTGAGCTCAACATGTTGCATTATAAAATCTTTTTCTCTAATGAAGAATTGGATTGATGCACAAATCATCTAAACATCTAAAGACAGTTGATGTATATAAAAAACCCAGCTCTTAAAGGAAATGGACTAAATTTGACCCAAAGGCACCGAGTGGAACACAAAAGTAATGTATTGCAAATATTGCTGATCTCGCCAAACAGGTGGTAGTAGGATTGTGCAATTAGTCGCATTTTAACCGTGATTTTGTCATCAATTAATTAAAGATAAGTGATTTTATTTTATGTTATTATTATTATTTTTTTGCAACATTTTGTTGAGCTTCTCTAAGGTTAGCTAATGTTGTTATATATAGTTTTTTAAAAGTTTTTTATTGATTAATTCTGTTATATTTACAACATCTGTAAGCTTTCCATTCATATTATCTGTCTGGTTGATTCAGAGATTTCTACATACGACAGAATATAGGCTTATCATTTACAGTGTGAAAGAAAATTTTGTTTTCTGTTTATTGTGCAATAAAACTGTTTTGTTTTCAAATTGGCTGCGTAACGGTGATAAATTAATTAAATATTGAGCAAAGTAATCATGATTATCATTTTGGGCATTACCGTGCAGCCGTATGTGGTAGGTTAAATGTGTATGTGACCCTCACATTGGTCTCTGCCTCCATGCCTTTCAAAATAAAAAACTGTCATTCTATATTGTAGAAATAATATTAGTGTAGAGAGCTGCATTTCGTCTCGCACTTTATCACCAGTCTCCTTTTAGTATGAAGCCAAGACAACTACATTAAATTGTAATTACACTGATTATGGTGTTATTACACAGATAAAACATTAATAAATGCTTTTTTGATTCGTGCCACAATGTTACACAATGAATTATTAAGTTTTTTTTTTTTAAACATTTTTTAAATTGGTTTGAGATCAAGAGAACACACTGATATGGGTGTAATGGAACATGTTTGTATTGTTCAGGGGGGCTGGACCGCCCTTATGTGGGCTGCATATAAAGGTCAGGTGGAGGTTGCGAACGTTCTCCTGGAGAATGGGGCCAACCCCAACACCACAGGACAGGTAAAGTAGAGAAACCTCTGCGCTTCTCCAAAGTAAGAGAATAAAGCTTTTGATAAACTCCCCATAATAAGTAATGAGCCCATACTGAAAATGTCCTATTGACCATTCCTTTTACTGATGTTCATCATCCTGTGCTATTCTTTAGCAGTACAGTGTATATCCCATTATCTGGGCTGCCGGCAGAGGCCACGCTGAAATTGTCGACCTCCTGTTGAAGCATGGAACCAAAGTCAACTGCTCTGACAAGGTGAACTCACCCTGCTTAAACTAGAAGAGCTGGACCTCTTGGTATGTTTTCATATGGGGAACTTGTGTGGCTGACCTTGGTGCATATTTATTTATTTATTTATTTATTTGCCCCCAGTATGGCACGACTCCACTAATCTGGGCTGCCAGGAAGGGTCACTATGACTGTGTGATGCACCTGCTAGAGAACGGAGCTGATGTTGACCAGGAGGGAGCAGTAAGTGCACTGCAGTTTTTCAGGGTCTATTTTTATGGTTGCAACGATATTCATGTTTGAATTTGACGCTTATTCAGCATTGCTTCAGCGCTGGTCTGTTGTGCTCAGAATTCAATGACCGCTCTGATCGTGGCTGTGAAAGGCGGCTCCACTGAGGTCGTGAAGGAGCTTCTGAAGAGAAATCCCAATGTAAACATGACCGATAAGGATGGCAACACGGCCCTGATGATCGCAGCCAAGGAGGGCTACACCGAGATCGTGCAGGATCTGCTGGATGCAGGCACCTACGTCAATATCCCAGACAGGGTAAAGCCCAACACCAACCGTGAACTCTGTGCACTTGATTAGATCTTGGACATGTCGTGTCCATAGTTTGCTTCTTTAGATTTGCTCTGCTACGGAAACTAATGTTGCTCAAATGTAAGTGAAGCTAACATAACTACCAGTTTAGCATCATGCAATCTACGTCACTAAATTATCACACACTCTCCTCAAACCACATTAAATAATGTCAGTTAGACTTGTTTATGTGGTTTCTGATACTGAATGACACACCGTTAACTACATAATAGACAAACGTATGTTGCTAAAAACAGTAGAAGCAGCCATCTTTAAAGGCAGAATCACTTTTTCCTCAGCACATAGGAAGAACGCGTGAGACTCGGGTAGGAGGTGTCTCCTAAAGTTTGAAGGTGTACTTGTGTGTTCGATGTTTTAATTTGATTTGTACATTCAATTTTAATGCAGACCTTTTCTGCTATTTTATGAAACTGTTTATGTACAAATTACTTTGGCCGAACTATTTTTATTTATTTATTTTACGCAAGAGTAATGATTTAGACATGGACTTTGCATTATGCTAAATTGTTAACTATAAGCTTCCCTTACTTGTTAGCAACATTAGCCTTGTAGCTCCAGTACAAAACTAAAGAAGCAAACTTTGTACACCAAACACGTCTTGGCTGATTGACTACATTTGGTATAAGGGGGGGAATTTGTGTAAATATCATATTTGGCTGAAATATTCCTTTAATACAAAAGGGCTAATTGTGGTGTGACTTTTTATGTGTGTTTTTGTGTTTGTATTAAACCTTTAGAGTGGTGACACAGTACTGATTGGAGCTGTTAGGGGTGGCCATGTTGAAATTGTGAGAGCCCTGTTGCATAAGTACGCTGACATCGACATCAGAGGACAGGTACCACCCTCTCTGATATTATACACATCAGTAAATCACTTGCGGTATAAAACATATTAGGTATATCATAGATCCTGTATCATAACCGTGTGTTTGTCTGTATCAGGACAGTAAGACAGCTTTGTACTGGGCTGTGGAAAAGGGCAATGCCACTATGGTCAGAGACATCCTGCAGTGTAACCCTGACACAGAGACCACCACCAAGGTACAGCGGGACAAAAAGCAGTTGCTTCTGTAATATATATGCACTGTTGCTTTAAAAAAAAGGCGTATGCTAATGTATCTGTGTGTCTGTTTGTGTTTCAGGATTCTGAGACTCCACTGATCAAAGCTACTAAGATGAGAAACATTGAAATAGTGGAGCTACTCCTGGACAAAGGGGCAAAAGTGTCTGCTGTGGATAAGGTGAGATTGAGCCGTACATTTTCATGCACATAACATAAACAAGGAAGCATTTTTGGCATGTCAGTAATTCCGAATGTTCTCCCCACTGCTAGAAAGGGGACACGCCTCTTCACATCGCCATTCGTGGGCGGAGCCGCAGGCTGGCTGAGCTTCTCCTGCGCAATCCTAAAGATGGCCGTCTGCTCTACAAGCCCAATAAGGCAGGAGAGACACCATACAACATTGACTGCAACCACCAGAAAAGCATCCTCACTCAGATCTTTGGGGCCAGTAAGTCCTACTGATGTCATCTGATGATTCGTTTACCCTTTTGTTCTCACCTTTGTAGTACAAAAATCAGATTTTGGCTATAATTCCATCAACATGTTTACATGCACTTAAGTAATCTGATAAAGGGAAAACCCTGGGTTCTACACATGTCGGTCAATAATCAGAGACAAGCTTTTTTTCTGTATCTGGTTATGTTTGCGCACATGCCCCGATGTAGGAAAACAATTTTTTTTATTAATGGGACACGTACTCTCAATAACCTGATTAATGGAATGAAATCCAGGTGTCTTTATCAAAGTTCTTGAAACCTGATTGCGGCTTTACTCCAAATTAAAATATTGTGGTATGCTGTTTGATTGACCCGTTTATTGATCTGGTAGCCACAATCAGATCGGATTATTAGTTTGTGTGTAATTGCACACGTTGATTGAATATGTGAAATTAAAAAAGTAAACAAGTGTCCTTGTCATATGTTTCAGTGTTTTGTGACATAACGAATTTGTGTGGAATAGTTCACAAATTTATTTCAACCCTCTTTGAGACCTTGTGTTTTGTGTATTTGGTGTTATGTTTGAAGTGTTGTTTATTTTTTCCTTCCTCAGGGCACCTGTCCCCCACCGAGTCAGACGGGGACATGCTGGGCTATGACCTGTACAGCAGTGCCCTAGCTGACATCCTGAGTGAGCCCACCATGCAGCCCCCAATTTGTGTAGGCCTCTACGCTCAGTGGGGCAGCGGCAAGTCTTTCCTGCTCAAGAAACTAGAAGGTGAGTGCTTATACACTGAACTGAGTGAATAAAAATTATGTATAACAGCTGTAACAAACTTTATCTTCTAAACTTGCTTTTTTGAGTTCATTCATTTTGAGTTTCTTCATCAAAACCGAATTGAAATTTGACACACGGTTGTTAAAGGTAATGCTTTGGCATTTCTCCCCCTCGTAGATGAGATGAAGACGTTTGCAGGGCAGCAAATTGAGCCTCTGTTCCAGTTCTCTTGGCTGGTGGTGTTCCTGTCTCTCATGCTGTGTGGCTCTGTGGCTCTGCTGCTTGGCTTCACTGTGGACCCCAACCTGGCCATCGCCGTCTCCCTCAGCCTGCTGGCTCTGCTCTACTTGTTCTTCGGTAAAAACCAGATGGGACAATTACCCCTCCTTTATTGTTTTGTACTGTTGCGAAGGATTTGCACATTTGTTACAGCAGAGGGCAGTGTAGTACCAGTGTCTCATGCTGAAAGCCTCTTTTATATTTCCTTTAGCTTTTTATATGGTGATCTAGCAGTGCTGTTAAGAAGAATATTCGGTGAATAATGCTCTCCCTCTCTTTCTGTGTCCCTCCTCCTCCTCCTCCTCCTCCTCCTCCTCAGTGGTTGTGTACTTTGGGAGCAGGCGTGAGGGCGAAAGCTGGAACTGGGCCTGGGTTCTTAGCACCCGGCTTGCCCGCCAAATTGGCTATCTGGAGCTGCTGCTCAAACTCATGTTTGTTAACCCTCCAGAGCTGCCTGAGCAGACCACAAGGGCACTGCCTGTCAGGTAATTTCATGCCCCTCAACTGTATCTTACTCAAATCTACACATATATAGTCTTAGCATTTTTAAGGCTGCCATTATTATTATTATTATTGCTTAACCTGCATTTGAACTGTTCAAGGGTTTGCACTGTCATACAGTATAACAACAGTACTTATAATCAATATTATACTAAAAATGTATTTCACTCAAAGATATAAAAAATGAAAATTTGATAAATAGAAAACAAGCTTAATTAGTGTTTAAAAAAAAAAGTTCACATCCTTACAAGAACAGATAAAATATAGAGATTTTGAAATAACTGAGTCAACTGGGTGGTGTATAATTTTTATATGTAATCCAAGTAGCAAAGCTAAAAGTGATGATTTTTTCGATGTGTTATACTCAATGCCATTTCAATGGGCTACATTTCTGCTAATCCCATTTTAAAATTCTTGAATGAAAAAATAAAATTGTATAGGAAACATCCCAATGGCCACAAAATTAATTCATATTAATTCACTTTTTAGTTGTATTTCTTTTTATTTATTTTTTTCCGTTTTGAAAACTCATTTTGTATTTGGCCCATGAATTGAACGGCTACGTGACTTATCAGAACACCCATAATGCCCATGTTGTTCTTTTCCCAGGTTCCTGTTTACAGACTATAACAGGCTGTCCAGTGTGGGTGGAGAGACCTCCATGGCTGAAATGATCGCCACTCTCTCTGATGCCTGTGAGAGGGAGTTTGGCTTCATGGCCTCCAGACTCTTCCGGGTCTTCAAGACGGAGGACACTCAAGGTAAAGGCCAGCCGAGTGGCCATCACTAACGTGAAGGAGTCTTTCTTCTTTTTTAAATAGGCTTTTAAATAACACCAGACGTTCATATTGAGTTCTGTGATGTACGCCAGGTAAAAAGAAATGGAAGAAGACGTGCTGCATCCCATCCTTCGTCATCTTCCTCTTAATCCTGGGCTGCCTGATCACAGGCATGGCCTTGCTGGCCGTCTTCAAGGTGGACAGCCGGAACCAGACGGTGAACGCGGTGCTGGTTGCCATGGCGAGTGTGGTGGGCCTGGCTCTTCTGCTGAACTGCAGGACGTGGTGGCAGGTGACCGATTCTGTGCTGAACTCGCAGAGGAAGAGGCTGCACAGTGCTGCTAACAAGATGAACAAGCTTAAGAGTGAAGGCTTCATGAAGGTGGGTCCACACAGTCACACGTACACTTACATGGCGTGTATGCATGAGTAGCTCTACATCACTCACATGCAGCATACAATTCTGTAAAGGGAGAGTTAAGCTGAATTAGGGGCTGCCGTGTTTTAAAATTTGCTAAATGGTCGATGCAGGCTGCGAGAATGATGCTAGAAACAGAGAGACACACACATTTAAATACAAAAAGTTTAGACCCGACATTGTGGATTTTTAAATCGGTGGTTGTTCCTGTAGAGGCTGTCTTGGTGTGGTTCAATGACGTGAGGTACCATGCTGTAATTAGTCATTTCCATTTAGTGCAAAGTGTTCCATTTAAGATGTTACTACCCTACAAAAATCTAGTTACTACATACTCGACTACAAAGTGTGTAGTGTAAGAATATAGTGCATAGTACGCTATTTGAGATGCAGCTGTAGTCACGTAGACATGCATAATCTTGTGCATAGAATATGTTGATTCTTTTATATTACCAGGCACGCTCATTACATACATACTCATCCCCACTCATCCATAATAAAACATAGCGTAGCCTCACTATATGGCCTGACTTTTCTCTGCAGGTGTTAAAAAGTGAGGTGGAACTCATGGCTAAGATGGCGAAGACGATTGACGGCTTCACCCAGAATCAAACACGTCTAGTTGTTATCATCGATGGCCTGGACTCCTGCGAGCAAGACAAAGTCCTGCAGATGTTGGATACGGTAAGAAACAGTATCTTAGAACATTCACCAGCCATGCAGAGGTTTCTGTTGTATCGCTTCTTCTTAAAAAGAAGGATCCATCATGAATTGGTTGTGTAAATTGAATTAAAGTCACTCAAGCAGATTTCAATGTTTTGTTAAGATTTATGAAAATGCTGCAAAAAGTTATGACATTCTAAAGCATTTTAACAGAAGATTAGCTTTTATTGTCAATAATACCAGCAAATCCTGAACGATTCCTTATCTGTTGTACCCATGCTACACTGTAAAGGAGACCGAAACGTGAAAAGATGCGCGATTGGCTATAAATGTTGCAGAGAAAGCATGTTAATACTTATTGTCCCCGGTTGGTAACAACATGTATATGTGGAGAGGGGAATTGGCAACAACATGAGTGAGAGAACTGGGTAAAAAAGAAACAGGGATTCTAGTCACCCTGTAGGGAAAGACTGTAAAAATGTACTGCACTAAGTTAGCTTGGATCTTTCTTATATTATTTAGTGACATGTAATCCTCTGAATTAGTGTAAGGAGCAGTTTAATGCACATATATACATAGTATAACGCACATCTAAAACTATGTATACCATAGATCATCCTTAAAAGAAATGGTTAGATTCCAGCAGCAGTCATTTCAAGTCAAACATCATTGTTATTGGTTCAAATTTTGATCGAGTCACCCTGTTGTAATTCTTCGTATCTCCAGGTGAGGGTGCTCTTCTCCAAAGGCCCTTTCATCTCCATCTTTGCCAGTGACCCTCACATCATCATTAAAGCCATCAACCAAAATCTGAACAGTGTATTGCGTGACTCCAACATCAACGGCCACGACTACATGCGCAACATCGTGCACCTGCCCGTCTTTCTCAACAGCCGAGGCCTTAGCAGTGCTAAGAAGATGTGTGCACCAGCCCCAGCTAACGGAGACACAAGCAACTCCGAGGGTGAGTAGGATTAGATGAATGATGGTCTTTTCTGAAAGAGCAGGCTTCCGTCAGGGATGGAGGTGATCCTGAAAACTGCCAAAAGTGTCAGGATTATTTTTTGAATCGTGATAGCTGAATATATCAGACTTCCGTGTACATTTAAAGCACATTTGGAATAGTAACTATGTGCAAAGCTTTAAGGGTTTTGGATTTTTAGATGTTCTACTCCTAAACTTTGTGTTTATGTGCTTCCTGTTTGCAGGCTGGCATGAGGAGCTGGACAGGAAGCTGTCCCAGAACAGTCTGGGTGAAATGGCTAAGCTGGGCAGTAAGACCACGCTGAATCGCAGGGTAAGATCACCACAATCCTCTTGCACCCAGTAAAACTCAGTGTTCTGTCACCCTCTCGACAGTAGAGGAACTATAGTCTGTAGTGTGTGACAATAAGGTGGCACAAAAGCAGTAGGAATTTTTTTTTTTTTTTTTTTTCTCAAAGCAAAATACCATAAATTAGAACACATAATCCAAAACCAGGAAACCAAAAACACAAGTAAGGTTCTGTACACCAGACCAGCACCCACAGATATACACAGCTTGGTAGTGCACTGAGAGAGTGGCATCTAGATGTGTGTGTATATACTGGTAGCTGAAGAACTAATTGGGAGCAGGTGTGAGTGAATAATCGTGCATGGTCAATAATCAGTATTCTGGTGTGCTGTTGTCAGGGGTGACCGTGACACAGATATATTAAATCTCCATAGCTATGACATTATTAAATCAGCAACCTGGCATTAATAGTCATGTGGTGATCATCTGATGCGATATTTGCCGTCACAGCCGCTGGGTAGGAGCTTAATTTCAAAGTGAATCATATAGTCGCCTCTGTTATTCTATATCTATATCATTTCAATTGTAATCTGTAATGTAGATGAACGTTCTCTTTGACTATAATCCAGTGAAGTGCATACAATAGTAATCGTACCAAAGGATGTGATGAGTCTAATGATATTATTCCATAACCTTTTCCAAAATGTTTGAATTGTAATTGAATTCCCTTGTTGTTTGCATCCAGCTGTGTGACAGATATCAGATGGCATGTGTCCCTTTCTAAATATTTGAAGTTGTGATCCGTTTGTCTCTGAGCAGGATACATACCGGCGGCGTCAGATGCAGAGGTCAGTCACGCGTCAGATGTCCTTTGACCTGTCCAAGCTGCTGGTCACTGAGGATTGGTTCAGTGACATCAGCCCTCAGACCATGAGGAGGCTGCTCAACATTGTGTCTGTCACAGGTAAGATCTACCACCACACTGTTTCTCGTGACATGTTTGCTTAACCCCTTACACGTTCACACCTCTTTAAAAAAATCAAATAAAAAAAAATATTATAAATATTTATTGAGATACCGAGTTGCTTTAAATTCCTCGTAAAACTAGAGAACCAAAAATTTCAGATCATGCTAGGTTTTTTTTGTCTGTGTGTAAAATCCTATGCACAATACATTTGAATCGCCAGACCTCTAGAGTGCGTTACGCTCTGTATACAGATCGACAGGCAGCAGCCATTTTTCTATGTCTGCAGTGATGTCAACATTTAGTAGCCAACCAAAGGACTGAATAAAGGTAGCGACAATGTTTGACAGCCAATCTGAAGCTTGAATACGACTCACCCGATCCAATCAAGTCCGTGGGTTTTTCCCTGAGGCAGCGGCAATTTTTTTTCGTGGCAGCCGCACGTTTGTTTGTTCGTTTGGCAACATAAAAAACTTCGTACACTGGGGCAACTGCAAACATCTTCAACATTTTCTAAGTCAGCTGTTAATTTCACAACAGAAGCACTCCCTGGAAATGTTAGCGTGATGTTTCCCCGTTTGTCCATGTAGTGGCCACTGACCAGTGAGCTTCAAAAAACGGCAAGAGGAAATGCTTTTAAAAAAAAAACAAAGGATCGCAGACTTGTAAAAACATTTACAGAGACTTGCAGTAACTTCTATCAGTTTACAGAAGGTTATGTTGTTCAATTTATTCATTCTGTTTCTTTTGTTCTGTTATTGTTTTTTCAGTAAAAAAATGAAAAATATATATTTTTTTATTTTGTGTATTTTTCTTACTTTACACACAGTTTTCATCTATTAGGTTGAATAGTATTGTTAAATAACTGACGATTTGAATTTGTGCTACTGATACAAGACACGTTAGCATACGGTACTAAAACTTTACAGTTTACGGCCACTTTTAGACTTAAATTGTTTTGTTTTTTTTATCTTTTTTTTTTTTGCTTTTTTGTTGCGCAGGTCGCTTGCTGAGAGCCAATCAGATCACTTTTAACTGGGACCGGCTGGCATCCTGGATCAACCTGACTGAGCAGTGGCCGTACCGCACGTCCTGGCTCATCCTGTACCTGGAGGAGACTGACGGAATTCCCGACCAGGCCACGCTCAAAACCATCTACGAAAGGTGCAGGCCTTTAGCGTCCATCGCTTTAACCCCTCTTCTTCTTTCTTAAATGTATGATTCAGAATATCTAACAGGCAGATCAGTTTTTAAAGCTTTGGTAACAACACTTCCACTACAAGATGCATATCTGGTGTCTGTAATAAACTTAAGAGGTTTATTAATTATGCACAAAAGCAAGCTGCATATTTATTTGAGCAGGGGAATCCGGTCATATCCGCAAAGGGCCAGTGTGGCTGCAGGTTTTCATTCCAGCCAATTGGTTTCTGTCTTCAAATGACTGATGAGTTGTATCTGGTGTGCTGCCGCTTGGTTGGAATGAAATCCAGCCGCCACACTGGCCCTTTGCGGATGAGATTGGACACCCCTGTATTTGGGAAGCATGTATTCAGTGAAGTTTGAGCGTTTTTATAAGAATTTTTAGCCCCCCTTAGGTCCTCATAAACGAAAACATCTGCATTTTTTTTTGTCTGTAATAAGAGGTTTGGCTTCTCAAGGAGCAATAATATCACCATATTATTGTGTTGAGGCTGGCTATCCACACACTCCTTCCTGTTTCATTTTCGTGACTGATAACACACACAAAAAAAACAAAGTTATTGTATTACAGCTATAAGAATGCATCATTTTGATTTTCAATAAAACCATCAAGTCTGAGTTTTATTTGGAGACTTGACATAATTCGCCACAGTGTGTGCAAAAGCCAGATCCTTGGTCAGCTACACAAAGGCCTGCATTGTTTTTCCAAAAAGTCTCCATTTCAGCAGTTCCATATGAGCTCAGAAAAGATCTGGAAGCTTATTTCCTGAGATTGTTCGCTTTGTCCTTAAAGGATGTTTCTGTCTGTCCTCTTGTGTGACAGAATTTCCAAGAACATTCCCACCACTAAAGACGTGGAGCCCTTGCTGGAGATAGATGGAGACGTGCGGAGCTTCGAGGTGTTCCTGTCGTCTCGCACTCCAGTGCTGACTGCTCGAGACATTCGCACCTTCCTTCCCTGCACAGTCAACCTAGACCCCAAGCTCCGAGAGATTATAGCCGGTAAGGAACCCGCAGCTGGCCTTCGTGTTCTAATTCATCAGGATTGAATGTCATTTAGGTGCTCTGTTCTGCTTCCTGTCTCCTCAGACGTGCGTGCTGCTCGGGAGCAGATGAACTTGGGTGGGGTCACGTATCCCACGCTGCCCCTGCAGGACCCTGCCGCTCGCCCCACATCCATCTACAGCCAGCAGTCCTCGGCCTGCTCACCCACCGCCTCATACAACGGCCCGCCATACAACGCGACCGGTGTGTCCCCTCAGCCCCACAGCGCCTACTACAGCGGCATGGCCGGCCCTCAGCACCCCTTTTACAACAGAGTAAGTGTCCCTACACAGGCTCCCTTCAGTCTTCATGCTGCGCTACTTGTGTATGTACTGTTTTCTACAGCAACAGAGTCAAAGACGAGAGCCAGTATCCATGTGGTTATATTTTCATAAGGTTTAAGGAGTTGGAACAGCAGTCTGAGGTCAGGTTTCCTCCTATTGTGATTGATCACAGTACACATTAGCTTGGTTATAAAAAAGTTCATCTGATCCAAAGCTTTCTCTTTGATATTTTTTTTCCAACTTCTGTATAAGGTTAGAGCTGCTTTGGTTCTTTGGATTCTTTAAAGAATTAAGACTGACATGTAGTTTGGATGTTTTAGCAGGATTTTCTACTGATCTGTGAATAAAGGCTTCTTTTTTCTCTCTCCTCATTGTACAAGGATCAGAACTTTTGGCACCAAAGGTTCCAGTTTTATAATTATTGGTTACCTGCTCAAGAGTGATACCACCGGGAACGAATGGTACATGGGGGCGGGGCTAGCAGCACTATTTATTGCTGATCGGGTATACATATCACTTCACACAATGTGCGACCCCATACACAGACCAACACTAAATACATGAACACAGAATAAAAGAACACAGAATACATGTTGGTGCTGCGTATGCCGTCAAAAGAACATTGTGCTGTTTTATTTCTTGACCTGCATAAACGTTTAATTTCTTAAAAAACGTATGAGCACAAATCATTTTTATAGAAAGCTTCTTTATTGTCACATATACATATACAAGTACAGTACAGTGAAATTTGATTCTTCGCATATCCCAGCATGTTGGTATGCTGGCACAAACGCAGCACTTATCAACTAACAGAAACACTTTTATTTTCTGATCATATGGGGCACCAAAAGTTACAGAGGTTCACGTCCTTATGTCCCATCGCCATGTTTTTTTTTCAACAATGGGTTGAAATTAAAATCATTTTCTGTTTGTCACGGTGTGGATTTTTCGTCTTGCTGGCAATTAGGCTTGTCTTTTCGTTGCCACAAAGTTATTCCAAGAGCTTCTTTCATGTTGAATGTCGCCGCATGAGTAATGCTAAAATTTATTTTAGCGTTGTCACCATTCCAGTTTTCTCTCAAGTTGGAGGAAAATTGACTTTTCAGAAAATCCTTTCTTTTTCTTTCTTTTTAAGTTTTACATCCTGTATATGAGAATTTTTTTATAATTGTGTGTGTGCATGTGCGTGAGTGAGCAGAACCCCTCATTGTTACAGCAGTTTGCATTTAAGGTTTGTGTTTCATTTTCATTTGTTAAATTTGTTTCCTTTTCCAAAACTCCATCTCCCAGCCTTATTTCCCCCACCATGTTTACGCGCTGCCCCGGCAGTACGCTGGCAGCTTCCACCCTGCTCACATCCCTGCACCTCCACGCCCACTCATTAAAGCGGCCCATCCCAGGGAGCCTAGCACTGCAATCGTAAGTACTGGAACCTAGAGGTGTAGTACCTCAGACCTAGACCGGCTCTGATGTTACTACCTTCATGTGTGCCTTTTGAAACCTCTTTACTATGTTTCATCTGCAGCTCTTTTACCCACTGATGTGCCTTTTTTTTTTTTTTAAGCTGTTTATTAGGCTGATCTGATTACTGGCTTAAAGTAGTATCAGAGGTTTATTTATTTATTTATTTATTTTTGCCTTGTCATGTATGAACTAATGATAGTAAGATATAAGTATCAAATTGTTATGCTTACACACTTCTGTGTGAAACAACTTGTGTATTGCACAGTAGTCTTCTTAAAGCCAAACTCTTAACAATTGTTACATTTAAGCTTAGTACTTTGCTCCGTGTGTGTGTGTGAGGACAGTTAAGTTCCTGCCGTCTGTTCAAACACACGCACACAGTGCCAGTGACGTCAACCACCAGCTGTCTAATGCTCACTGGAGCCCGTAGTGAAATAGAAGCTCCACCTGCTTTGGCGAAAAGATTTACCTGCTCCCCCTGATGCACTTTTTTCCCTCTTTCTTGGAAATGGCCTATATGTGGTTCCCTCACATTCTCCACCTCCTCTGTTTCTTCCCTCCTCTCCTTCTCTCCTTTTAAGCAGTTTAAGGTAGCGTCTTTGAAAAAGAATCAGGTACCGAATCCTTCTAGACTCAGCTTAAGCACTGCTGCTGTGCTGCCCTGTTCATGCTGCCCTTCCTTAAAAACACCTTTTCACTCTCTCTCTCCCTCTCTCACACACTCTTCTTCTGCAAGAAACGCCTCACATCCTAGCATGCCCTTTGGGACCTGACATAGTCACAGTGGGGAAGGAGGAACTAGTGTGTTAAATATAAAGCTAAACTGGAGTCACATTAAAGAAGCGCGTTGTCCTCGGGAACGCTTAGTCTTCTAATTTCAAGCTGGCAATATAATTCCTTCCCCCAAAGCATTCTATCGTATGGCTTCCCAAAAAGATATCTAATTTTCACCGCTAACGCTGTCCTAATACCTTTAAGTCCCATGAAGCTGTGTCATTGATGCTTTCGAAAATAAGGCCATGGAAATTTGTAAAATTCACATTTTATAGCCCGGATACCTAACTTTTGTCAGGAAAGATAGTGTAGTGTAGAATTTGTGCCGTGCTGCAATTACCTTTTGGAAGAACGTACGTCACATGGTGCAGCGCAAAGGTAGTGTTTTGCTCACACTGTGTGACCTTAATTAGTTATAGTTGTTGAAACGTCCTCTTTTGTGTTGTCTAGGAAAAGATTGTAATTAATTCATAAAATATTGTTATAATTCATTGATTCGATGTGGTATCGCAGTACTGAGATACTTTCAAGACCTTCTGCAGCATCTTTTCAATAACTATAAGTGACATTACCGTGCCGTGATTGTTCAGCCATTTTTAGCTTCATGCTAAAAAAACAAACAAACAAACTGTTATTTACTGGTCTTTAATCCTTCATTTCAGTATAACGCTCCTCTTCGCTGAAGTTTATATTCACGCTCTTTTCCTATTCTGTAGATAGCTTGGATTGCGTACTAACAACAAGCATGATATTTGAATTTTTGCCCAATGTGCTTTGGCTACTTCAATTTTGTGGGTCTCATAAAACTTGTCATAAATGTGCAGGTGGTACTGATGCGCAGGAACTGATCATTTTCTCTGTGCCTGTGTGTTGTGTGCGTCAGGGCACTGCTTCAGTGGTGTCAGGCACCCCATCTGTGCTGCTCAGCTCCATGAACACAGACATGGTGTGTGAGCGCCTCAAAGTGATAGAAGGCATTGACCAAGGCATGCAGGCCCAGTACACTGCCACCATCAGGAAGGTATGTTCTTTGTTTGTGTGTGTGTGAGAGAGATGTGGTGTGCATTTATCTTTCCTAAAGGGCGAGTTGTGCTGCTCCTAATTGCTGTTTGCTCCATCACAGGCCAATGTCAATGGGCGAGTTCTATCCCAGTGTAACCTGGATGAGCTGAAGAAGGAGATGAATATGAACTTTGGCGACTGGCAGCTCTTCAGAGGAACCGTGAGTGCATTTGAAGTGCTTTTTGAAAGTTTATTATGACAATCACGTTCTTTGCGATGCTTATAACCCAATAAATGTTTGTTATTCTAGTATTTCCATGACACGTTTTTATGCTATGTATGTAAAATGCATAACTTCTCCTGTTTCACGCCAGATGAACTGTCTATTTATTTATTTATTTATTTATTTATTTTTATGTTCAAACAAATATCAAAACATGTTTGGAACAAGTAAACTGATCCAGATACTGCCAAATGATGTTTTCGTTAATGATCCCAGAAGGTAAGGCATTGATGCCAAAGCCTTTTGCCAGCTGCAGGTGTAATGGAGGTAGCGCTTTAATCAGTGCCAGTCCTTCCTATATGCCAACTATGCAAGTTGCGTAGGGCCGCTCAATGCCCTGGGCCCCCCATGGCGATAATGATGTCATGAATTGTATAGTTCTTTATTATTCAGCTAAGCATGTTATAGGTCTAATAAATTTCTAAACAGCATGACAGACGGGATCCACACAAACCAAAATTGTGATTAGTCTAGTCGGAGCGTGACAATTATTATTTTCATCCATATGGAGCGTTAAACAGGCAGAACTGCGTCTTCTGTTGGGTACAGAGAAAAAAAAGGAAAAAAAAAAAAAAGCGACTTGATAGTGAGATAACTGAACAAAATGCAGGTACACAAACAGACTTTTGCTTAGGGCCACGGGCAAAGCACTAACTAATGACAACCTGGTGTGTGTAGGTGATGGAGATGCGTCATTTAGAGAGCCAAGTCCTGCATGAAGAGGCTCCCAGCGAGCAGGGCAGCAGCATGGTGGGTCACGGAGAGCCTGGCAGGCATCGTGGAGCTTCAGGCCAAGGAGGACCTGCTAACACAGACGCCTCACCCATGTACACCTTCAGCCTTAGCTTCGAGGAGCTCACCAACGTGGGCCTGGAGGAGCTCCACAAGAACACCAATCCTCCATGGCTGGTGAGTTATTTTGTAGCTTTTGAAGACCCTTTTCTTAGTTTCTTCAGTGCTTAATCAGATTCTCACAATACCCTCCACAGAGCACCACACATCGCACCCCCAGTATGTCCAGTCTAAACTCTCAGGATTCCTCCAATGAGATCTGCAAGCTAACTGACAAGCAACAGGCAGAGTACCGCAATGCCTACCAAGAGTACATTGCCTCAATGTCCCAGATTGAGGCTACAGGCAGTGGGTTGGAGAAGCCTGTGCAGCCCCATCCAGGTCAGTTTATGCACTCCAACTCTGATGACAAGAATAAAGACGGAGGCGATCAAGACGGACGCAAGTCCTACTCCAAGCGAGCTGGTGTGAAGCCAGCGGTGGATGCAACTGATTATGCTTCCACTGAGGCTGCCACTCTAGACCCCATCAGCGAGGAGGACGAGAAGGTCGACCATGGCTCCTCCAAGTCCCTGCTTGGACGAAAGTCCTCTGCAGAGAAGCTGGGCCTCTTCCAGAGCGCTGACCTAAAGCTGAAGGCCGCAGGAGGGCTGCGCTACCAGAAACTGACCAGTGATGACGAAGAGTCTGAGGAGTCAGACAACACTCCTCTAATCAAGGATGTCAAGAACGTAGAGCCCAAACGCACTGAGAATGAAGATTCATCTTTAGCAAAGGGGAAAGAGTACGACGGCATGCTGGATAAAAAGGACTCGTCCGATTCAGGCGTCCGCTCGAACGAAAGCTCGCCCAATCACTCTCTGCAAGACGAGGAGGCCGACCTGTCTCAGTCAGAGAGAACCAACCTGATTGAGCTGGATGAGGAGAGCCTAGCACGCAAGAGAGGCCTGCCGAACAGCCTAAGCGGCCTCCAGGACCCAGCAGTCGCGCGCATGTCGATCTGCTCCGAGGACCAGTGCAGCCTCCTGGCCAGTAGCCCAGAGGAAAGCTGGCCTTCGTCTAAAAGCTATAACCTCAACCGCACACCCAGCAACAACACCCTCAACAACAACACCAATGCTCAGCAGGGGAATCGCCCACGCCAGCCAAACGAAAGCTCCAACACCACTGGCCGTGAGGTCATTGTAACCCCTGGGTCCAGCAACACCCACAATGAGAATGTTCGTGTGGTGCACCTGAAGAGAGGGCTGAACCCTGGAGACCCACCTGAGATCTGCACTGTCACTTCTGACACGGTTGTCTTCAGCGAGGAGCGAGAGAGCATCCTGTGAGAACCTTCACCTTTTAGATGTGCGGTGCTGCTCTTAAGCTTCAGATGTTTGATGTTGTGATGTGACGCATGCTCAGTGGAATGTGTAACCCCAATGGTTCAGTGATGTTCTTGTATTTCAGTGTTGAATGGTGGTAGTTTGCCCACTGTAGTTTACTTACTTAAACGCTGCCCATGTCCTCATTTGTGCTGTTTTATTGCTCACTTTTAGAATCAATGTCAGGTTAGATTCATTATTTTTGTGAAATATATAACTAACAGTATTACTGCTTTCATCTCTTTTTAAATATCCTAAATTGGCGAAGGTGAACACGAGATGAACATGATGAACTCAGGCCATCTCCTAAAATAACAGTGATAATTGTGGGCTATAATTAAAGGCATATGTTTATACACCGGTTAGCCCAAAGGGTGAAGCCCTCTGATTTTTTGTCTGATCTTCACCACAACTGACACTCAGTTTAAAATAAACCGACTCTTACAGAAATCGGGGTTTAACCTTGCGTGTGAAATATTATCTGGGTAGAAATTCTGATCCATCATCATGCTTATTGCTAACTGTGCCGTGTTGTATTGAGTGTCAGTTGCATGCTTTCTGCCTCCTTGTCAGTGTAGATAAGAGTTTCTTAAACTTTTAAAGCTCAGGATCCCAGTAAAGCTGACCATCCTCTCAAGTCATCTCTTATGACAAAGTATTAATAATGCACTGCATACCCACTCTGAGTCCTGGCCTCCAGTTTAAGAAACCCTGAAGTGGGGGATTAGTAGCAGTGACAAGCATGTGTCTGACTGCATTAAATGTCAAAAGTGAAACACTGCATGCACTAAGCTGTAATTTTGTCTGTGTACTTGTGTTAGCTGCAGAAGTGGATGTGTGAACTGTCTGCCACATGAAAAATAAACCTAAAAAAATGACAGCTTTTCGGTTTTATGGATCCTTTCTGCATGTTCGGATTTGCCAATGTAAATTTCGGTCCTGCATAAACATCAAGGTTTTCAGTATTCCTCAAAAATGTTTTAGATTTTTATTTTTAAATATGAACGTGCTCATTTGTCAGCTCATAAAACAGTCTCTGTACATTACAGACCTTTCAAAATCTAGTCATCTACGTCAAACAGCAGAACTGGTTTAGAAAGTACTGTATGTGGTGTGCAACAGTATTTTAAATATTAAAATTTTACATTTCCACAGTGGGCTTCATTCAACACGTCCTTTTAACAAATCGCTAACATCTACAGTACAGCTCACTGATTAACCCCAGTCAGACACTGACCCTCATTATGGGCATCAGTTGCTCATAAGTGTCCATGAGTTGATGAGTAAAAAGCATTACAGCGTTTTCCATCCCAGGCCTTTGTGTCGTTTTCTAAAACGCATACTGGAATTAAATAAGTATACGAGGGTAACATCTGGGGATTTTCATACTTGCATTTGCATACCTGTAATAACACTTGGCTCTATTTAGTAATGCATTCTTTATGAAAGTGGTGTGTGGAGTTCTGAAATGTACCGAATTTCTCAACATATATGCCTCAAGTAGAGGCAATATAAAAGACAAATGCTCCATTTAGTAGTCTTCATATTTAATTTATTTCATATAAAAGTGCAATTTACATTAGTTATAGAAAATTATTTGGCATTACAAACATCACATTCCAGCAGAATTAAAGAAGAACATTGATGCGCTTTACAGGCGCTCAGGCATTACTGTTCACCCTGCTTTAACATTCACACACACGCGTGCACACCGTTCATCTCGTGCTCATGAAGAGCTGGGTCATCAGTGCTGGGGAGGTTATATTCATATTACACACTAATTACTTCCAGGTCAAAAGTTACAAATATTTATTCCTGTTTGGGTCACTTTCACAACTCCCCCAACCTTAAAGGAAGCGCATAATATATCATCATCATCATATTAAGCGGAAGCGGGTAAATGGTTATCGATAAATGGAGTATAGAAGATTTCAACAGTAATGGTACTGAAATGCTATATAGCACTTTATTTCAAGGTCATTATGAAGCACAAAGCTTCACAGTTTGCTTCTAAAATCGCTCCCGTATAATACGACAGGCTTACATTATTTCTAAAAAAGAAAGTAGGGCTGAATAGAGTAGAGCAGTGGGTCGGCTGCAGCGCCCTTTAGCGGCGTGGGCATGGCTTTTAAAAACTCCATAAAAAAAAAAAGTCTTAAATCGCGAACAGGTAGCCAAACAGTCGAAATTCGTTACAAGTGAAGGTAACGTGTTACGTGACATAGAAGCTGCTACCCAGATTGTAGCCTAAAAACAACGAGCTAAAGTCTCATTACATTACATATGACGTGTTCCCCAACACTGCTGATCACCTGAGCGCTCTCATCACACCTCACACCGAGCCTGCAGTCTGACTTCTAACTTTCTTTTCTTTTTTTAAAAACAATAACTGGTTAACTTTCTACACTCGCTTTAATCTCCGAGTCTTGTAGGTCTCCGAGGTCTTCCTTTGGAAGAAAGGCCGTGCATGGCGCGCAGATAAATATAAATCAGACGTACAGAATGTTTCATCTCCGTTCGAGGGAAATCCGTGTCAGTCAAGACGAAGTCCAGGCGAAAGGACACGGAAGGATAACAACAAAAAGAGGGTCCTGTTTTTGCTCCACGAGAGAAACACCTGCAAAATATCGAGAGAGGGGGGGGGGGAGAAAGAGAGCAAGAGAGAGAGAGGAGGGAGGGAGAGAGACAGAGAGAGGGAGGGAGAGAGAGACAGAGAGGGAGGGAGAGAGAGAGAGGGAGGGAGAGAGAGAGAGAGGGAGGGAGAGAGAGAGAGAGAGAGAGAGAGGGAGAGGGAGAGGGAGAGAGAGAGAGAGAGAGAGAGAGGGAGAGGGAGAGGG
>JAOUQW010000009.1:15903108-15920265 GCA_028565825.1 Olivaichthys viedmensis
CACCAACATACCAAAGCAAATTCCTTGTATGTGAAAACCTACTTGGCAATAAACCTGATTCTGATTCTGATTCTGAATTGAGTTTTGAGTCAACAGATTTCCAGTTGTTTTTCTCAGTACAGGAAAACGTGTTGAAATTATTCCCCGTGGTGATCGGCTGCTAAGTTGTTTCAAGCATACTGAAGAACTTGCCACAGTGGTACATACACTACAGATGCAGTGGATAGGGATTAGGCTGGAAAACGCTGGTATTCCTTTTATTCCCAAGACAAACTCGAGCACTGTTACTGAGCACTGTTACTAAGGTTATGCGTAGTTCACCTATAGTCCTGCACACCTATACACCACGGCTTCCACTGGAACTCTACGTTCTGTTCAAACGTGTGGGGTGGGGAATCAGCCCTGCGCTCTACACGCCGTTTTGGGGCACACGCACACACACACACGCACACGCACATGCACACACACACACACACACACACACAAAGTCTATGGGTCATACATACACTCCTGATTCACTGCCGACTTTCTGGCACCGACCCCCTGACGTCATCCATTTATAGCCCGTCTCGTGTCTTGCGCTTCCCCAAACAGCATATTGTATAGTGTGTCCATTTAGTACTCCACATGTAGGAACTATAGTAACATATGGTGGCTTACATCTATAACAAAGCCTACTATTTAGTACGGTAGTGTGGAGCCCATGGTGACTCAGTGCGTGCGCGCGTGCGTATATATATATATATATATGTGTGTGTGTGTTCTCATGTGATGATGCTATACTCAATTTCCAGCCAAGACTAGTACAAGATTGTTCCAACTAGATTGTTCAAGATTGTTCCATAGCAATACATTAAAACACCCAACAAGTTATTGTGCAACTTCGTTACTATTCATATGAATAGACGTAAGCTGGAAATTGTTCCATATTTTTCAAAAGGACATATCAACAACCTGCCATTAAACAGATATATGTGTCTGTCGTTGTAACACAACGTGTTATCGAGTGTGTGTGTTTTTTTTTTTTTTTACCTTTTCTTGCTGAGATTTTGGGAAACAATGACAAATGTGTAACCTAATGCGAATGAATGGCAGCCCTTGGACCATCGTACGAAACTCGAGTCTCTCGGGGGTTTTCTCTCCGTGTTCCCTATATTGTTGTACATGGGCCAAACGGAGTAGGGTTTCAGGATAATAGATTTTTTTCTCAGCTGTTTCAGCGAGGTGTGAGAAGTAGGACATGTTTTCTGAACAACGTATGTTGCAAGCCAGCGTTCTCGAGGCGCGCGCTCTGCCACTCGGTCAGGGTTGCCACATTTCTCCGTCCAACTCCACACAGTGGATTTTTTAAAAACCCTGATTCCTCCTTGAAAAATAATCCTTTCTCTAGAAAACATTTTCCATATAGAAGCGTACTCTAATTTTATTGCATTCCTTTCTTTTAATCTGTATACACTCTTTTAGTTAGTTGTAAAAACTTTAAGTGACAAGAAGGGATAAAGGCATTTTGTAATCCCAGGACACATAATTGGGAAGCTTTCCATCAGCACCTACGTGTGCAGGCATAATTCCTACATTCCAACATAGCAGAAAAGCTGACAATCACTAGTCACGAACTTTGATATAAGGCCACTTACACTTTTAGTTCTCTAATCCTATAATTATAGCTAGTATAACACGGTACAAAGGTAGAATGCAGTAACTACTATTTTAGTCAAAATTTAGTTCTGACTGAAAATGTGTTTTATCTTGTCACACAATTACCAGGTTCGAACTTGTTGTAAAATTCTACCTATACTCCATTTGGCTGGACACTTAAAACACTTTGTAGGACAGTATGCTCAACCCACTATTAATAAATTAAGGTCCAGTTGATTGCAAGCATAATCTGTTTTTCTCATGCATTATTAAGGACATAATATCAAGTATTTTGTTATTATTAAACTTATACTTTCAGAGTGTTGAACATCCAAACGTTGAACATTTAGAAACAGGTCGTATGATTTTTAAATGAAGTATTTTGTGAAAGAAAAAGGGTTTGGGTATTGCACACAAAATACCTAGTTATCTATAATTATATAATATAGGTTTAGGTCAGACACAAAATGCAAAACCAGATTGTATCAATGGCTTAACATTAGTAGGCAGCCATACTGAAACCTGGTGTTGCATTTACATCCTCTTTTCAGTTAATTATGCTGTAAAGACTTACAAAATATAAGCATATAGTCTATCAGAGCTTCTGTGGTTCAGTGACAAATTCTGTCCGTCTGCTTGTGCCTGCTTTCAGAGAGTCTTATTGACTCAAGCAGGGCAGCTGGCAAGCGCGACAGGCAGTTACACATCTGTAACGCCAACATATTGAATCCCACCGACACTGCTGGCCTGCGGCTCACACACTCGCTCCCTTGCAGTGTGAGAGATGCCTGAGGCATGACTTCACAGGACAGGTGCTGTTAGCTGCACGGCCTCATAGCAGTGCTGAAACATCAAAGACTGAAAGCAGAGAGAATTGGACAGAGCGCCTGATCTGGCTTCAGTCCTGCTCCTGGCTCCTAGGTGTTTAAAACCCACCGAGAGCGTGTGAGGAGGACAGAAGGTCAGTTTGCTCAGAGAACTTTGTGTGGAAATAGAAGAGCACACACCAGTCTGTTAGTAAAGAATGGAGGAGGAAGCTATATTGATGGCCTCTTTCAGCCCTGCAGATTTGTGTACCCTTGGCCGCGGGGTATTTCTGTACCATGAGCGCATACATACATACTCACACACCTACACACACACACACAGGTGCCTTTTGGAACATAATGCTAGTTTCACCTGGAGCTCTTTGAGCTTCCCCACCCATGTCAGCACCAACCACAAAACAAAATGTGACCGCCTTGCACTTTCAACTTCCCAAGCCAACTTGTACAGAGACATTCCAAATGGGTCGTTGCCCCTCTCACACAGCTTGCTCCTCATCCCATTTCTATGCCTTTCAAAACTAAAGGGTGGTGCCTACTGTCCTTCATGCTCTTCTGTCAGATATGTGCCTGTTATACGGAGCTGTGTGCTGAGCTAAGGGCTGCAGTGTGAGTGGCCAGGTGGGGAGAGCGTATGTGTGTGTCAGGGGGAGTGTGCGTGGCTGGGGGTGTTGGATGGGGAAGCGTGGTGCCCACGGGGAAAACACCTGCTCACCCTTGCCCAACTCCCCTTCCACCTGCCTCAGCTGCAGGCTGCCAGGCATCTGGCCACCTCTGGGTAATGGAGCTGTCACGGCTTCAGGCCGCTCACTGCACAACTCTGACCTCATTTATGCGGCCTGTCTCTAACGCCACGGTCTGTCCATTATCAGCCTGGCGTTTTGTGTGTCTTGCGTGTTCTTATGGGATTTAAAAAATGAAATACTAGGATTTGCGATGCCGTTTTTTTGTAGATTGGAATATGACTTTGCATTGTCTACACAAATAAGTCCACATAGATGTTTGTATGTAATTGATTTTACACCAGCACTTGAAAGGAAATGCAGGTGTACAACAACAACAACACTACTTATCACACTCAGCTAAAGGAAAACTTCAGCGTGTTTCAACCTAGTCTCTATCAACCACATCTGTAGTGTATGTGTGATTGCCATGGACAATAATTTCAACACTTTTCCCTGTACTGAGAAAGGAACAGGAATCTTGTTTACTCAAAACTCACTTATAATGAAAGTCTAATGGCAGTCATTATGAGGCGTTTATAATTGATTGACCCTTTATGATTTACCACATACCAGCAATGTAGGAAATATATATTTTTATATAGGAAATATAGCTTAAAGGCTTTGATGTTTTGATTGCCAGTAGGAGCTATATGTGTGTGTGTGTCTGTGTGTGTGTATGTGTGTGTGAGAGAGAGAGCGAGAGAGAGAGAGAGAGAGAGAGAGAGGGAGGGAAAGAGCATCATTTGATCCCTCTGAATGGCAGATACAATAGTGGCTTTGATAGAAGCAGCGTTTGTGCTGCAGCGTAGTGCTGGCAGATAGGGGTCACCTCAGTCTGGCCACCGTCCACACACTCGGGAATAATGCAGTCTCACAGGGTCAGCGGAAGGCTAAAGATGTGTGATTAAAGACTGTGCTGTTGAGGCAAGACAGTGTGAGCCCATCTAATGTTTGTTTACACAACACTTTGCTCTCATTCTCCTCTTGTGCATCTCTGGAGTCTAATTCACTTTCAAACAGTCATCAGGAATAGGAGCACACACACACACACACACACACACAATGGCTTCGTTCACCTTCAGCACTTGCTGCAGAGGTCACTGAACAGATGGGCATCCACCTTGAATTGTTGAACCTGCGTATTTGAAGTGTAAGCTCTGCAGCTAGCAGGTCTCTTAAGCATTCGCCAACGCTGTGCCACACACACCCCAGCTCACTGCTGCCATTTACACCCCAATGCCACTCATCACCTCTCCTCAAAATGAACCCACAACCAAAGATGTTCACAAAAAGGGCTGAAATTCGCAGCTGGTAGGGAACAAAGCAGCAGACTGTACTTTTAGCAGCTGCACCATGTTTTTTTGACTTGAGCCAAATAGGACTTAACGAACGATTTTGGGGGACAATTCACACAGATGTTTTACTTACCTCAAATGGAGTCAATAATTCTCTACATGTTTGGTGTCCAAATCTTCTAAATCTAGCCACAAGACAACAGTAGCTGACAAGTAATGGAAGCTAATGGATGACCACCAGTCGCAATCTGTAGGTCAGATTAACGAACTTGACACAAACCTTGTTGAGTTGGTATGGACTTAAGGTTGATAAAGTTGATATTTCCCTGAACCATTGCTTTAATAACCTGGTAGGATGGACTGGGAGACGAGTATGGCAAACAGTCTGCAGTTCCGAGTTCATAAACAGAAATGATTGCAGGGACACCATTAACGTCAAACTCCGGGGGATATGTGGCATCTCTCTGACATTCACTCATCATTCCAGCAGCTGGAAACAATAAAAACTGATATTGCAAAGGGCTCAGCCTCAGACCTGGTCCCCTGAGTGTGTTTTGGTGAAGGCAATAACCCATTAAACCATCCCCACCTTGTAAGTTGCTGTTCTGCTAGTAAGAAACAAAACAAGGCTTTAAGGAGCTTGACAGCGCTATAATTTTTTAGAAAAGCCAATCATAGGATGTGTTATGGCACGCTAGGCAGCCCTTTTACACTGGATCAACTCTTGAGCTGCAAAACCTGCAGCTATTCATGATATATACATGCAGTAATTCTCCTTATTACTGTGAGCATGACATTTCCTCTGCTATTGCACCCTCGGCCTCTGTGCTATATCTCTCACTGCACAAGCGTGCCAGCATACAGCGCAGCTTCAAGCACCCATTAGCAACAATATAATGGGTGGAACATACTAATATCGTTTAGAAAACAATAACATACTTGTATTATAATTCCATGATTAAATATTACCAACTATTGTTCACTGCCAATTTGTTCTGTAAAATATAGAAACAGTTTTCTAGGGAAATTATTTGTTTCCACGGAGTCATGTAACCGATTTTCAACAGTGTCAAGAATTTTCAAGGTTTTCAGTCTAATATAACGAGATTATATCATGGTTGGATTTGCTCGCAGCCATGTTTTACAAAAAGAAAAGCTCGGCTCATGGTGCCGTTACTCTGAGCTTTACCCTGGTGAGAGGCTGTAAAGCTTTATCCAGTCCAATCATCTGCTAATGCTCGTGGAGATGATGATGATGATGGAGCGTCGGCCTCTCGCGCTGAGCTAAAAGAGCCATCACGAGCCATCTGTCCTCTCACAGCCGAGCAGCATCCCTCCTTTTCCAGCTCTCACAAATCAAGGCCATGCTTTAGTACCACTCTCACATGCATCATCCACTGCTTAAGAGCAAACGCAATAGCCAGCAAGGCCATGCAATACACCATTTTAACAACATAAATGAATAATGCATTGCGCAAAACATGAATAATGCTGTGCTGCACAAAATTCTGTGACTTGTTATAGTTCCTCAATGCTGAATAGACTATGAGCAATTAGCACTTAGAAACGAAGTGCTATTATGTCTAAAGAAATAATAATTTTATTTAACCATGTCTAAGATTGTATCCTATTATGCCCATAGAATCTGGTAGCCTTTTTTTAAAAAATAGATTGTTTAATAGAATGAAAGCAAGGCCCCCCCACACACATTTGGATGTCTCTCAGTGGTCTTCATCTTTGACTTCAACTAAGTGGCATAAGCTGTATAAATAAGAGTCAGCATCCCTGTTAGTTTGATTCATAACTCAGACATGGTGTTATTAATCACCAAAGCCTTTTATCTCACCAAGCGTTTGGTGTCTCATGCTAAAGAAACAGGATGGTTTCCAAGGTTATTATACAGACAAGAGTGTCATTCAGTAATGTTTGTTGTGCGTCAACATGCCACACTGTTATTAATAAACATGAGATAAAATAGATAGTATGACAACTTTTTGCCAGGACAAAATCAAAAAGGCAAAAAGGCAAAAATGAGAATAGCATGAAATCAGAATGCAATCAGAATGTATTGAATAGAAGGCAGCACCCAGGGTTGAACTTTATGCTAAGATGGGGGTGAATCCTAAGCCGAGATTCAGACGCGGCCCTTACTGACACAGCTGGAGAATTCGGTAATCAGCATGGCAGCCCTATGAGTTGGAGGTGGTCATTTCTCGGCGCTCCGCGGCTCTCGAGGGCCACTTGAACCTTGATGAAAATCACCAGTAATCACTGATTATGCAGTCCAAAGATACGTGAAACGTAATTTGAAATGCAGCTTTGTATTGCCCACAGCTACTTGTCGTACAAAGGTGTGGTGATGTCATTTAAATAAAGCTGCTATCACTCTGATTCTGATTTCATATATGCACTGTGAAAAAAGGCATGCATGCATTTTTTAAAATCAATCTGACAAGAATTTTCAGGATAGTTCTGATGGCTCCAAGATGCCCTCAGCTCTCAGTGAAGATGGACAGAACGCTCTCAAATTTATTTTTATTTAAAGACAATTGGACCTCCACCCTGGAATGGTGTGTTCATTTCCCTGGGCAAGGACATCCGCATGTGCGTGCAGCAGGCCCAGATACCGATAATCTAATCTGCGAAGGAGGAGAGGTCTCCATCCCAGGGTGTTTCTTTACCGTCTGATATGCTTGTCTTGCCTGCCAGTGCTCACTCTGTTTATGCCGTGCCACAGCAAACACTTATTATGTCTATTTTCTCCATCAGTCTGCGGTACAGGCACTACAATTACAACTAAAGTGGAAAGAAAGTGAAAACAGATCATTCCTTTCTCTCTGTAAACAGACCCTCTGCAAAGCAAACTCCGGCTGCTTCCTCTCCCAGGCCGTCTAATCTCAGCCCTTCCGTTGGTCAGCACTGGCACTCTCCCACTTTCACGCCTCGGTGTGTTGGTGGGATTTGTAAGAACTGCATATCTCAGCAGCTTCCCATCAGACAGCAGCATGTGTCTCTTCACTCAACCTGAGGGGAAGTGGATGACAAGAGGAGGTGACCGCTCTGGATAAAGCAGTCTGTCTGACATTCTTTCCACTTAGCACGAAGGCTCGGGCCGAGTTCAGCTGATGTGCGGCGGCAGAGATTCAGCATTGGCAACCGGAGTGTCTGCAAAAAGCAACTGATCTGATTCTGTATGTGATAACACAGCTCAGGCACACATTTAGCCGATTTGTGATGTCCACTAGGCAACCAATCACAGCACGTTAATGTTAACCAGCACGTACAGTTGTACATGCAAAGCTGTTTTATCCATACATTGTAACCCCCAAATGTTGAAAATCATTCATTCAAGTGAGTGAAGAAAACCTGACATTTATTCAACAGTTGCACTAAATGAAACATGTAAAGTATCTTCAACTGTTTCTTATAAAACTAGCAAGTTTAGATTTGGTTAAAATATATTTGCAGTTTTAAGTGAAAGGGACTGTCTATGATCTGAGACTTGAAGGAAAGAGTTTCAAAAGCGTTTACGTCTGACGTCATATTATCAGCCGCTGCTTGAACTTGGTTTTCTAAATGTTCACTCCACAGTAGCTGTAGAAAAGGAGTCACAGCCATGCGTCCAAACCTGCAGCCAATTTTATTTTCAACCACCCATTTGACCACAAATCAGATGTCTTCCCACTAAAAATGTTTTAAAAAAGAAAAGAAAAAGGAAAATGTGTGTGTATAAATCGCATCGGTGCAGTGCATCACTGCCATTGTCAGAATGAGCCGAAAACAATGTTTGTTCTTCGCGATCCTGCCGTTGGTTTGCGGCAAAAACACCGGCGCTGCTCTATTTTGGGTACATCAAACATTTCAAGCCTGTAGCAGCATGGTGGATATGGCCGACTGGTTCAGGAGCTGCGGGTAGGAACGAATGTCTGGAACAACAAAAAAACAAAACATGGATAATGTTTCACAGTGGGGGGAAAATAAATAAATAAATAAAGCACACCACCGTCCCTCACTCCCACTGGTAGTCACCACATTGCTTTGCGCTCTGCCCTCATCGCGTCGCCAACTTTCCCTTTGCCTCCAGTTAAACGATAGCAATTTTAAAAAAATCATTTCTTTAAGTTTTGTCTGGATATTATGTTGTATACTTAGCTAGATAAAACATGCAACCTCACAAAATTGCTTAAAACTTTGAATGACTGATAATCTTCTCAGTTCTTGCAAGATTGTCTGTTCTTAGCCTGTTGCTTTTATTTAATATTTATAGTAAGTTAACTGATACAACTAACGTTAGTTGATTTGTATCTTTTGAGTTAGTGGTACTCTGTTTATTAAAGGCAATCAGTTGCCACAAAATCTTTAAATATTCAAAATGTAACTTTGAGTTGTAATTATTTCTCTCGTAAACAATGGGTTTCTGCAACATTAAATATTTACTGTACATATTCAAAACTGTTTATTCATGTTGACTCAATTATGTTGCGTGGTGGGAATGAACAGTTTGAGTTGCATGAACTGAAAAATAATTTTAGTGCTATGCAATTAAAATGTTTGTGTAACTAACCTTAAACATTCTGCAAAGTTCTGACTTTTAACTTTATGAAGTCAGTTCACATTTGGGCCAGACCTGGGTCGAAATTTAAAGCAATGAACATAGGGCTGGAAGTGGGCCGACTGATAAAATATCTGGCATGCGGTACGTGGCCCGGATATGGCTCGAGTGTTTGGGCTAGGCTCAGGCCTAGACTCAAACCGAAGATGGTCCGATAGAATTAAAACTCGGCATTTAGCACTCGGGACGGATGTGGCCCTATTATTTTTGACTATCTGGGTTAGGCCTGTATTTATTTATTGGGGCAATCTTGTTAGAAGCTGTTCATTCCTGTTGTGATATCAGTTTTGACCTTTTTACATTTCACTCTCTTTTATCTCTTGAAGTTTCTTCTAGAAATGAGAGGGTTATAATTCCACCACCAGCCTGTAGTGTTGACACCAAACATGATGCCTCCGTAAACTCGTGTTGCTTGTATCAAATTCTGATCCTTCTAACAGCAAAAAAAATGAAGCAAAAGGAACCTGGATTCATCTGACCAGGCAGCCTTTTTCCACTCCTCAACAATCCAGTTTTTTATTTATTTATTCCTGTGCCCACAGGAGACTTGCTTTCTTGTTCTTTGCTGACAATATCGGCACTCAAAATGGTCTTTGGCTGTTGTAGCCCATTCAAGACAAAATTGAATAAGTGATGCGTTCTGAGATGATATTCTTCAGATTCTGGTCGTAGGCTCTCTGTTTGCTTGTGCGATTCCCATCATGCTCCTTTGACCTTCCACAAGTGTTTGTTGCTTTTTCGCTTCGTTCTTGGTAAACCTTTGAAACAGATGTACTTGAAAAGCCCAAGATGGCAGCTATTTGGGAGATGCTAGAATCAGCATGCCTAGTGCCATCTATCATATCATGTTAAAAGTCAGCAAAGTCATTGTTTTGCCCATTTCAGCGCTCAACTGACCACTAATTAATGTTAAAAAATGCTTGTTTGCCTTATCTTTTACCACATACCACTGTCACATGATGTATGACTTGATGGTGTGTGTGTGTGGTGGGGGCGGGGTGTGTCTAATGAACTTTGCCAATAGATTGTTCACAAATTATGGTCATCAAAATTAGGATCAATGAATGATTTCTAATTTCAAATATTTTTCATATCAGTCATCTATCATTGAAACTGTTTAAACAAAACAAACATTAGATAACAGGTTTGTATACGTTTAGTCTGCTCCTTTTTGCACTGCACTGATCCAGCTTAGGTTTATGGAGTGCAGCTGCTGTATGGAGTGGAGGAAAACTGGCGTCAGTGCTGTTGGGGCTGCTAATGAAAACTGGCTCCATTAGCGCAGGTATAGTGGGTGAGAAATTGCTCTGTGAGCAAGGTAATCGTGCACATGTTTGAATGTATCAGGTGAGTGGAGGGTTAGCACCCAAAGGGATGGAAACCACTTTCATTATGAGGCTCCAAATAACATGAGATGAGGTGATATTTTCATTGCATTGCATTGGGGGACTATGCTCAGGGAAGATACTCAGGGGAAATGCCTCCTGCCATTTTCAGGATATGATGGAGGAAGAAATGTACATGTCTATGGATGGGTCCAATATTGCATGTTCACCTCGAATTGTAAATTTATGTGGTCTGGCCTATTTTTATTACAGTCTTTGTTACCACAGCCAGCATCAGAGTCTCCCATGTATGTGTCTATGGAAAAGCAGGGGGTTTGGCTTCTGTATATTGCCATACATGCAAGAATGCAAGCACTGTCCTGATGATTTAATAATGGGTTTTATTTGCCTTGGTAAAATTCACTATTTAAAAAAACAAAAAACATTGTAACTTTCTTTTTAATTAAATAAGTAGCATTATTGAGTCAGTGGAGAAAAATACTCTAATAAATACTCTTCCTGAGGTGCTGGGAGTCGCCATGGCAAACCTAAAATAGTAATTTAAAGTCAGCGCGTGATGCAAAGTTCACTTTTTTTTTGTGCAGAACAGGTAATATATTTGAGTTGTTTGTTAATTAGCTACCTAGCTTGCAAAATGATAGCCTGCCAACTTACCCTTTTTGTGGCATTTGCAGCTAATGTTACCCAGCTTTGAAGTTGCTTTAGCCAGCTGGTTCACTAACGGTGTGTGTTTGGCTGTCTTTGGTGTTCCAAGACAGGTTTTGTCCGCCGGGCAAAGTTGCTTTCGGTACGTGTATTTTGTTTCTTGTTCTCTGATCTGTTTTTTTAATCTAGCTAGCTAACATTAGCTGGCCAGTTCACTACTGTTGGCTCCGTGTACTTGGCTGTTGAGACGTGCCTTGGAGAGATTGAATCACCACAGACTGAATCCCCTCATCTGTAACAAGCTCTTGTTACTCTTGTTAAAGGTCCCACAGTGCCCTGTTCGTGCATTGCCGCCCCAACCCACAGCGCAGCAGTTTACCTGTGCTCGCTCGCCGTTCTTAACACTGGTGCTGGTGGCACTGCGAGCATGCGGATTGTGGCCATCAAACGGACCGTGACTGGCAAAACCATGCTGATATGAGCACAGCTACAGCTTTTGGAGGACTCACTCAACTGACCATTTTTGTTTTAAATGTCTTGTTTTTTAGCTTTTTGTTCGCTTTTATCGCTAACTACACTGTCAGCCATGAGACTGACTTGCCACTCTCATATCTAACGTTAGCCTGTATATTTTAAGTAGCACTCTGTAACTGTGATAGGCACGTTGATGTGCACAATGTTTTTATTTTCATGACACTTATGTAATACTGCAATAATGGCAGCAGGTTGTTACATGCTCAGAAGACAATTTGCTCACAATGTCTTGTATACTTAATACTCCTTGACTGACTCCTTGATTGACTTCCCACTCAACCAGCGGAATAGTCTGTGTGGGCGAGGGGTACGCAGCACAACTGATGTGACAAAATGTACATCTTTGAGCTGTTTTCAATCTACCAAGAGATCTCCATAAGCTAGATGAGTTGCAATGTATTGATTTTAATTGTTAGTAATTCGAAGTCTTGGTGGATATTTTTAAGGAGTTACAGAAACGCTCAACATTTAAACCTTGCTTACTCATTGGGCTCAAACAGAATGAAATACTTAGAGTATGTGACATGCATACTGTACATGGTGTTAATGAACATACACATTACTCCATTAACTATTGCTGTCCATGAGAGTCTTGGATACATTTCAGGGAGCAAGCGGCAAGGACAACTTCAGTATCTGAAATGGAAGACTTTGAAATATTCCATGTACTCCAGTGTTTTCGTCAAATAATAATACCTTTTGGTTTGGACAGTTCACATCCAATTTAATGTATGTCTTTCAAGATACAGTGGGGTCCAAAAGTCTGAGACCACATTGAAAATCCAGCACCATGTTTCACTGTTGTTTTGATACGCTGTGGTATCAATCTCTCTTTTGTTCATCTCCTTACATAAACCCTTCTGTTACATCCATAAATCTCAAACTTGGATTCATCAGTAAATAGGACTTTTTTCCAGTGATCCACTGTGAAATGTTGGTATGTCTTAGCCCATGCCAAGCATTTAGCCTTGTTTCCCTTCCTGAAAAGTGGTTTAGAGACGCTACTCGTCCTTTGAGACCACTACGAGCTAGAGAAACGAGCTGGAGAAACCCTTAAATGTTCTATGTAGAACCCTACAAAAGTAGAGCCCTTTTAGGAATCCAAGAACCCTTACCTATCCAAGTAACCCTTGAATAACTTTCCTGAGTCTAAGCAGCCTTTTGGTCTAGAAACAATATCTGCTTGTTACTGTAAATTTTAATATAATATAACATGTTGTGACATGTTGACTGCATAAAAAAAAAAAAATGTTTAAGCTGTCTCCATAGACTGCCAAACTGTTCCTATAACAAAGAACACCAAATATAATAAAATGAGAATTCTAATTTTATATTAAAATAATAGTAAAACACCAAGCAGGAAAAATAATTCTTACAAACTGTTGATGAATTAATGCTTAACATTATTTCTCTGGTGTCACCGATTTGATCCACTTTATTACAGTAGCATTGCCATTGCTCATATCACAGGATTTTACTGCTTTGCTGTGTTGCTACAGTTATACAAGGTGGTGGCTGCACAGAAATCACTATGAATGCCAAGGATTTGTATGTGCATGTAATGTATCAGATTATTTTAAGTGCATCAAGGAGAGTAAGAGAATAATCATGATAATAATAGGTGTAGTAAAGACATAGGAAGAAATATTTGGGATATGAGAAAAAGTATTATCATAACCGTACTTCCTTACTTCCCTTCATCATATTCCTTCCAAAATGCACATTCTCTGGTCTGCTGTAAAGTATGATTCATATGTAATAGCCTGCTCTTGCCCTGCAGTGTTGTATTTTTTTATCAGTGTGGCTGTGATGCATGTTAAACAGCGAGCACTCTGTCTCATCTTTCTTTCTCCCTCTACATCTGAAAGAATTACAGCAACAATTCAATTTGTGCACATTTTTTCTTCCTCTTTAGCATTCATTATTGTTTCTGTAACTAGTGCAGCCTGATATCACCAGTGTTACATCCTTACCGGCAAAGAGCATCCATTAAATGAAACTAAATTAGGTCTACTGCATAAACCTTACTACACAACCACAATTCAAAACAATTATTTTGCTACACTACATATTTGTGTACTGCAGGATTTCCAGACCCATATCCCAAAGGGCCACAGCACTCAACAAGGAGTTTTTCTCTGTGCTAACACACCTAATTGATTTACAAAGCATTTACATATTTCTTTTGGCAGATGCTTTTATCCAAAGTGACTTACAAGTGAGGCGTAATGCAGTCCAAGCATCTAGCAGTTAACGAAGTTGATTCAGCTTGATAACATAGGAGTCAAGTCAGGTGTGTTAGAGCACAGAAAACGGTCAAGTCTGTCAAGTTAGATTTATTTATAAAGCCCAGTCACAAGCATGTCTCAATGGGCATTGCAGGCCTTTGACAATTAAACCCACCCAGCCTTAGAACCTCCAAAATAATAAAATATCTTCATGGAGTTTGAAAACCCTATTATTTTCAATACCAATGCTTTATTTTAAAAAATATAATAAAAAAAGGCCACTAGGTGGGAGACTAGACTATAGTTTCAGCAGGAGCCTCATTGCTATTTGGGTGATGCTTCTCTTCCTGTGGTTTCTGTTTTTGGCTGAAATCAGTTCCGTGCATACAGTACACTGACTACGCTTTACTGTGTATCACATGAAGTATCAACATATTGGATTGGAGCTATATTAAGCCAGCTTCTGTGATTGCAGGTGATTTGATTAAAAACTCAGTTGAGCTAGACACTTCAACAGTGCTGCCATCTTAGAAGGAATAACTTCATAGGTTGATGTCTCTAACTTGATTTGAGGTTTGAATGTCAAACGAGATTACCTGGGACAATGCGGGTAAATTGTGCTGTGTACGGATGTAAGAATCACAGAAACGTAAAAATAAAACAAGCGGACACTTTTCACAGGTGAATGCTCTGACAATATGTGTTCTCAGTTTATGAGGGACTTTATGCGGGAGATAAGACAGAGGTTAGTTGGCTAACTGTAATTAAACATTTTAAAGAGCGCTTGGGTTAAACTGTCTTTACATCTTTATAGCAGTCACTAAAATTGATTTGCTAAGAAAGAAAAAAAATCTGTAATCAGCAACTAGAAATATCAGCATTAACCAATCAGTTAACTTATTTGCATGGAGAAGGTCCTCTGTGCTTGTCAATTATTTTGTGCACACAAGCAGCTGGTACAAGGGTAATCTATAACAAAACAGGAAGTGAAGCGCTAGCTTGATGGAGTAGGAGCCTAGGACTATGACGGAGTAGCTTACACTACAAAACAGCCTTAGAAACCTGAGAGATTTGAAGGGCTTGAATACTGATGCCAGCTTGCTTTGCTTCTGCACAGGGGCAGTTCTACTACTAACTTTTGATTAACCGAAGGAATTAATCCTGTTAGAGGAATTTAGTTTATCTGAATGAACAAAAAGTATTTACGTGTACTGATGCCCAAGACAAGAGAACCAGGAAAACCAACAGCCATATAGAAGGTTGTTTGATATTTAGAAAAAATCAGTTCTATGGAGAAAGATGAAAAGAGGCCAGCTGATTTCATCTGCAGAGAACACTTGTCACTGAAAGGAAGATACAGGAAACATATAATTGCATATGTGCTATCATTTTACCCCAAACAACTTGCTACAAAAAGGATATGAGAAGCCCTTGAGCTGTGGGCCAAGCAAGTCAGTGACACACCTGCAAAGTCCAAATACTATAGTGTACCATTAACCACCCCTGGCATCTACTCATGACAAACATAGAGCCAACATTTTCGAAGGCTGCTGATTCATATGGTAATGAAGGTCAACTAAGTGAAAATATCAACAGAGGACATTTTGTACAGGTCAGAAGTAGCTACTATGCAGGATCCAGAAAAAAAGGTATATAGCATTCCCTTAGTTATTACATACCTACTCAATTAATTAATGAATTAATGAATGAATAATTACAACTCATGTGCGTAAAAACAGGAGCCCATTTGTATGCGTTTTTTTTATTCGCACGTAAGTGAAGACTCCTGCTAGACTCCTGACGGAACCAGAAAAAGAGAAAGCATCTCTCCTGTCCTGTCCTCCCTTCACTGGCTACCAGTCAAGTACAGAATTGAGTTGAAGGTTTTATTATTGGTTTTTAAATCTCTACACGGCATGGCACCAAGCTATATCTTCGACCTCCTCTGCGCCCATTCTACCTCTAGAGCTTTTAGATCCTCTAACCAGTTGCTTTGAACTATTCCATGGACTCGATGAATGAGGTTTAATGGTGACCGGGCCTTTTCTGTTGCTCTGTTGCAGCCCCGAGATTATGGAACAGCTTACCCTTTTTTATGAAGGCATCCCCCACAATAGACATTTTTTAATCCAGTTAAAAAATATCTTTATTCTCACAGGCGTTTGAGTCTTTTTAAGGTCTGTAGTATTGAGTCTTCTATTTTGTCCTGTCTTGTCATCTGTGGTTTTGTCTTTTACTGCCTTTTATTGTTTTACTCATTTATTAATTTATTTCATTTCATTTTTGTTTCAAATTCCTTGATTTTATTGTGCACTTTGGCTGACACGTGTTGTCTTTTAAATGTGCTATATAAATAAAACTTGACTTGACTTTAAGCATAAACTCAATAAAAATCCATCCAAATCCATTTTGCCAATTTTCTTGTTTATGCCATTCATCTCTGTATTAGCCTGATATCGGTATATTTGACCCTGTGCATGCTTTTAACGAATTGTTGATAAAAATTGTATGTCATTGTCATTTTACAATTGGGCCGCTCTGCGCGACATTACTACCTTCACCGTTGGTCACGAAAATACCAAAAATATACAACGCCGCAATGTTATGCTTTATTTCTGTGCATGCACCATGTTCATGAAAATAGAACCCACTAGGGTCCACAGGAGTGACTGTGGGGAGATGTAGGAAGTTTATGAATTAAATATAAAATTTCAAACTTCACATGATCAGTTTTCTTTTAGTTGTATGTATGGTACAATTGCATTGACTATTTCACTTTTTATCATTACACTGCCTTTTCTGTTATACCCTACTTCTCACACAATCATAAAGGCCATTGAATATTAAAAGTAAAAGCAGAAATTCAAACCACATTTTAATTATCAGCCATTACACAGTTGGCATAATTATGAATGGAAAGGATGACGCAATGCAGAGACAATTCATTAAAAATGTAAATATTGACCTGGAACTTTGTCTGAGTTGGATGGTGTTATTTACTGAAGTTGCAGCAACCTCCTCTGTAGATGAAATGTATTATGCATATGGTCACTTCAAAAAGTACATTGACAAGATGGTCGAATATTTAAGGTATAATCTTTGATTAGTGAATTATCAACAGTTGTAAGAAGTATTTTAGAGCAATACCCTAATATTCGACCATCTTGTCAATGTACTTTTTGAAGTGGGACATTATTGACATAGTAATAGAAAATTCAAAGTGTCAAGCACGCACACAATTACACATAGACAATTTTTTAAATAAAATGATCCTTGTAGACCTTAAAATATGAATGTATTTGTGTGCGTG
>JAOUQW010000009.1:15954709-15980178 GCA_028565825.1 Olivaichthys viedmensis
TGCATAAACACTAGAATCATATTACAATCATTTTATAGATGGATCTGAAACTAAATGGAGTTTATATCACTGAAAATACTGAATCCAAACTTTTGAACGCTAGTGGATATTGTGTGCACACACAGTCACATTCACACATAATGCTAACAGAAATATTCTCTTTTTGCCTCTGCATGTGTGGTATAGCCCTGCTGGGTAGGAGGACTGTTGTTGGGTCAGGCTGTACTCGGGATGATGTAATCCTCAGAGGACGGCTGGCAGGCCTGATTCACTGAGACTGATTGGAGATCAGTGGGAGTCCTCCTGTCTCGGCCGGCTCACTGAACCACTAGAGCAGCAGACTCAACATGATGTTGGTGTATAATGGTGTATAATGGCATGGCTGAACACAGAGGGGAAAAAAAGCATCATGTCCCTTTTAGAGGTTAAATTGCATTGAAATATTGTTACTTATGGATCTTGAATTAACATGACCAGTTCTCTCCTGACACGAAATTATCATGATGAGAACAGCACAATCCAATTACATGCTAGGCTGTTTAGTCCAAATGAATGTACTATAATAAAAAAAAAGAAGTCAATAAAGTCCCACCACAACAGCCTCTTTAGTTAATGTGCAGTATTTCATTTTAGCGGAGTCAAAAGTTTAGGTCCATTAAGTTCTAAATAGAATAATGGGCTTGTGTTGAATGGTTGCTCTCAGGTGTAAGTTTTAGCCGAGGCAGTACAGTATAAAAGAGTGCTCTCACATGACTTATTTTTGGAGACGTGCCCAAGAAAACGCCAGTGGACCAGGACATACCTGAGTCACAACTTGATGAAATCCAAATTCTACCACATTCTCTGTGTTAGCTGAATAATGCCCTGTATTGTTGGATAGGAAAGAAATATTGCAATATGACTAAAGGCAACATAATGCAATCAGACTCCAGGGTAGGCAACATCCCAGCTAACAGTTTTAAATAGAACGTTTTCTGAATGTTGTGGTTCGAGGAACTTTTGGCTCCAAGCAAGTTTAATCTGTTAGGTTTTTTGGATGTTCTGAAAACGTTTTTACATAATGTATAGAAATGTTCCTACAAAGTTGGTACAACATTTTTAGTTGTAGGAACATTAAGACTAACATTTCTTATGTTTTTGTCTAATTGGGAATGTTGTGTGAGCAATGTTCTAATAACATTGTGAAGCAAACCATTATTACAGAAGTTGTTTTAGAACATCTTTGTCTGGAACATTACAGGCTAACCTTTTTAAAACCTGTCGAACCCTTAAATGAACGTTCTAATAACATTCTCTGTTAGGACTGTCCCGATCGGAAGGCAGATGAGCACTGAGGTGCCTTATTTTGTCCAAATTTGAAGGCGGCATTGCATGTATACTTCTCGGTGTAGGCAACACCATAATTCTGTTCACCTGACCAGAGTTCTATAAAAGTTTGGACAAACATGGTGGACCAAATTGGTGCTCCGATGGAGGACTACGTTTACAAGTGAGTTGCTTGTTTCGTAGATAGTTAACATTTGCCTAATAAATATAACAGTCATTTGTGTTCGTAGAAGTCATTACATGGTGTAAATTTACTAGCTAACGTAACGCAACCTCAAAGCTTATGCAGCTAGCTTATGCGGCTAACTTATATTTAGCTTTAGTTAGCCAGCTAGCTGTTATTAAGTGAACTTTAATCTGGTTGTGTTTTTTATGTACTAAAAGTAATGACCTGTGAAGACTCTATAACATATGATGACTAGTTGTGTGAGCAACGTTTGTGAAGCAAATCATTATCCTAGCAAATGCTTTTAGAACATTGCAGAAACATAATTTCTGTGAGGTTACAGCCTAAACTTCTTAGAACTCGCCAAAGTTCTGATAAAGTTCTCTGTTTGCTGGGTGGTGATCAAACTCAGGCTTTCTTCCTGATGTCCGTATGCATTTATGTAATACCTAGACTGCACCATTGTAGATCCAGTTCAATAAAACCCTTAAACTCTTGAACAGCCCCTTTCTGTTAAGGTATGCTGTGTACTGTTAAAACAGCAAGCAGTCTTATAAAGAGCCCCGATGTAAATGGCACGCATGGTAATTAAAGAACACTTCTAGCTGCCTCGCCATCTGACTGCGAGTCCGATGACATGCCTGGGGTGACTTTGAAGTAGCTGGGAAGTGATTCACAAGAGAACGGTCTGTGAACTCCTCACATGGGGAGCTGCAGGGGACCAATAACACTCTCCCACTAATCCCACACTCTCATTCTCCAAACACCATCATGCATCAGGCTGGCAGAGGAAAAGAGCACCGGCATACTGATCAAAAGAGCCGCAACAGAAGCCTTGATCAGCCCTGACTGAATCTCGGGAAGCGGGGGATTTCACTTTAGACTTTAGTAAAGTAATTTATTTGGTGATTGTGTTGTATTGTCATTTACCTGGACTATTTTAAAATACCCTGTTTCAGTCTGAATTCTAATGTACGGAACATTTATAATCCTTTCTTCTTGCATGTGAAGTTGACAATAACTGTCAATGAAAATAACTGAATATTAATTCTTTACAACATGTTGGTTCCTGTGACTAACAGTACCAACATAATCAAAGATTCACATCAAAAAGACAATTAAAGGAAATAAATGAAAGTGTCAGGATTAACTTTAATCTATAAGCACCAACGATATGGTTATAAGGTTATATGCACTGTTTATGAATGTGCTCAGAAATGAAACAACCCAATAAATGAAGGAGTTTGTCTGAGACACCCGTGTCAGCATGTGGCCTCAGCAGTGTGTGAGAGCTAGTAGGTGTTCACACCTGCCTAATTAATTTCCACACCCAGATTCCCATATGTGTGTATGTGTGCGTAAGACAACAAAACTGACTCGCTTCTCCATGCCCATCGATGGCAGTGCTGTTTTGGCATGATGCTGCTGCGAGTGTGTCTGATGTATGTGAGGGAGGAGGTGTTGTTGACAGCCACCACGGTGCGCTACCTGGCCTATTTCCACACCATAAATTTAAATGAATGAATCATGCTGGTGACATATGCTCAAGCAACTCGTTCCTTGCCAGAAGCCTGGAGGTCCGGTACTCCTGTAGCCGAATAGTAATTCCACAATCTGTTCCTCTGCATTCTCAGGAGGGAACCCCACTCTCTGAACTCTAAAAGAGAGCTCGAAGAGAGAAGCACTTTCATCCAAGAGCAACCAATCTACAAGCAGTCTCTTTTATCAGCTCTGCATTTGCCCAAACCACTATAGCTTACATAGTGTGCAAAGTGACAGAAACTCCACCATATAACAGTCTGAGGTTTTTGAAACCTGCATCCAGAACAGTTTGTCTCTATACTCTGACTATATTTTACTGTAAAAAAAAAGAAAAAGATTTTGTTTAGTATCCATTGCCCAAAGCAACCATTTTGTTTCATTCGCAGAAAAAAGAAGAAGAAACAATATAGTAAATCAGAAATTTCCTTTGCCTCAGGCAACTTCATTCCCCAAGATGGCAGAATACCAAAATACTGCTGGGTGAAAAACCAGTACACTCTCCAACAGTCACATCTCACCCAAAAGCACAAGGCTAACGCCAAGCTCAGCGATGAGCTGCCTGTCCTCTCCGCCAGAGATCCAAGCTCGCGATATCTCAGGTCTGTGCCCAGAGCTGATGTAATGCTGCCACACTCACAGATGGCTCTGTAACTTGATGCCATGTTCCCCTCTGCTCAGGCTAGCTGTCACATATTCAGCAGTATGTTAACGAAACAGACTCGGTCTCCGAGAGTCCGACTCTTTACTGCCGAGAGTCAGGTGCAGTCTGTTACCCCTGCTTTATTCCACTGGGATGGTGTGATGTGATATGCTAAACGGACCCAAGAGAGCTATGGGACGTTAGGAGACAGTGAAGCAGCCGGTGCCAACAACAGGTGTCCAACTGTAGAGAGACAACTATATCCTGCTGTATTGTGCAGATAGATGTAATATGCAGGACACCACCATATAATTTTGACTGAGCCTGCTGGGAAGGACGTAAATGTAACGTGATAGTGTAGCTCCACCATATTTTTATGGTTCCTATGAGTGTAGTATGGGGTGTGGAGGTGTGTCAAAATGGCTTTAAGCAGGAAGATGATAGGCCTGTTGTGAAATCAAAACCCTTAAAAACCCATAAAGGAGGGGTCCTTGGTGCACTTTACAATTTCCAAAGGCTATTTCAAATTAAAGCTGGACAAAGAAAGAGAGAGAGAGAGAGAGAGAGAGAGAGAGAGAAAGAGTGAGAGAGAGAGTGAGAGAGAGTACTCCATAAGACACATTTGAAATATGTGCTGGTTTTGGCTAAGCCTATTTCCCTACCACACATGTACACATGTACCTTCCCCCGGCATTTGCCACTTAAGATTAAAGGCTCTATTTCTCAGCTAGATAGCACTCCTTCAGGGCAGTAGGTTGTGTGTGTGTTTTTTGTGTGTGAGATCACCCAGGCTTCTTGATACAGGCAGATATGGATGAATCTGAGTGTCTAGGAAAGGCCTGTCTCCCTCAGACGAAGGGGAGGACTGAAGAAAGGATATGAGAGTAGTGGACTAACTGCTAGGGGCTAACATCATAACAGCCCAAGGCTGTTAAAAACACTAATCTCAGCTTCTTTCCCATATAGCTTTATGCCATTTATTTCCTGCAGAAGGTATGCTGTTTCGTTTGCCTTAACCCCTTATGTTTTGATAAGCTTCCATATTAATTGGGGGTCCCAGAGACCACAAAGGATAGTTAAGTGTTCTTTGCATCCTACTTGCAATCCTCTCTGACAAGGAAACCCTCTGTTGTAGGGTTCTACATAGAACCTTTAAGGGTTCCTCCAGAGGGACGAGCCGTAGAAACCTTCAGGGTTCTAGATTTAACCTTTTTATCTAAGAGTGTAGATAGATAAATAAAGGAACAAATATAATCTTTATTACAGAATAACCTTTCCCCTATTTGTGGCCTATTATCACAGATCATTTTACAGCTGGCATCTTTGATACTTAGTGAAAGATGTCAAAATCATTTTTATTAGCGGCTTATCAAATAAGTAAAAGTCTTTAATTATCAAACTGATAAAACAATGTTACATATGTGTTGAGGGATGTTAAAGTCAGTCTGGGGTGTCTTGGTCTCTTAGTCTGTATAGGGAGCCTTTATAAGGCTGTGACACACCAAGTCGACATGGAACTAGCGCCAACAGATGATCGCCTATTGTTGCTACCATTGCCTCCAGTCTTCTGTGAAAACCAACACACTGCAAAGACCACAGCTAATGGCTGACATGCATGTGCGTTGTGGTCCTGCATAAAAGGAAATAACTCGCTATGCCAGAAGGTGGCAGTAGTCTGTATACCGGAAATGTGGAAATAAGCCTGTGTCCCAAACCACACATTATTGCACCAAATAGTATGTCAAAATAGTATGCCACCTACCAGTATCAGTATCTATAGTGGTGTACTATTTTGCCATCCTTTTTAGAGTAGTAGGATGTGGTTTGGGACATGGCCAAACAACCTAGCCTAGCTATCATTTTCTCGCCACTGTGAATCTATTTAAACGGTCCGCTCTGAATTTAAAAAACTCTGCTTGCCAATTTCATTGCCAACTACAGCAGATCAGCTGAAGTTGAGAAATGTTGAGCAGATGAGCAGAAAAATGAACAATGACGTAGCCTACTGTTTGTGTGCCCTCTTGAGAGTCATGTTTGCCTGCTTTGGCCACTTCCGTTTCTCATCTCCTGCGCTGATTTGCAGTGATCACTGATTCAACATGCTCAATCACCTCTGATGGGCGCTGCCAAGGGGGTACAGATAGCTCTTCCCACATCATAATTAATAAATCAGACTACTAGCTAACGTTAACAAGCAATGTATCACTGGTGCAGGCCTGAGTTATAGATGACTGGGGGAAAAGAGGGCCTTTGGCTGAGACAAATCTGGTACACCTGGGCAGAAAATCACATCTGTTACTCGGAGACTCCAGGCCATCAGCTCCACCTTTACTGAGGTCTCCTCCAATCCTGTGTCTATTACTCTTACACTCTCTTATCAGAGAGACACTGTCCACAGGCTCACTAATGCAGAGGACTTTAACGCTGTGTTTAGAGTCACTGCACACTGTATTCAGCATCCTCTAAGTGCAGTGCCTACATGACATAATTACAGGGTCTTACCTTAAAGCAAAATGAGCTAAAGCTCATGTGGTTTTCTTTTAGTTAAACTACCGTATGTTTGTTCTGTAAGTTGCCAAAAATAGCAAGACAGTATCGTTGAAATGAATATTACTCTTAGTAGGTGATATGCATGTACCTTTTCTAGTACAAAACTAACTGGGGAAAAAAACAAAAACGTATGCAATATTAGTTGTAGTGTATGACTTACAACTACTTATTAATTACTGTTTTCTAAATGTCTGTAAAAAAAGATCTTTTAAAGGAGCAGTTTGTAATTTTTTTAAACCCTCCAGCTCCGATGCCTGTGACGCGAATAGCAATTGCAATAAAAACTTGGTTAAAAACAAGTTGTCAAACACCCCCCTTGTTTAAACTATATGCCTTGTGATTTGCCTTTTAAGAGAAAAGAAGCAGAGCTGAGCAGTTTCTGGGCCAGAAAAACATAAACAGAAGCCTTAAACGAAGAAACTAGTAAGATTCATTGCAAGGCAATATTGTGAATCACTGTTTTTCCAAGGTGTTTTTTTCAAGGTGTGAAATGATAATTATGTGTCTAGAAAAACATTTTACAAACCACACCTTTAAAGAGACATATTTTACTAAGGAATAATTAGAGACAGTGGCATTACTGGCAGATCATGCGGCACTTCATGGTTCCTCCTCTTATTTATTATCTATAATGTACTGAATAGTTGTTCCAAACAAAGTCTATGAACAAACATAAGAGTAGAACACATTGTGTACAACATGAATATATAATATGTTCCCTTAATGTCCTTGAGTCAATGTCTTAACTGAGAGTGTGTATGTGGGCTGAGACGACACCAGCAGATTCAAAATGTGCCATCTGTCCTAAAGAACATAAAGTCTTCTTCTATTTGACATGTTCTTTTCTTAATATCTCAATGTTTAGGAGTGTAAAGTGACCTGAACTGAAGGAACGTGTACATTGCGGAAGAACTGATGAAGAGATGGAGATGTGTCATCATGATGTCATCGTGACAAAAGGCCATGTTGGGTGCCGTAAAAACACAAGGATGAACACACACGTCATCATGACACATACACACACGTAAGGGCTCAAACCGACCCTCTTAGGTGGAACATGTCAATCAACAGTGACCTAAGGGTGATGCTATCTCAGCACAGTATGGGGTGATCTGACTCTTTAGCCAACCAAATTGCTTAGTCTGGTGGGTAAAATAAGAAATTATAGATGATTATTCAAGCTTATGATTCAGATGATGAGGCATCGCTCAGTGCACAGCTCATCTGCCTTCAGTGTCTGTTGATAAGACATTTTTCCCCTTTCCCATCCCTAAGATAAGCATTTAATATACTTATTCTACTGAGTTAATTTGCACTCTGTTGTCATAGGTCATATTTAATCAGGCTTTATGTGGTCGGCAAGTATTAAACAGTGTTGTTCTACATCAGCAGCCTACCTACTGTACATGAAAAAGGTACATCTCATTTAAGCGATTCCAAACAGCAACACTATTCATTTACATTTACAGCAGACACTTTTATCCAAAGCGACTTACACTTGAGAGAGGATACAATCCAAGCAGGCGAGGGTTAAGAGTCTTTCTCAAGGGCCCAACAGTGAGATTTGAACTGACAACCTTCCGATCACCAGCTCAGAGCCTTAACTACTGAACTACGACTGCCCCTAAACCAAACTCTCTCTCTACTCTCTCCAAAACCTACAGAGACACTGAATCAATTAAGAACATTAGCAGGATGAAGGAAGTTCAACTAGCACCGCCAGACTATTGTTAGCACATCTTGGCAAGGCAAGAGACTTTTGAAGGAAGAGAGACATGAGAAGAGAAATATCACTTCACACCGCTGAAAGCAAAAAAGCTTGGAGAAGCTATTTTTCCACCACAAACCAGTTGGAGAGGTAGCAACCGAGCCAAGCTCTGAAACAGCCTAGCCAAGCTGCACTATTATAAGAAGCAATAAAAAGAGAAGGATGATGTACAGATGTGAGTTCCACAATGGATTTTACAGTATTTCCTCTGCTTGTGTTTGGATAGCCTGTGATAGGTTTGGGAGGGTTTTTGTGTCTAAGGCTCATATAGAAACCATTAACATACACACTTCAATCCAAAAACATGATTAATTTACCAAATGTTTTCTACCCCTAAACTGGTGTTGCATGGCCTGTATTTGCATATTAAAACCTGATAGGCTCTTATATTTTATGATACAATAACACTTACCTGTCACATGTTCAATCCTAACTCAGATTTTCCAATAAGGTTTTCAGCCCTGTTTCTTAAAATGAATGAGGCCAAACTGCTGCAATTTTCGAACTCAAATTAAATGACTATTTAATCATAGAAATCACACTTTATAAAGTTTAGGGTGATTTTAAAAGAATTTTCAAAGGTACTGTGCGAGGGATTGTAGATAGGCCTGTCACAATTATGAAGTCTTGGCTGACAATTAATTCTCATATAAAAATTGTGATTAACAATTTAATTGTCTTTTCTGTTGATATTATGCCACACACAATAGTAATGTAATAATGCACATGCATATCCATTCATTGACAGTGAACATATAAGTAAGTTACATTTCTGTCTGCCTTTTAGACTGTTCATGACATAGAGGAAATGACATAATAACTTAAATATATAAAACCTATTACTGGAATACACAAATAGATAACAGACCAATAAACAATGTACTACTTCATAGAATAATTTACTATTCTATACTGTAAATGTACTAAATCTACAACACATTTAAGAGACTGGTTTCACAAAATTTTACTGTGTTAGACGACAAACCATAGTTACAAATAGTTCATAGATCAAAGGCTTTAATCAAGAAAAAATCATTAATTAATGGCTATTAATAAAATATGATGGTGCGATTTGATATTGATAAACTAATTGAAAAATAATTTTTTTTGGGGGGGAGGGGCTGATGATGGACGCCGCAGGAGACGTGGCCGAGTTCCTGGACGCCGCAGGAGGCGTGGCCGAATTCCCTGACGCCGCAGGAGGCGTGGTCGAATTCCCTGACACCGCAGGAGGCGTGGCTGAGTTCCTGGATGCCGCAGGAGGCGTGGCTGAGTTCCCTGACGCCGCAGGAGGCGTGGCCAGATTCCCTGATGCCGCAGGAGGCGTCGCCTCATTTCCTGATGCCTCATTCCCTGACACCGCAGGAGGCGTAGCTGAATTCCTTGACCCCGGTGAGGACGTCATCGCTGTGGCCCCGGGCTTTGGGGACGACGACGCTGTTCCGCCTCCTGATCCCGGCGAGGACTCCTCCGCGTGCCGGCGGGACCGAGGTTGTCGCCCCGCCACCTGGCTGCGCGAGAGGGTGGCCAGACCACGGCGCACAGCCGGCCTCCGTGTCGCCACCCAGACATGGACATTGGCTCCACGGGCCCTGGCCCCCCCGCCCCCTTAAGGACAAAAGGGCTACTTAAGCCCTCTTGTCCCTGTCCAGTTTGTTGGTTATTGTTTCGTGTCATGTTTAATGTTACGTGTAGTATCTGTATGTTTAAAATAAGTATGTTTGTTTGCAACGGCTTGCGTCCATGTCCTCCGTCCCGCTGCTACACCGTGACACTGACTACATAATTTTAATCTGAAAACATATGAATGTGGAATTTAATGGTTAATCGCAATCAACTTAAATAATCCCAAACAGCTTTGCGATTAGACAACTATGTAATAATTGTGACAGGCCTAGCTGTAGAATCTAAATCTAAAGAACATGTGACATGCATTAGCCTGCTTCCTGCTCTTTACCTCACTCCATACCTGCCCCTGTGTGTGCACCACTTCACAATTTGCTGGGTGACCACTGTAATGGCATTAGCTACTCTGATTGGAAGTTGTTCCATTCCAGCAGCTTAGATGAATGCGCTCAAACTTCAAGCGGTATGCTCTTGAGTGAAGGTTGCAATCAGGTCGGTTGGATGAGAGGCTGTGGGCTAATCAAGGACCTGCTCAGCTTCATTTGGGATCATGGGGGATAAGTGGAGTCTTACTCGCACAGTTGCAGCTAACGCTCTAGATCCGCCTGTTGATGTTGGCAGAGGCTCTCTTGAGCCGGATTCCTGAGGCCTGCAGCACACTCAGAGCAGACTTTATATCTGTTCTTAATCACAGCTGCAGAGGAAAGCCCCTGCATGGTAAAACTCATGTCAGTGCAAAATCCTCCTCTGATCTGAGCATCTCAAATGACCTCAGAGAGACAAATGAGAAACATGTTAGTACAGCTGTGCTGCAAGTAGTTTCTTTTCTTCACTTTCCTATGTCCTCACATAGCTTATAGAAATGGAAAAGAGACAGTATAGCAGCACAAGAAATGCTCTTTCATTCTCCATCTACTTTGTGCATCCCACATTACAAGAAGTGCACAAATTGAATTGGCGTATCGACTTGCTATCTTACTATTTGTGCATCATTACCATTAGCGCAAGGATTCATAGCATGCTATTTAACCTGTGGGAAGTGAGCAGTGCAGGTGTGTGGTTGGCATTGAGGGAAATTCTCGCAGGAGGGGCTCCAACGCTAATGAGCGATAATAAGCATGCAGGTGTTCTAGCTACTAAGTGGAAACAGCGGCACTTAAAGAGGTTATGGAGAATCAGGGAAAAATAATCTTGCTTCATTTTGACTGAGGTCTGAACCAACCCAATTAATAAAAGCAGAAGAAATCCTTCATAAAGTCTTATTGCTATTGTGCTTGCTTTTAAATGACTGATAAAGTACCTGATAAAGTATTCAGTAGTGCTAAGAGCCCCATTCCCCCTATTCTAATTAAGACTTGGAGGAGGAGGTGAGGATTGGAGTCAGTCATCTGAATGGCGCTATCCCCTGGTCTTATCCTCCACAATTAAATGTGAAGCAAGGACTAATCTTCACTGGCAGGAAACGAAGCATTAACATTTTAAATGACCTGCATGGGGTTCAGAGGTCTTTGTAGTGATTGGGAGATGGGCAGGAGGGTGCATTTGCATGCAAAGCAAGCACAACGCACATGACAATGTCAAATTTAGCATCGACACACTGGAAATGACATGAGAGAGAGAGAGTTGCGGTTCAGAGTGGCTTAGGGGAGGAAAATAATCCTTTTAGCAAACATTCGGCAGCAATATGGAGATAATTACGATGGAAATGTCATGGTTTTATCACAGCCCTGTGCAGAAAAGCAATTTCATTCAGAATGAATATGTGACTGTTTTTAAATGGGTTCACTTACACCCACGTCATGCTAAATGTATTTTATTTAAGCGTTCGTTTTCACCGAGAGACTTTAGAATCTACTCAGGTTTCGGAAAACCATCACAGAAGATTGTTTCAAAAATAATGAAATGAGTTTCTAAATATATATATATATATATATATATTTTTTTTACAATAAACAGCAGAAAACAGTAAAAACTAAATCAAATAAAAAATTTGGTTTGACCACCCTTTGCCTTCAAAACTGCCTCAATTCTCTTAGGTACACTGTAGTGCAGTTTTATGAGGAAATCAGCTGGTAGGTTGTTGCAGGCATTTTAGAGAATGTGCCACAGTTCTTCTGCAGACTATGACACTTGCTTCTGTCTCTGCAGGTCTCAGTCAGCCTCCATGATGTTTTTATCAGAAAAGTGGCCTCTTACTTAATATGTTACACTCTTAGAAAAAATGGTTCTACTTGGAACCCTTTCTGATAGGGAAACACTCTGTTGTAGGGTTCTACATAGAACCTTTATGGGTTCTTTATATATAACCTTTACAAAGGGACAACCGACTACCCTCAAGGGTTCCAGACTTGATCTTTTTGTTAATTCTAGAGTGTACTTTAAGAACATACAATGTTTTTGGAAAAAAATTGCTCTTTTCTACTGACACACTAATGCAGCTGAAAAAACAAACATCTAAGACGAAATTTTAAAAAAAGAGAGAGAAAAAACTTTTGCACAGTATATCAAATTGTCATTGGCTCTGTGCATTTTTTAGAGTAACATCTTCAGATGATGTTAATTGCACACTAGATAAAGTGTTCTTGAAAAGATAGTGAAATATTCAAACTTTATACAAATACAGTTTGCCCATTTAAGGACATACAATGACGTTACATCAAAAGCAGATGGAAAAGAATGACTATGTAAAGTATTGCACATGTGTAATATAATGAAAAAAAACATTTTATATATGAGTCGTTTGAAGATCTGAGAGGAGGCCATACTGTAAACTGAAAACTCATACTACACTGATTACTCATGTTCTCAACACTGACCACACTGAACACATGTTGGTGTTTATTGAGAGTGTGTGAGATGCAGTGCTTGACAGGAATCAACTTCTTGATTAAAGCTGTACTGTAAAAGTGTCGTTACTGCCCCCATCCTGTGCATGCTGTGACTGTAGGCGTCTTTACGTTAATTAGAAAAAGGAGTCATGTTGAGCATTATGCTTCTTGCCGGTTTTGAGACCAAAAAATTCAGTCAGGAAAGTGGCACTTTTGTACGCTTTTTAGAATAAAAGTGACCCATTGGCACTTTTCTACAAGCACATTCAAAAATCAGAACTCATAAACGGAGTCGTGTAAGAGCTCCACACAGAGGCATTATCATCATAATGCTCTTGGTCTTATCTTAAACCTCCCTGCAAAACAAAACCACTTCCACAGAATGCATGCCTCACTAAAACTATGTTAGATGGCCCTGCGTTAGCAGGTGTAATGGGTCTGAGCAAAGGTGTGATACTGTAGCGAGTGAGTGGGTGTGCTGACTTGGTAGGGTTTAGTGAATCTGCATGTCTACTAAAGGTCAGTGGATGCACACTGAGCCAGATAGGATTACTGCTGACTCACACACTTAGGCAGTGGAGCACAGTTTCAGGCATAACAAAGAGCCCAGCTATCTCTATACCTCTCTCTCTGGCTTTCTCTCATACATACATATGCACACACACATACATACCTGTTGCAGGGGTGCACTGGGGTAGCTGATGAAGCTCTGAGGACACGCTGTTGTTAGTTAGCACTTGCTCCTGTAACATACACCTTCATTGCTTCTGTTAATCAAAGCTCTCAAGAACTCCCTGACCAGGTCACTGTCACCTCGACATATGCCAGAAGACACTTCGATACAAGAGGAGGACATCTGCTAAATGACTGTGATATAGAAAAATGATTGATATTTATAAAGAAGTCAAGCGTATAGAGAAAGACAGACAGAATATATGTGTGTGTGTGTGTGTGGGAGTGGAGTAACTGTAAATAAAAAGGTCATATCTGCATAACGAAGGCCACAAAATAATCAAAGAATTGTTATCAATCCTGACAAGCAAACAGCAACAGAATCAAAAGAATGTTATAACACATATATAAAAAAGGAAGCTGTTGTTTCCCAGCTAACAGAGAACTTTCATGAAGGTCAACAACATAATGGAAACAACTATATGTTGCAGGAATGTTTATAAGCGTCACATAAAACGTTTTCAGAACACCCAGAAAACTTGACAGATTGAACGTTCTAGGCAGCAAAAGTTTCAAGAGTCATAATGTTTAGAAAACATGCTGCTAACCTAAAATTGTTAGAGGGGTTGTCATCACCCTCTAGTGCTGCCTCCTACTTCACGAGCATAGTAATAAAAAGGGTAGTTAGCACTGGTGAAGGCCAGGAAAGCTGTCTTTAACAATTCTCAGGAAAAACATGAATGGACAAATTCCTTTTTCCTAATTTATTCTCATCTATCCAGGGTCATTTGTATATTCTCAATCACCTCCCACTCTCCATTTTGCTCCTGTATACAGACTTAGCTGATCTCGTGAAAAAAGCACACAAATTCAAATTAACAAGGGTGATGTGGTTGGAAGGCACTAACCCCGCCCCTGACCCTCATCCAAAGCTTCGTAACTTTTCATACAAATTAAGTCATGCGAATACTTACGTGTTTGCGAACATGTTGAAGACTTTCAGTGCGTTCCAGTCGGAAGGTAGCATTTTTGGGCTGCATTTGCGTACTCTCAAGATAAGGACGGTCCCAATTGAAAGGCAGATGCCCACTGAGGTGCCTTATTTTGGGCAAATTTGAAGACAGAATCGCATGTACACTTCTCAGTGTAGGCAACCCCATAATTCTGTTCACCTGGCCAGAGTTCTATAAAAGTTTGGACAAACATGGTGGACCAAATTGTTGCTCCGACGGAGGATTAGGTTTACAAATGTATGTGAATTGCGTGTTTTGTAGATAGCTAACACTTAATTTTGCCTAACAGATATAACTATAGTCATTTGTGTTTATAGATTGTCAGAAGTCATTCTGTAGTTAAAAGTAACCTTGCACAGCACAGCTTATGCAGATAGCTTATGTGGCTAACTTATAGTTAGCTTTAGCTAGTCAGCAGTGAACAGTAGTCTGGTTGTGTTTTTAATGGACTAAAAGGGATGAGGTATGATGACTCTCTATTTGTATGTGATGAGTGTAATAGTTCAAATGTGTCATTACCAAAGGCTTTTTAGATGGCGGTGATTTATGCAGTCACACATTTTACATACACTTAATCCACACACCTGTAAGACCTGATATTTTGAAAGTAGGTCAACTAACATAACTAACCGTGTTAGCGTGTGTCTATTAAAGCAAAAAGATGAAATCTATCCAAATGCTGCAATTGTAGAGAGAGGACATTCGGATTTGGTTTGTGAATTTTCTGTTAATGTCATTTTCAAAAAGGAATTTTAATAAAAGAATGGAGATAGTTAGGAATGACCGATCAGCGACACTGTTAGCATTCACCATCAGTGGGCTGGTGATTTACACAGTTTTTATTTTATTTTATTTCTACACAGAATTACTGGTTTTTCTAGTGGTTGATTGCTTATCATGGGCTTAAACTAGCCTAATTTAATAATGAGACACAACCATCTGGCTGACTGGACAGCGGCATATTAAGGCCCTGTTATGTACAAGGTCCAGTTTGCGATTTAAAATAGTTACCCTGTGCTCACACCGGCAGTGATTTTTCGCCTTGCATCGCTCTGATGGCTCTACATTGGTCGCTAGTGGGTATTCCTATCTTTAGTTTTTACTGCTTGTTGCCAAGTTTTCACTGGTAGCACCAGGCTTGTACTAATAGCCACACAAACCACCCATTTGACCACAAATCAGATGTCTTCACGCTAAAAATGAGATGTCTTGCACATTTTGACCGCAATTCAAATGTATTTCTGCTAAAATAAAAATCCTGGAGGGAAATCACTTGCGTATAAATTGCATGCGTTCAGTGCATCACTGTCTATAGTGTTGGAATGCCTTCCGGATGCTTTGTCACGTCGCTACTGGTGTGAGCACAGGGTTAGTGATATAAATTACAGTAAAAGCCTAGACCTAACATGCAGTCCTCCATGGTGCTACATGCTGATTGAAGAGGGGAGGTTTTCAGTTGAAACTGAACACCTGATGGGAGCACTACATGGGCTGTTTGGGGATATAAGCTTTCTGTTTCCTTGATTGCTTTGAAAATATGGTACATATCTGAGACAATGACGAGGGATATGAGTGCTCTCTCTCTTTCTTTCTCTCTCTTTGAGAGAGGTGATGGCGTATACTCACCTGCTCTGCCGTCATTGTGGCTCCTCCATACCCCTCATCCTGACACTGGTGCTCAGTGGAAAACAGGAACACTGTAATCAACTGTGTCAGCGTTCATTTAAGGCAGTAAGGTGGCAATTGGAGATGTTCCTCCCACAAGAATTGAAAGCCCAGATTGGGTTTGGATTGACAGGGTAATAAAAGTGATGCTGCATGGAAACTGATGAGGAGTCAAGGGATGGGGTTGGATGGATTTGTATTCCTCTAACACTCTATGTACTCTGACATAAAGAGCAAGTACATGAATGTGCATATGCTAACATATTAATACATTAAAATGTATATGCTGACTGTAGTGCAGATAATGGAGCTCCCTGGGCTGAACCTTTACACTCTATAAATGTTGCATGTCTTAGTAAATCTAATATATTCTCTGAATGATGTGAGGAGAATATCAGCACGACCAGCAAACCTGCATGCACCCTGTTTCTATCTCAAGGTTCAACTCCAATGCAGATGGAGAAAGTTGATTGAGCCGCAAGAGTTGGCAATAACATCATGATCTTGACGATTGCGTGCATATCAGAGAAAATAAAGCAGTGAGTTAAGGATGATCCAAAGGCCATTTGAGTCAACACAGCCTGGCCTGGGAGATCTAAATGAAGGAGAACATGATGTTCTAGAGAAGCACATTCGTTTTGGGTCGGGAAAAAAACCTGAAGGTAAGTGATGCTAATGATGATAATCATGGTGATCTCGCAGTTAAGACACAGCTGAACAAACAAAGAACAACTCAAGAAAGCTGTTTGCTGGAACAGCAACAGGATATCTTCTTCACGGTTCCAATTTGTGTTTTGCTAGAGCTGATACAAGACACATGGAGCAAATCACTACAATCTGCTCACCTTTTAACCATGATTCCATCATGTTTTTCTGATATATCATGAAAAAGGCTGTCAAATTAATTTTAGTACCAGTCCCAGTCCAGTCCCAGAAATTTGCTTTGCTTCGGCTATTGCCTATACCTGTTATTTAAAGGGACTGAATTTGTATGCTAAAACCTTGTGTCTGGTTGTCTAGTTAACTTCATTACTGTTCTGGCCTTTAGGACCTGGTGAAAAGTAATCCCATAGTATTTTCTCAACTACTTTTCATCTGCAATTCATCTTGATTTTCAGTTGGTGTCCTTGTGAGGCTTCAGCCATCAGACAGTCACTCCCACATGCCTCCATTTGAAATGACGTTCGGTGGGCTAAATGTTAAGCACTAGGGAGGAATTTAGTCTTGACCTTGCTCCACTTTGACCTTTGACGTCTGAAGTATAATTATGGGTGCTGACCTCTGCCCTAACTGACAGACAGACAGAAGGGGACCGGGATGGGATGACCATCTAATTGCACACAGGACGCCCGCCTCATCAGCCAAATGGACATCAGACCAATGGAAATAGAAAATCTTCTACTGCCACATGTGACCTGATTGTGAAACTGGTTGGAGTTTGCATCTCAAACTCAGATGAGATGATGTGCTGACTTGAGTAGGTGTTGGTAATATTTTAGAGCATACACGTTAATAGATCTGTCGGTAATCAGGAACCGATCCTGGAGAAAGCATTTTTCTCTGAGTCACTATTTGCTCATCTTTCCTCGTTCCTTTTTCGGAATACTGTAATCAGCAAGCACATCATGTGTCCTAAAGAGGCATAGACTTCCTTCTTCTATCTACTAATCTCTTGTCAAGCAATACAAAATAATCATACCTATATAATTTATTCATTCATCTTTGTCAACTGCTTTATCTTGGTCACACACACACACACACACACACACCTACACACACACACACACACACACACCTAGGGGCAATTTAGAGTAGCCAAATATTTTTTTGGGAGGTGGGAGGAAACCGGAGTACCCACAGGAAACCCACACTCACACCAACCGGAGCTTAGGATCGAACCCCGGACCCTGGAGTTGTGAGGCACCAACACAGGTAGTATAGCGTCGCTGTGCCTATATCAACTGTACAAAATTGTTTGTATTGTTTACCACTGTTTACAAGTCTGCTGTAGCTAATGTTACACTGTTGTTTCATTTGCTGCGCTAACCTTGCTGCTAACTGCCTTGCTGTGTTCTTCCTCAGAGCTTACTGTTGTTTTGCAGGATTAGGCTGTCTTGTTTAAAAACAATGCTATACTGCTGTGTCATTCCCGTTGGCTAGTGGATCCAAAGCCGATGACATCGATGAAATACAAGACTGCATTTACAAAATTTCTCTATGACAAGCTATCCACTTTTGGCGATTATTTAATTAAAACTGGTGCAGCAAGGGCTCGTGGGACTATGTTTTTATTCTCTTTCTGTTTATTTTAGTATTTTAATAATGGTGATTCGAGAACTTTAGCTTCTCCAGTTCTTTAGTCATACATCACATTCATATTCCAGTTGGGAGCTTTGAGGGAAATGTCATATTCCTTAGCTGCCTGTCATTCTGCTGAAAGACTAGTACAAATCCTGCTGGAAGACAAATACAAATCCAGGATCAAATCCTGCAATAGTTGTCAGGAATTAATTTAGGGCTGAGAGCTGGAGTGTGTCACAGAGCTGTATGGTCCATCTTCCTACATGATCTTCTCTTAGCAACAACTGCTTCCCTGAGTTATGGAGTGGCCTCAGGAGGGTTCGATTAATCAATGCCAAGCTCATTCAAACAAAGCCATGCCCTGCTGAAAATTTATGGGCCTTTGCTGAATTTCTGAGGCCTCAGTTCCTCTCCATTTCTTTTTTTTTTTGCTCATGGCCCACTAGAATGAGGACAACCTTGTTTGCGAAGGGCTCATCCTTTACAGAGAGGCAGACAGATCAAACACAAGCAGCGTTGCGGCAGTTGACGGCACTGTAGCGCAAATAAATTACAACCGACACACTGATTCATAGGGTCAACATATTTTAATAGCTGTCACAAGGTTATTGACAAGGCATCGGCTGAAAGTAGGGCTTGTTTGGAGAAAAATGACATTAATTTAGCAAGGTTTCACTCCTCTAGTGCTGTGTTCTTTTAATGGCAGCAGCGATTCTCATGTGACTTATGAGGCCATCCTCGGTGGCAACCTAGCTCAAAGCCCCTCTCCAATATATCAGGAAAGCACTCACTCTGCTATAACCTAATAAAGGCTGCCATAGCCAATTAAACGAAGTATGGTTTCTTTTTACACCACTCCAGTCTGATTGGATGTAAAATAGGAAAATAAACAATATTATTGCTAGACCTTTTTTAACACACACACACACACACACACACATACACACACAGGAAGAAAATAATGAGATACTTGGTTATTGTGTTCTTCAAAGGCATTAGGACTGGAGGGGGTAGGCAGGGTGAGTAGCAGCCTAAGCTCATGAATGCATTTATTCACCATCGCTCTGTGTATTGCAGACCTATGATAGGTAGTTCAGGGTCAGCCCACATCTGGGATCGGGGGAACAGTAAGGGGTGAGAAGGGTCTCCTCTGTATCCAGAAGGGAGAGGAAAAGGTGCAAGAAGTTTCAGAAGGTCCAGAATCTTCCCCACTAAAAGACTGAGCATTCATCTGTAGTCTAACCTCTCACCCCCTGCTTCTCCATGCATCCTCTCTGCATAATTACTCTATGTGAGCATCCCTGAAGCCGAGGAGCTCAGGGCGATGCCACTGATTTCACTGTGACTGTGGTATGGAAATGAAATTACTTTTACGCTCCTCCGTTCTCTGTCAGTAATTGGCTATGCATGCAGTTTACAGTGATGTTTATTTTCTATGTTAGGGTCATTGAAACACGATGATTGCAATGAGTCACTTAAAAAGAATGCCTACTTAGATGTGCCTAGATTGTGCCGATCAATCTAAACCACTGCGTTTGGGCAGTGTAATGGCTTATGTTTATTTTAACTGCTTCGTTGTGTTTGGCGAAGTTCAATAGTTGTTATTTACAAAGGCGTGAAAATACAATGAAAATGCAATAATTTCAAATGGGAGAACAAAAAAAAGAGGTGAGTGAACACGTGCAAAACAAAATGATGTAAAAGCCAATTTATTGGAAGCAATAACTTTTTAAAAATTGAGCCATAAACGAAACATGTGGGAGATGTGGGCATGACTTTGTTGGACCAAGCTGCTTGTTGGTTCACTTAAAATATGCTGCAGTTCAGATTTCAGCAAATACACACATCTCCACTTTAGGTAAATTTCAAAATTAGAATTTTGTATAGATAATCTAGATACACTACAAATACACTACAACAACACATATTTTTACATTTCTTTTTATTCCACCATCCACACATAATAGTATCAAATCAATGCAAGAAAACGCTTTTTCCTTTCCATAACAGCTATATTGTGAGAATGCCCACAGTTCTTGTATCTTTAACTACACAATAAGCCTCTAGCAGGCCTCTCAATCCCACAGCCCGAGGCCACAGCACAGGCCATGAAGTAGCCTTTCTTCCCTCAACATGGCTCCTATTGATCCAAAGAACTCAATATCACACTCATCTCCTGTGTGAGGCTGCATCTCCTCAAAGCCTTAACCTTTAGACTTCTGAGCAGCACCTGCCCTGCAGGGCCCCTGGCCCCGGGGTCATTCTTAAGCACGGGGCTCTCCTACTTCCCTCATCCCCTCCACCTCCATATTCCCAAAAAGCCTAAATCCCTCACACCCAGCAGGGCTCCTCCTTCTGCTGCCTCCCATCTGCTGCACTGGGCCTGAGCCTCCGAGTCGCCCTGCCTGCTGCCCTCATTAGCAAGTCAATGATCTTAAACCACTTGGCCAGAGGTGGCATGCACAGAGGCCTGTAGCTCTGCATATATCATAAAATATGACACAAAAATCATAATCAAGTCACTGTTTAATTTATTGTGCTGTAAAAAGGGGAAGCAGTCCAGAATAAGAGGCAGGGGGTGCAGAAAAGTGATCAAGGAAGTCTTGGCAGCTCTTGGTGATGGTATATATTGTAAAGTGTTATATAAATAAAATTGAAATGGTAAACAGATTGAATATCCGCTTGAATATCCAATATTATGATGGGAAATAATGTCACACATTCACTCATAATAAATAATGAGACAACAGTGAGTGAGAAATAGAAAACAAGCTTAACCGACAAATGTAGTCTCTCATAAAAATTTAAAGATATTCATTCCAACATCATTGCAATAGCTCCGGAATATTGATTGGAGCTGTGATATAATCCTGAGGCAATCTGATGAGGCCCTCCAAGACCCTTATGAATATTTCCATTGATAGGAGCTACTCTAAATCCTGAATAAAAAAATACAGGGTAGCAACGGTGTTTCGCTTAAAATTTTCATTTGGCAAGGAATCAGCTTGCAACTTTCATCACTTCTGTGTGATTTCCGTATCCTTGTGGCAAACCTAGGGGAGCTGTGAGGCAGATTCGGCCTGAGGGAGTGGTGTTGGCATGAAATGTACTTGGGCTTGATGCCAACTCAGAGAAGTGCTGTAAAGAGTGCAGACTGGTGGCCATGCCTGATTTTAAAAGCCTGCTCAGAGGAAACCCAGAGGCAGGATTGTTTGAAAATCAGCGGCCATGTAGAGGAGAGAGGTGGGCAGATAGCAAGGGGTGAACCCAGAGTAACATATACACAAGACCCAAATCTTACATTCACAATGACATGCACAATTACCCAAAGAGTGCATTCATAATCCTGCATCTGACAAGACCGATGCATGGTCAGTTCCTGAGAGAAGTTAATTTGCCTCTAGTGAATAAACGGTTCATTGTGTGGCACTTTGTCATTCAGTTTTATTAAAGACGTCCTACATCGTAGTGCAGTCCTGTCTCTGGAAGACTGGTACCTCTGAAGCAGCATGACCTCTTGCTTCCATTACAACCACAGTCAGGCAGGAAATAAGTGCAGTGATGCTTGAAACAAGATGTTTAAAAAAAAATAGCAACCATATTTAAAGGTACACAGAACATAAAGTTTGCTGTGTGGGACATCATCTTAATTGCTTGAACGTTCCACCCTGTAATATAGTGGAGGTTAACATTTACAGATTGGCCATTTAAACCTTGAAGCCTCAACATCAGTGTGGGGCTTCAAGGCAAACCTGCAAACCAGACACACTCCCAAGGGCACTTTGCCCTCATTTCCCTCTCCATATAAAATTTGACTGTAATGGCCAAAACCATGTGTCTCCAACCTAGAATGTGACCTAGAAATAGCTAAAGGGCGAAAATAGTCTGTTCAAGGTGAATATTAAATTTAGATGATTGCTATAGGGAGGAAGAGTGGAAACAGCTGATCTCAACTGGTGCACTTCACACAACCCTGAGCCCTTAATTTAAATGGTGGTGTAATACTGAGATTTATGCCTCTTCCATTTCCTGTGAGGCTGCCTTTCTCTGGAACGATGAGTAGAAACATCAAAATGTTGAACATGTTTTTAGTAATATGTGGCTACTTCAGTGTTATTGAACAGTGAAGAGCGTGTTTCCCTTACCCCTGTTCAATAATCACATTAAAGCCAGTATAGTAAGTAGAGTTTTGTAAGTCGCTCTGGATAAAAGCGTCTGCTAAATGACTAAATGTCTAGCATGGCATGTTTTAAATGTCACCAGCCTATTATTAGGTTAATTTAAAGCTGCAGTAAATCTGATTTTCTGTTAAAAATGAAAAAGTAAACATCATTATTGAGTTAGGGGAGAAAAGAAAAAAAAAAATCTAAAACGTCATGTTCCTGAGCTGTTGTTACTCACCCTATAAAGCCTTTAATAGTAATTTACCATCAAAACTGTCGAGTTTGATTTGGCAGGAGTTTTCAGATGCTTATTTCATACATTATATATCATCACACACCATCCTCTGCTTCACACAGAGCCACGGTAGCTAACTATCTGGCTAATGTAACAAAATACACGAGGACTGCAGATCAGATAATAAAAATACACACACAACCAGGTGTGTAAGTTTTGCTCTCCACGCTGTGTTTTAGCTAGCCAGCTTAGGTTAGCTGGCTAACTCGCTAACATCAGCCTCAGAGCCGCATTGCGAATAGCGAGTACATTCACGACCCTGAGCAGTGCAACCCTTTCCTCTACAAAAAAACCTGTTTTAGCTAGCTAGCTAACGTTAGCTGGCTAGCTTGTTCTGTTGATCCACTATGCTCTGATTCCACAGAACGAGTACACTTACACTGCGGTTTTGGTGATCAGGACGGCGATGCCCAAACAGAGAGCTGTGTGATCAGAGCACAGCACACAGTTAGCAGAGCAAGCTAGCTGGCTAAGGTTACCTCACTAGCTCAAAGACAAGCTCTTGTTGAAGGCGAAAGGTTTTTCTCTTTCACCTAGTACTCAGTAACTGTGACAGTCACATGTAAATAAAGAGATACTGAGGTGATAACGTCATCCCGCATACTACTGTACTAAATAGTATGGCAGTACACCAATGGTGTCATTACTATGTAGGCATACTATTTAGTGCATAGTATGTGGTTTGGGATGCTGCCTTGAATAGTCCTTAAATGTTTTTGACTTGCCTACCCTAGACGGATATTTGCCACTCGAAACCGTCAGATTAATCCAAGCTACAAAATGTCTTACACTAGCATTTTTCTACCAGAAAGGGCTTCTAACCCCCAATCCCCCAAATCTTATATCCAGCAGCTTTAGATGAAGAATGTAAAGCAGTCATGGATGAGTTTAATTTTCATGCAGAATATTGTTATCCAAAAGCCCATTATTACTTACCCAGTTAATTAGTCTAAAGGACTGGTTTGACTATATTATTGCTAAGCTACTATGTTGTATGAGTATGAGCAGGTTTCAAAATGTACACTAGGTCTTCCATCGCCATTTATCTGAATCCTTCCACCATTAGTCCATCTTCCTATCTCATCTGAGTACATGGGCTTGTTTATACAGCTAGTGGAGTGTGACTCAGCAGGGTTCCCACAGCTCTAGGGGGTTCTCGGATCCCAGAGTCAGTGATTGCAGTGGTGCATAAAAGGCGAGGGGGGGGTCACTGGTGTACACAACCTGCAGATTTGAGCCTTAGCCCAGCTCCTGATGCCCCAATGGTTTAATTACTAGGTGTAGTCTAGTGTAAAGATGCCATATGGAAAAAGTGGAGGGGGTTAGGGTCTTGGAGAACCCCACCAGGAAACACACACACACACACCTGGATGCATTGCGAAACAACACGTTGCTTTTAATCTCTGACCATCAGCTTTATGATACGTCTGTGCACCACAGTCTTGTAAGTACAAGAAACAAATAAACAAATAAATAAATAAACCCCTTAGAAGAAAGAGTATATTCTGTGTGGGGTGACAGGCTAAAACATCCTGTGCGCAGAACAAAGGTATTGAAGTAGCTTTAAATTAGGAAACAAATATAACCGCTCACTTGTGAAATAAAGTCTTTTGGCAATCCATTTCTTGTGCGTGCGACCGGCACAAATTCAGTGGTGCAGGTCAGCCTGTAAGGGAAGATCTTTGGGGAAGATGAGATGTAGAGATGGGGAGCTTCCCTGAATGTCCATGCAGTTTACAGCCTATGGTAGAGAGACACACAAAGAGAGGAGGAGAGAGACAGAGCGAGAGAGAGGACCTGTCAGAAGCATATCTCCTGAGTGCAGCTTTACTGTGTTGGTGATTGAACTGCTCCAGGGCATGAGAAGGGGAATTAACGGGTGCACTGACATGAGACACCTTACCAACTACAGCCAGAACTGAATAAAAAATTTAAAAAAATTTAAAAAACGAATGTGTACCCTGTGGCCAAATGTTGAAAAAAATATAAACAAACGCCTCGCCATAACAAGCCACAAAGGCAACCCTTTTCCTGACCTCACTGAAAAAGAGCCTAAGCAAAGATCACAACCAACAATTCCAAGTTACTGCTTCTGATTAATATTTAATGGAGCCCAGAAAATATAAAACTGTGAAAAAAAACATTACAGAGCTACCTCTGCGCAGCGGGCTATCTGTCTGCCGGCTGTTGTATGAGTCACTGACCGGCAGAAGCTAGGGGTCCCAGAGGGTCTCTTTCATTATCACACAGAATGGAGCTGAAACAGGGTCTGATCCAGCCAAGCAAATACATTATTCATGTCCACAGCAAGTCTGTACCACCAACAAATTGCCCTATCTTTCTGCTCAGCTGTAGTGAGAAATAAAATGCATTCAGGAAAAAATACTCGGCTAGATCTGTGCCAAAACTGTCTCACAGTGAGGATGTAATCAGAGGTAAACTACACAAACTGTCTTTACACAGAGACTTTAGATTTACTTTAGATTGACTTGAATATATGATAACTGAACCTGCAAGCAAACAAGCAGAATAATTTTTAATTAATGAGTTATGTGATTATTTAGTGGCACTTTTGATTGGAGTAATTAACTGAAATTGCCTGTGGTGGTTCTAATAAATGTGTACGCAACATTTAAATTAATTCACATACCCCTGTAAGGCTTTCTGATTTTTTTTGCACTACACAAGTTTTCAGTCATAAGGAGCGTAGCAACTAGCAAGTCCCTTTGTTAAAACTTGTGGGGAATAGAATAGAGGCAAATAGAAAGAGGCAAAGTTTAGAACGAATCTGTGCTTTTTGGTGGGGGGGACCCACTACCACTGTACCAAACAGTGCTAATATATATATATATATATATATATATATATACAGTCAAGCCGGAAAGTCTGCACACCCCTTTCACCTTCTCCACGT
>JAOUQW010000009.1:15986109-16009455 GCA_028565825.1 Olivaichthys viedmensis
ACCAACATACCAAAGCAAATTCCTTGTATGTGAAAACCTACTTGGCAATAAACCTAATTCTGATTCTGATTCTGATTTTATAAATGGGGTTAATCAGATAAAAAAAACATTTTACCTCTCAAAAAAATCAATGCCTGAAGTAGTGCTGAACTCAAGATCATGGCTAATTCCAGTTATATAGATCGGTGTTGGGGTCAAATTTGTTAACACAGCGTTAAATTCACATTTTTTTCTTTAAAAACCGAGCCTTTCTCACTACTAAAAAAAAAAGTATTCGGAGAGCGCCAAGTATGAGCTCAGGGGCTTTGAACCTATAATTGGTCCAATATGCAAATTATAAGAGATTGACGTGGTAACCAGTGTAACGAAAAAAGTTGATGCTGTGAAACATTGCCCGAATTAGGCTTTCACTTGCATGCGCAGAGGTTTGCAGTGTACACACTAGCAATCTTGCAGAATCTTGTATAAAACAATTGACAATCACTTAGGCTCTGTGGAGCGAGAGATCCAAAACGTTGCATTTACTAGGCTGAATTCTTACCCTATGGAAAGAATTCAGCCAACATTAGCTGACATGGAACCTTAAAATAGGATCATACGTTTATTTTCATTACATACGGTCTATTACTGAACTTAGCATTCCAATACGTCAACAATTCCCCGATTTTGGTGGATGCCTTCTCTTTGGACTCTGAGGTTAACATATATAGGGCCGCATGTGGGCTCTTGCTTTTTTGTTATGCTATTATTAATGGTGTATGGTAGTACACTATAAGTAATAGCATAGCGTAACCAGGGAGATGGGGGAATGGGGTAGGGTTGGGATGGCAGGCGGACGTGGGGGTGTTTCCAATTTGCATATCATCCATATTCATAGATCCTGGCATTTTCTATGACGGTAAATGTGTAGAGTTGTTTCTAGGCCCTTTTTAGTCCTTTCTTGGGCATTATAAAACCATACCTAACAACTTATTATTCAACATAGATTATTTTTAAGGCTTTAAAATGACATGTTCCGGGGTACTTTAAAAAATAAATGGCTGAAAGATTTACCAAGCTGTCTATTTTCACGTTTGAAATAATTCATTAGCAACCACATTAAATGGAAGTTATGTAAAAATGTAGTGGGATTTAAACAAGAATATTGCCAAGAGCATGAAAATGAAACACTGAACTAAATTTGACAGCAAAGCCCAGGAAGTGTTACATTAGAAGGCAAAACTTAGAGTATATGATTAATAATGAAGTTAACCGCCATGCATAGTGATAAATCAGTGACTATAAACAGCTCATAAAAACATCCAAACAGTCTGGGATTAGAGGATGAAATGCAGTCTGCAGGACGTTTGGGGACAGAGAACAGTCCTCTTAAAATCCCCCATACTAATACATTCGGAGGAAGTGGTTTGCATGGTGCATTGATAATATTATGAGCAAATGTATTCTGAGAGTCGAGACGTTTCTCACACAGGACAGCCGGAATGTGTAGCGCACAGCTCATCACACCTATCCTGGCTGGCAGTGTCGTGCTTTGCTGGATCACAACGAACCCCAGCCCACCACATTAATCACATTAATTGGTGAACAAGGTCTGCACGGAACGGCTGGAAATAATTTGAACGGCTGTCACACAGTGCTGTTTGTGCTTTTGCAGGCTGTATTTGGAGAATCAGTTCCCCTGGGCTGTGCCGCTCACACTGGACCATTTGTGAAGGCCCGTCTGTGATGACCAGGATAACCCCGCTGACCCCAGGGTCTCTCTCAGGAGGTCAGTCTTCAGCAAGCTGATCCTACAGACCGAGAAGGTAGGTGGAGGCAGGAAGCAGGCGTTTGGCCCTGTCTGACCTCAGCTGATTTTCCCCTCTCTGTGTGTTTTTCTCTTCTAAAGATCTCTCTGGCTTTGCACACCAGGTCTGATGAAGTGCTAGATGACCTGTGTTCTCTCTATGACGAGGGCGAGAGGAAGTCCAAGGAGCTGTTGTCTCTAATACCGCAAGCAAAATACTCAGGGCTGCTGGTTAAGACTCACTCCTGTTCTTTATGCTATGCTGAAACCAAACACTTTTCAGAAACCAAGGGAAAAACGGCCTCACAAATAAATTAAAAAATCTGTTCTGTGGACCACGACTCCATCTAGACTGAATATGTGCGATGACCCTGTGATGAGTGACTATTTATTCTCCTCAATATACTCTCCATCCTGCCTTTGACCGATATGGTGAAACACCAAATTCAAAAACTGATTCACGTGGCAGTCGCAGACATCTGCAGCAGCACAAGCCCAAAGCAGAGCCCATCTGAGGTTATTAATGGGCCGAGCAGTGTGCAAACTGCAGTCTTGCTGAAAGTGTATGGCAGACTCATCTGCAGCCATCATTAACATGTCTGCGAGAGCAACCACACCAAAGCCCAGGCCTGCTGTGGGCACGGCTGATCTGAGAGCGGTTCTTAAATCAAAATCTCATTATTCGCTCCCCTGCCAGCATGTAGCACCACATGCTCTTACCAGGACGAATCAAACCCTAGTCCCCCTTCCTCCAACTTTATGTTTTTCAATTTCTTTCTCTTTGCAAAGCCATGTCTGCCCCCTCCATCCCTCTCTCTGTTTCTCTCTGGTGTTTTATGGTGTCTTCACAGAGCAAGAACTGTATATCTGGGAACTTTCAGTTGGACTCTGGCTTCCTGTATGTTCTCCTATGCCACTTATTTCTGTCTTGTATTTGGAGCATAGTGAAACCTCATATTTTTTGCGGTACACTGTGGCATTAGCCTTGCATTGTATAAACATTAAGGAAACAAAAGAATATGAGACACTCAAAAGCTGAACTACAGTGAAAAGAAATAGCATTGCTGTGGTGTAGTTTTAATTTTTACACCATGGCATTTTACACATCACTAACTCTGCTAACACGCACTGCCATAGAAGAATCAGCCTGACACTGTTCTATCCCCACAGCAAAGGTAAACCTCATAGGAAGCCACTATATATATTTCGTGTAGAAATCTTTATGTAAATGTGTAGCTTTGACTAGAGGATCACATTAAGAATTAAGAATAAAGCCTTGGAAGACTGGCATTATAATAAAATCCATGCAAACTTAAGCAATGACGCTCAGATTGTTTTAGAGTGTGATCAAACCATTATGAACAAAATACTTTTATATGTACAACTCAAATAATTTTCTCCTGAATAAAACAATACTGGGATTTGTATTTTTCATGGTTAGTATCATAGAAACATGAAGCAGCCTACTCTGCATTGAGGGTGTGTTGCATCAGAAAAAAAGGCCTCTAAGGTAGCGCTTGTCCCCGTCCCCCCGTCCCCCCTACTTTCTAGATCTTGTTCTTTTGTGTCATATGTTGCTTGTATACCAGTAGCACATAATATATCATGGAGTCCTGGTCACCTTTGGGAAACCTGAAATGTCATGTGACTGACCTATGATGTCACAGTGAAACCTCAGGATAAGGTTTTGCCATCACTGTTACCCCAGCAATAAGCTTTACAATAACCCTACTGTCACCATATAACCTCCTGGAGTGTAGAGAAGGTCATATCATAACACAGAGAGAGAGAGACTGCTGTATATTGGAGATGTCACTCATGGGCGCTATCTGGGAATGAGCCTGTGGTGATATTTCTCAGGCTGTGGGGGCAGGGAGTCCCACTGTTTACCTTGGACCTGTTCACCGACACATTAAGCTTCAAGCGCCCAAATCCTCCCAGTCACTCAGATAACACAGCCAGGTGCCTCTACGGGTCAGCAGCAGCAACCAATGCATCGGGAAAGTAAGATTAGCTCAGCAGTAAACACCACAGGCACTCATATCCAATGGAATCCAACAGAAAATATCAGCTAAATGTTACCAAAGTACATGAAATAAATCATAGATATACATATCAGAGACAGATAGCTGATTACGTCATTCTAAACAGAGCAATGTGAAGCCACTCAGTACTGCCTCTCTGCTATCAAATGAATGGGCGACAAAACGTAAACATATTCCCAGAAAATAGCTGCATGTTTGCCACCTTTTAACTGCAACAATACCCAAATAAAGTTTGGCTGCAAGACATTTCATGTGAAAATATCTGTGTAAAAGTTTTATGTCATTGCTTTACAAGTTAGAAGAGTATCTGATGGTAGCCTGTGCATGTATTGTTTGGTGTTACTTAAATAATCATTAGCAAAGTTAGCTGGCTAGCTAAGTGAGCTAGCCAGTTTTCTCTGAAAATATTAGCTAGCTATGTTAGCTTGCTAACAGATTTATTTGATGAAGTTCAATTAAGCAAGTAATTGACTCAGTGAAATTGGGAAAATTCACTATTGTAGACCAAATTTATGATGCGGATGTATAAGAAACTACAGGTCACAGTATATTATGGGCTTTTGTTTTTTATTTAAGCTTTCAAATTAAAAAATGTGGTAGATAAAGAAAAATCTGCAGAAAAAAACCCTTCTGTCCTGTCTCTTAAAGAAAAGCTTAAAATCAATGCAAGTCACTTTATTCTGGGGTGTAGGCACGAATGGAGCTGTGGCTTCAGTTCTGCGCTCTCTGTTGGCTATCTCTCTAATATGTATATATGAAAAAATACATAAAACTGTTTAGTAAATGGCTCTACATACTAAGTTGAGGAGGACGTCAGTAGTTCACTAAACAGTACTAGGATGTGTGGCTCAGAGGATGACAAAAGATCAAATTAATTAAACTGAATACAAAAGTAGCCTATAATACAGATGATGCATCAGGGCATCCCCCTGCTGCTAGCTTATGATGCACAGAAACTAAAAATAAAAAAAATATTGCTTTCCTGCTAAGTCAACACATGCACACAGATGCTTTAAGACGGTAACCTTGAAAGCATACAATTAAAGTTGCAGGAAAAGGTTTGTGAACTCTTTGGAATTACCTGGATTTCTGAATTAATTACTCAAAAAATGTGGTCTGATCTTTAACTGGTCTCAGTTTCTACTACGGCAAACAGCTGGAGATAAGAATAATAGACAAACACATTCTGCCTACACGAATAACACAGTTGTATTTTTCATGTCTTTATTGAGCATATTGATTAATTATTCACAGTCCAGGCTGAATAAAGCATGTGAACTCTTGTATTTAATAACTGGTAGAACCTCCTTTAGCAGCAATAACCTCCACCGAATGTTTCTTGTAGCTGCTGATTAGACTTGCACAACAGTGGGGAGGAACAGTAGACCAATCCTCCCTACAAAACTGTTTCAGTTCATCAATATTTCTGGGATTTCTTGCATAATCAGCCCTCTTCAGGTCATGCCACAGCATCTTTAAGGTTAAGGTCTCAACAATAAAGACAAGAAATATACAATTGTTTGTGCATTATTAGTTTAGGCAGAATGTGTTTGTCTATTATTATGACTTGGATAAAGATCAGATGACACTTTATGAGTTAAAGGGTTTTAAAAACTTTTTCTTGCAATTGTAATAGTATCCCAACACTTAAAGGTTCTTCAGTTTGTCCCTCTCAGGGTACCCTTAAAGGTTCTATGTGAAACCATACAACAGAGGGTTTCTCTATTGGAGAGCATTTCAAGTATAACCCCTTTAGGAAGCTAAGAACCCCTAACTATCCAAAGAACCATTGAGGAACTTGTGTAGTCTGTGATACTCATTTTGATGCTTAGAAATCCATAAATTAAACTCACGTACAGTGTGCATATGATATATTCACTGTGTCATATGTGCACTCTTATAGTCTGTTCACACTTTGCTGTGAATTCAGTTTTTTCAAGTGGAGCTGTGTACACAATCTCTTTTAGCCAGCCTGAGTCTGGGACTAAGCTAGCAATGTTCCTCTAAAACTGTACATGTTTGAACACTTCGTTTTGTTATGGTTGCGTGAGTTCATGTGTATCGGTGTCAGTGTGACATAAGCATGTGCTAATATCACAACTATGTGACTGTTCCCTTACGCACACACGAGACTTTCAGCGGCAGTGAGAGAATTATGTTTTCCTCTAGAAAGAACGTCATCACCCGAGGTGAATGCGTTAGGATATTGTTTAGGCTATAGATGTTCGAGATATTGAGGCCTTTAAGTACTGAGTTATCATCAAATTTTCAAGGCTCCACATAATCTTAAATGGCTATAATAAATAGACCAAATTGGGGCCTCAGATGGGCAGCTAGAGACACACACACAATAAAGCTAGCATCATGAGTCAATCCTTCTTGTCATCTCAGACAATCAGCTTTCTCTGAGTGTGTGTGCAGCACTGTGGTAGAAGATGCATCTTTTGTCTTTGTGTATTCTGTCTGTCTGCCTCTTGCTGTCTGGCTCTGAAAATGCCTGGGCTATGCTCACATCACTTGTGGCTCAAAAGCACTTGTGAGAGTACATCCAACAGAAAAAAGTCAGAGAACGGCGCTCCGTCTCTCTTTCATCCATGTGTTTGCCTTACCTAACAGACAAAATTATCCCTTTAGACTGACACTAATGCCTTTGCTTGTTGTTGACCTTTAAGACTGTTCTTTACCGTCACACTAAATGCATGAGGTGATCAACATTACTTATAACATTCTGTTCTCCATTGCTGACTGCCAGAAGAGCACAGCAAGCCCTAAGCTCTATTCGGGCAGAAAAGACAACCAAGACACCTTCCTATGAGCACATTATTTATTCCATATGTCAGACAGCAAGTGTTAGAAAAATCTGAATCAGAATTTTTGTATTGTAAAAAATACAAACAACACACTTTGTATTGTATTTGGTGTGATTTTTCTTGGTGTGATCGGTGATATGGAACATTGAACATTCACAAAGTGCCACAAGCTTATGTATAAGACAGATCAGAAGTCAGACATAGACAAAACAATATTAATGTAGATTTGAGGAATACAGCATGAACAATCAAACAAGGTTCTTTCTTATCAGGTATGTATGACATACAGTACAAGGTGCAAATTAAAATACCATGGGGAAAAGTATTGCACATAGCTGATAATATTGCAGATCTAAAATCTGTATAAAATATTTTTTGTGCCATTGTTTTGGACCTTACAAATAATTCAAGTCCATATGTAAAACATTTTAAAGGGCCTTTATTGTAAATTAATTTGTTCCTGTTTTTCAGTTTGTTTGTTTTTTACTATAAAGAGTTGCAGCAACACTAAGAAAATGCAAAATATGTACAGTACCTATCGTGGTTTCTTCAGTTCTGGGGTGACAAATATTCTCCCTATTTTTTACACATTGTTTAAAATCACTGACTTTTTCACACCAGAGATTCAATTGAATAAATCATTGTGATTGGCTCATGGCGATCAATCAACATACAGCACAACTGACACACAGGCTATGTCCCAACCGCATACTATCATTCTAAGTAGTAGGCTTCTCCACTATATGAAGTAACAACTGGTGGTGTGCTATTTTTACATACTATTTAGTGCACTACTGTTTGATTTGAGATGATATCCACAGCTCTCTAGTTAGCGCTAGCAATAACACTAACTCAACACTAACTGGCATTCCTGCTGCAAATCTGCAAATAAATGAATTCCCTAATGCTAACAGTCCCTAATGTCTGATGTCGGCAGTCCTCCAACTTCTCATACTCACAGAACAGAATTCTTTCAGGACAGCAGTAAGAAAACACACAGGTCAGTATGACTGCAAGCGACTGATTTAGCTCGTCTCATGGCATTAAATAACATAACAACATATTCCTGCTTAAGTTTGAAACAGCAACAGGTTACAAAAGACTGAATTCAAAGAAGACATCTGTTTGTGTTAATGTGTAAAATGCTTCTCAATTTGCTGAAAAGGCTATTAGCAAGCTAATGAATATTAATGCATATTGAGGGTCTGCTTAATGAATAATAATAATTAGTGGGGGTGTCAGTGAAAACCGGCTGTGAGTTGAAGAGGCAGGGAAAGCCACTCACAACAATTTATTAAAACTATATAGGCATAATTATCAGAGTAAAAACCACTTGAGATGTGTTTCATAGACACTCAGGAATAATTCAAAAATGCCTAAAAAGAATAAGATCTAGGACTTTTAAGTGAGCCACCATTTCTAAAGAATGGATATACCATTTGCAACACTGCAAGGAATCAGAAGTTAAGACATCTTGCCGTGGCAGTGGGAGAGCAATTGGTTATTTGATTGCATGTTTGGGCTCCAGGCTCCAGGCACAAATACCCAGCAGTTGAACAAACACTCTCTCGCGTCTTGGTCTCTCTGACCTCCCACCTCGAGCACACAGTCAGCTGTGCCCCAGCACTGCTTGTTCAATAACATCACCTACAGGCTGCCAAACAAGCAGAGGCTGAGACTGCGGTCTCGTCTACGGCAAACAACTGGAGATAAGAATGAACCGGAGCAGATACCTGAACTTCTGCTTAAAATGAAGCTGACAATGTATTCTGACTGATTCAAATATGGTAATGAAGGCATGCCATAATACATTTGGCCAGGACTCACAGGCACAGATGACATATTCATATGCCAAGCAGAGACGTGGCATGGTCACAGAAAAAAATAAATGCATTTATTCCCCACTTGTGTTGAATTATTAGATACAGGAACAAACAAGTGTTGCCTCTCCCAGTTCAGTTAGAGAACGACAGTCAGATTGGGCATTTTGATAAGAAGGAGGGGATGGTGAGAGAGAGTTTGTCATCAAAATACTTTATGGTATTTCTCGCAATTTCCTCTTAGTTTTAGGATAATGATCTCAAAAAGATGAGTAAAAACTAATCATTGTTAAGATGAGTCATTTAACAGGATAACAACAATATGGCTAAACTGGTCTTAGAATAAGCCGTGGTCCACCTTAAATGTGTTTAAAATGTGTTTAAGATTATGCTATAATTGTAACATGCTTTTAAACAATGGTTTCTTTACTGGTGGTCTGTAATCACTGGGTCTTCGTACAGTCTAATATGTCACTGAGGTGGACTACAGGGCTTGCAACCACAGGCAAAAGACTCTTTCTCTCTCTGTTTCTCCATGTCCCCTCTTTCCATTCACTCCCACACACACATTCACATGTTTCTAGCAACAGTTAGTGGTATGGCTCGGAGTCCAGTGCACAGATGAAGACTCGACTTCTCTCACTACTTCAGTGCATGCCCAGAGTGTACAGTGTGGCCATTCTGAAATGCCTGCTGTTTATGTTAGTGCTGCTGGCTCGGTGGCCCACACACAGCTGGAGAACTCTGGCACACAGGCGAGACACGCACAGAGAGAGGCCAAGCAGAAAGGCTCGCAAATTAGGCCTGCTGCCAGTCAGCTGTCTCTGCCACCTACCCCTAGGTCTTGTTTCAACGGTCTGCGCCGCCCAACACGGAGGTGCCAGCCTGAATTTGGGCTGCGTGGGTGTCAGCATTTTACATAAAGCTTATGTAAGGGCTGGGGGACACGCTAACTCTACCGTCACCACCTCAAGAGGCTGCCTACTTAGGAAGGAAATAGAGCGTTAATTGTGTCCTCCCCCCCCCCCCAAATCTGGTCTGCTGTCTGAGTCCATTTCAGACCTGAGCCTATTGTATCTGCTTCTGCATAACTGATCCAGAGCCTCTGACGTCTAGAGAGAAAAAGCCGCAAGCTCACAGATGCAGTGATAAATACCGCCCTGGCATGACAGGCTGTTTTTTTTTTTTTCTCCAAACACAAACACTCCAACCACATGAATCAGCAGCTGAAAGGCATGCCAGATTCAGGGGGCATTACTCATATGCACCCACAGCTGTGCTATACACATATACTATAACAGTCCACACACTATAAAAAAAAAGAAGTCTATTCTATACTAAGAACCTATTCAGAGTAAAAGAAAAGAGTTGTTAAGCAGTTTGCCTCCAGCATGTGTGTGTTTTGTGTGGGTGGAAGTGAGACTATGGGTGCTGAAAAGATCAAAGAGCTGCAGAAATCTAACAGATTTGTGCTTTGATTGTAAACCAAGGTGTACTTTATATACAATTGGCCCACTATATCAAAGCATTTAGGCTTGAATATGTTCAAGAGAGAGAAAAGTGTCTCAGTATCTGCTTACCCAGGTGTTTGTAGGCTAGTAATGTATACTAACTGACAAAAAGAACAGGTATTAGTGTAACCAAAGTTATGTTGAATAGGAAAAATCAATAAAAGTACACCATATAAAAACCAAAAGCAGCCTCTTCTGAGTGTTACTTCACTTATTTTGGGCTATCTGTAACACCCATTGTAAAGCATGGGCCCCTCACAGATTCTCAGGTGTTCATGTCCCTCAGCAGATTCGTGGTACTCAGGAACATGAGAAGCTTTTTTAAAAGAGTTTTTCTGTTTAAGGAAGACTCTGCAGAGACCTTGGACAAAAGGCTGCATGCTCGTCTCCCCTCTCCTTGTGTTTGCCTCTGTTTGCCTCTCCTACACTTTTCTATTGTGGGTTGAGCTCAGGCACCGAGTTCCAGCCTGCAGCTATGTTTTTTTCCCTTTGGATCAAATTTCCCAGCACAGATGCTGCAACCGAATAGACTTATGAACACTAATGCATGCTTGCATTGAATTCCTGCTTGGCCTTAAAGACCTAAACAGCTTCGAAAAGAGTTTAGCTAAAAAAAAAACGCCGAGACTGAGACGCAGACATGAAAAGGAATGCTCGAGAGCTAAGAGACATGAGACACCATGTTTGTTTAGGAGCATGGCGCTGCTAGTTCACCAAGGTCATCTCAGCAAGCTGATCAAATGTGGAATGCATTCTCTCCATGTTTTGTTCCAACTTAATGCTGGCAAAGTATCTAGTTTGCCATCTAGCTTCCTGGTCCCAACTTGTCTGCTGGCTTTGATATGAGTGTGGATAGTGTCATAATGAGATGGGATTACTGTAAAGGGATAGCAGAGGACCTACATCAGCTCAGCTGCTCTGGAATAAAAAGCATTTGGAGCTAAACAAAAACATCAAGCTGCGTAATGGCTTTCTCTCCATGGGTATTTATTGTTTTCCCTTTTATACTAAACAACTGGGTGATCGTATAAGATATGGGATTGTTAAGTATGCAATCAGGATGGAACAGTGCGTGCAGAGGAGGAGCTGACATCAACCTGATTATCGACCATTCGCTGGTACCCATATATATGTATCGAGTGCTGTGCAGATATAAGCTGACAGCCACTGGAGGATTCAGGTACACCATCAATCACTCATTCAGCCCCCCTTTCATGCAGGTGGCCACCATGAGGAGTAACAGATGAGCCTTGTCATTTAATAATACACAAATGTTCTGGTGCCATTGGCGAAAACATGGTGCGGCACAGGAAAATGACATTGATTTTCTCAGCATTAATTAGGTGCCTTGAATATATGAGATGATTCAAATCATTTTGTGATGCTGCTAGGCTGACAGCCAAAGTGTCACCAGAATCGAAAGTGGTGTGCATCTGTGTATTCTCTGTGTATGCCCGTTCTTCCTGGGATTAGCGCTAAATAACGGTCTCTATCAGAAGTCGTGGCCAGCCAACATAACGCATCGAGCAGACAGGTCACTTAGCAGGAGACCTCTGAAAAACTTCAGCTATTAACATGTGCGTGCGTTATGATTTGTAGCGAGGGAAGGGAAGGGAGAGCAGTCCAGAGAGCTACTTTCACAAGAACTCTAAACCAGCCAATTAGTCGTTTCACACACAGGGTGCATTGTACAGGTCGCACATTATTTGAGAAATGAGCAAAAAACGTGGAAGCTGGGGATGTGGAGATGGTGAGAGGGGGTTTCCTCTGCTTTAATTATACCAATGCTGGATAACCCTTCTGTCCATAGATACAAGGGTCCCTATCCTCCACCTCTCCTCCCCCATGTTCCTCTCACCATCTTTTATAAAAAATATTCTGAGCTATTGGCTATTTTTGGCTTTGAATGATTTTTCTTTAGACACAAAGTCTAGAATGTACTTTGACAGCTGGTAATTTCTCCATTCTCAATTTGACTGCACATTGGGAGATAGATTCCTTGTTTTTACATTTCAGTGACTTAGACTCTTAAACTTTCTGTATGGGCACGACTGTAGCTGTTGGACCCAGTATGTGTGATTGTGTGTGTGTGTGTTCCTCCACACATAATTAGTGCTAAATCTCTGGCATGCTGTCACAGTTTGCCAAAACAAGAAAAGCTCCCCCCGCTATACCTCCACATTAATGAGAGCGCACAATGCACGAAGAATAAAATATATGAGTTTTTTGTATGCCAGCTGTCTCCAATTCCGTAAACACTCACACCCACACACGGACGCATTCACACAAATAAACTACACAAATGTATAGCCTTGTGCTCTGGCTCACGTTAAGAGAGGATACTTTGCGGAGGAGAAGAGGAAAGTTTACACAGAGGGAGAAAGTAACCGAATCAATTAAATCAATGACTAGCTAAAATGGTTCTCCTGCAGTGGAAGGTTGAAGAAGTATAGATTCTGCAATTATGGTTTCAGATAACCAATACCCCCAAATTGGAGCTGGATAATAAATACATGCACTAATTAAAGAGGATTCTACTGTTATTGTCTATATGACTTACATGCTAGATATATCACAGCACTAGTTTTGAAAAAGGTTTTGAATGAGATATTCTGGTGAAGCAGCATCTTCAGGCGAGTATTCATGTTTAACAGCCACATGGAGAATAAAGAAAGAAGGCCTTTGAAACAAAGACACTCAAAAGACTCATTTTATTGGAAGCCGTTGCATGACTGATTCTGATTCCTTCCAGGAATGGATTTAGTCTGAAGTATGCTTAGACACACAATGGGGCACCCATATGCTCAGAGATCTATCACGGCTTAATGTCAGCACCTCTACAGCACTATTGAGATGTATAATTCTGATCATTCTCTGGCAGTCAGGAGTCCAAACTACGTGAGCCATGCTGGAATAAGTCCAGACAAAATAAATGCTTTTTTGAGCTATAGTTATAAGTAAAAGCCACACACCGGGGCAAAGTAAGGACGACAGGGGAACGCTCCTAGGTTATGAGTGATTGGCATTGATGGCTCTGGTCAATAAAGGCAATAGCAGTGTTTACTCTGTGGGTTAGAACTCCAGCGGCAACAGCATCTGTGAGCTCTTATCAGTGTATGTGCTCAGCAGGAAGCAGCAGAAAGCCTGGCTTATCTGTGTTTTGGTCTGGACCTCTGAGGATGGGAGGTTTCAGTTTTAGGTTAGGCTTGTTTTGAGAGGGGAAGGGAGGCAGAGAAACATGACCTGAGGAGCAGTGGAGGGTGGATACTTTGACGTCAGGAGGGACGTCTGCTAATCCAGCAGAGCTAACTAGGTTCACAGCTAAACTTTTAGAATAAGAGCTCTACCACTGTATATGGAACAGTAACAGTTAGCAGCAAAAAGCTTCATACAAAGCACTATGATTTGACATGACACCACAGTTGGTTCGACATCTGTTTGGCAAGTTCACTGATGGAAAATTGAGTATATATTAATATTGTGGTTTCACCTGAAAAGAGCCAACAGATAAATTATAAATGAAGACCAGGTCACAAAATATTAGAAGCTTGAGATCCGCTAACTACTACCTTAGACATTTTGTAAACCTAATGATGCAATAATTCTTCAGGGGATTTCTACACCTTTGAAAAGTGAGAACACAACAAAACGTCTTAAGGTAAAGGGGAAACCAAGGACCTTTGTTTACAATCTGTTGGTGTTCTGTCTTATATATGTATAGATAAGTGGATAATATGCAAAGACATCTCATGTGTGTTATGAACAATGACGATAAAAAAAATGATAAAGGTTAGTATCAGTGGCCTCCTAATTCACATTCAGTACCTGTTTACATATCTTCTTTCATAGTCCTAGTGAGATATCATGCTAAGGAAACAGTCAGAGACTTCAGTCTACCTGATCATGTATGTGCAAGAATCTTAACATTATATGTTCATATACAGTGGGGTCCAAAAGTCTGAGACCACATTGAAAATCTGGGACTCTAAAATGCACGATCATACATAAAGCTTTGTTCACCGAGAGAGAGAACAGCAACTACATCACAGATACAGAATGTGCTGAATAAAAAACGAGACTCCAATCAGCAAAAGTGCTGTCAAAAGAAGGTTAGCTAGTAGTGGTCTCAAAGGACGAGTAGCAGTCTCTAAACCAGGGTACAGGGAAACAAGGCCAAACGCTTGACACGGGCTAAGACACACCAGCATTTCACAGTGGATCACTGGAAAAAAGACCTATTTACTGATGAATCCAAGTTTGAGATTTATGGCAGTATCAGAAGGGTTTATGTAAGGAGATGAACAGAAGAGAGATTGATCAAAACAACAGTGAAACATGGTGCTGGATTTTCAATGTGGTCTCAGACTTTTGGACCCCACTGTATGTATATATAAAGAGCATACACAAAAACTATATGTCAAAAAACAATCCACAACAATCCAATATGACAGTAACTGGAAACCATAATTTTGTGGTAATAATGGTAATGGGGTAAATGTTCAAGAAGAGAATATGTTCATATAAATGGCACATTCTAAAGTGGGTGAAGCAGCTATAGAAAGAGCAAATCAGGGAGAAATCACATTTTTGACATTTCAATTTCCTTATGACACCCTGCCATTCAGGTAGGAGACATTTTACCATGTCTATGGAACAGGCCTTAATGGAGGTGCAGGAGGTTACACGTATCCAGAAAAAAAGCCAGTTTACTTACTGCTATTCCCATGTGCCTATGAGGTCAGTTTGAGAATACATTCTGTTTCTGGACTGCAGTTACCATGTATATGATGTTTCACATTTCAGAGTCTTTAGAATGGCTATTGGCTATCTAGAAGTTGCCTTCGTATGCCAACCAGTGGAGTTATAGATTTAAGATTATAACATTAATAAAGGCAAAATGTAGTAGATTTGCTTCATGCTTTAAAGACTCACAGTCAGCCACTTTGGCAGTATGGCAGATAATCCCGTGCAGGGCTTTAACCTGCTTTGGCAGTCAGCTACACTGGGGTAGACATGTGTTGTGCATTCTGCAGAGCACTTACACAAACAGATCATCATAGGAGATCAATTTAAGTGACAGTACTACAGGGCAACACGTATTAGGATTTAAATCTCAGCCCCAACTGTTACACTACAATGCCAATAGTGCAGACGGCGCAGCAACACAACGGTTTCACACTTAATACAGGCCTCAATTAAATTTAAGACTGAAATATTGTTAATTGAGAAACTATGATTTGACGACCTCTTTAGGCTAAGGGTAGGCTGAAGTTAGGAAAGAGTTACGAGACACTATATTCAGCAGTACTAGAGAAGCAATCTCTAAAATATTAATGACACCTACAAATAGAGATTTCAGGGCCTTTACATCAGTACTGACTTAATGACTTGTATTCTCATAAATAATCACTGTCTTCCACTTTTATGCCTTGTGGATTCGTCATATGGAAGCATTATTCCTGGAAGAACTCAAATGTGGTCTCCTGCCTGCCCCGGGCTATCACTTAAAGCTGACCTTCCATTACTGAGAGTATAGAAATGGTCTGAGTCTGTAAACTCGTTTGACCTCATTTTAGCACAAACAAGACAAAGTTGCTGAGAAACTAATTCACAAGTGTCTTTCACAGTACAGGAAACATGAATAAAGAGCACATTCTGAGCAAGCTACATGCGGTGAATAATCACTACTTAAAATCTTGGTGCTCAGGCCCTCCTGTGGATTGTTGGATTGCCTCACTTGAATGCTTTTAAGAATTAATCCCAATCACAGCGCAACTGTTTTGCATTCAGTTTTTCCTTTTCCAATTTCTGCTTCAGAAGAAACACATTTACTGCTAACGTAATTACAACTCTAAACATCTTCAATTTTTCAAATCAAAACTAATTTGTGCAATGCTTATTAATGGCATTAACAGGCCAGATGCTTGCCGAGCCTATCTAAATGAGCGTGCCAGTTCCTGGTTCTGGAGGCAGTGGCATACGGTTTTGCTTGCAAATCCTGTAAACAGATCTGTTTGGGTTTAGGCAATGCTACAGAGAGACTTACAGGCAGCCTCACACAAGCCCGCCATCTGTGTCTGCACAGAGAGTAGTCAGGTAGATGACACGGGCACGCTTTCTGCAGTATGAGTGTCAATAATCTGCTTTGCTTGTTATTTTCTGTCAGCTTGATAGTCTTTTGAGGCAGCAGAGCAGCTAATAAAGGCACAGTGGAGAGGCTGTAAATGCGGGTGGGAGGGGTAGGAGGGCATCCAGCCTCCTACCCCTCCTCCAGAGTGCTGAACTCGTGTAGACACCACCAAATCAGCTTAATTCAGCTCCTTAACAAATTGCACATATGCGCATGTCAAAAGCTTCTTTAACATTCATGCATGAGTGCAGTCAGGTAATCAAGATATGGTATGTAACACTATACTGTCAATAGCTATCTCTATTTCATTTCACTCAAACCTATCTTAACCGTGACTGCATATTTGTTTTGGCAGTTGATTTTATGTCCTAAGCAATCCAATGGACTGTATACTGTTTATTTCAGAAAAACATACCTGAAGACGTTCATTTCGCCAAGGGTCCTGGGGATATTCTTAAATTGTTAGATCCTGTTGCATAAATGTTAAGGGGGAAATGTCAAGGAGCAAGACTAGGATAGATTTATTTATGATGTTAGCTAGGATATTTGGTTGTCCAATGGCTCATTGAGATTTTTATGCCCAAGGCATCCCTTGAGAACATTTGATGAAGGAGCAATCTGAGCTTTGTAGCTCATTTAAGAAAAAAAAGGTCAGTCTACATTGTCAGTTCTCTTCATCGTAATTAAATGTTAGCTTCCTGTGCTAATCAAGCAATAGTGCAGCTACTGGAAATGACTTTTAAATAACCCTCGTGAGCTGCAGAGCCTGTACAACCTCAAGCTCAGTGGAGGGAAGAGGCACATAATGGGTCTTGTCATGGTCGATATGCTATGTGAACATATGGCCAAAAAGCATTAACTCCCAAACGAATGTGAACAGAATGTTAAGCAAAGTGGCAAAGATCCTTGAAGCATTTCTAACTATTTTGCAAACAATGTACCTAAAAGGCCTATAAAGTTTAGAAGTACACAGTTTTTTTTGCCTTGGATCTTCCTTGGCTTTATCTTAGCCAATGGGTCTTTCAAAAGAACAGGCCATCATGGAAGTGACAGGCCCTGCGGATGAGCAGGAAGGACAAGAAAAGCGACACACTAACAGAGGCCCTTTCAGTAGTAATCGGAACAGTAATACACACTCACGAAAAGAACAGGGGAATGGTTAATCAAAGCCATACAAGCGTGGCAGCCATCCAGAAAGAGACTTTGCGCTTATAGATTACCATATGTGGCAAACGAAGGCAGGAATGCAGTTGCATCCCATTAGAAATCTGTCCTCTCTGCTGTGTCTAGAGGTAGGGCAGAGATTGTATATGGTAACTCTGTTTTCAATCACCTTTGTAGATCAGATGCTTCAGATAGGCACGAGGAAGAAGGAATTTTCATCAGATATGAATAGCATGCAACCAATTAAGCTAATATTTAAAAACTAGCAATAAATCTAAAACAGCTTAAAGTTACCTGGAATTTGTCAATCAACAAAGCAACTTTGATATAAGTAAGCACAAAGCTTAAATTACAAATATTTATCTAAAAAAAAGAGGGGAAAGGTTTTTGACAAGGGAACCTGTTAATTTAATTCCTGCTGTCATTGTAAGTTGAGAGGGCATCACAGGGGAACAGCTGCATTAATACACTGGAGTCCAGGTCCTGCTGAATGAATGCAGAGGCTTAAATTCATTCAGCAGGGGGGGCGTGACCAATCAAGAGTGGCCCCTTAAGAGCGCCAGATTTAATTATTTTAAAGAATCAAGGTCCTTGCTGCTTAAAGAGAGGAAGGGGAAGAAAAAAACAGTAGAGACGTACAACACAGACACGCACACAAATATGTAACAAGGTGGCCTTGATTGCACTCCATCACTTGGTCTTGCGCGCACGCACACACACACAATAAAGCAGACATACATGCCATCAGTTCCAGCTGATTTATTTGTCAAGATACAGACTTCAGCATGACGACATGTAATGCATTTTCCTTTGCTACAAAACGCAGATGGTCCATTTCAAGAGTATATTGCACAAAATAATGAAAAAGAAAACTGCCATTAAGATGGTAAAAATGCAAAACAAAGGTTTCGAATTTCACACCTGCTATTTGGGACCCATTCACACGGATATACATAAACTCCTAGCTTTTACTATATTACAGAACATATACAATCTTGAATCTAGTACCAACAATGAGGCCTAGAAATCCCCAATTCCATTGTACATCTCTAGAGAAATGCATGGTCAGATCTACACCTGTACACAGCCTAGAAGTGAAATCATACCAAGGCATTGAAGATGCAAAGATGATGTCATTTAACCCTTGCATGCTCGAATCAATGAAACCGGGTAGAAGTGCCTGAAGAAACCTCACTGAGAGCACAGTAAGAACATTCCCTTTAACTGTACAAAAATATGCCAGAAAATATTTCACTTTTTGTCTTTTAAAAGATGAGGTATGTTGGTTATGTATCAAAAAACTCTTCCTGCCATACCGGTGTCCTAGAACAGTTTAATCTCCACATCTCCATTGGCTGGAGGGTTACAAAAACCAAATTTGTGGCATACTGGGGGGGGGGGGGAAATTCATCACATAAAACCCTCTGGAAAAGTGATCATCCTGAAGTGGTGCAGACTCGCCTCCTTTCGAGGAGCTGCCGATGCTTCAGCTCCCTGTAGAGACACGAGGTGGGATGTGAATGCATAGTTCTTTTTTTTTTTTTTACATTTTTTTTTTTTTTTTTTTTTTACATTTTGCTCTCCACCTGCGTCCTCACACAGGGAACAACAGCCATAAAACCCTGCGGCGGTGACAAACGTCCCTTTTTCTTGTCGTCATGTCACCTTGGTATTGGCGCGTCTGCTTCCGATTTGTCCTTGCGCCACCTGGAAGAGGCACGAGCCCGAGAGGCGAGTCTGAAAGAACCTGAAGATGCGCGCGCGCGCGCGCGCCCCGGACTCCCTGCTGACCGCGGGGGGGAAATGCGCCCGCTGTTAGTAGGTGAACACCAGGTCGGAGAAGTTGGCCTCGAGCCAGTCCCCTGCGATCATCTCGCTCAGCTCGGGCGTGCAGTAGTCCGGGAACTCGAAATGCGAGCCGAGGCTGCCCTCGCTGAACGAATCCAAGTCCTTATCCACCAGAGAGAGGCACAGGTTCCCTGAAGCGTGGCCAGCCGGCTCGGCGCCCGCCGCCAGGTTCAAGCTGAAGTCGACCAGCAGATCGTCCGCGTCCTCGCCGCACGACGACGACGACGAGGTGGACGCGGAGCGGAAAGACGGCGCCGGCGACAGCGCAGACGGCCGGTTTGCGTGGTGCGGCTGTTGCTTCGTGATGTTTTTGAAGCTGTAAAAGAGTCTGGAGCCGGCTGTTGCGTTTGCGCGTCCGGACGACTCCTCGTACATGCTCGCGCCCTCGGACTCCGCAGCGGAGCTCAGCGTGGGACTGGCCGGCACCTTGGCCACACCGTACAGCCTCAGATGCTCCTCGTCTTCCTCGGCTTTAAGACGGGCCGGCGACTCATCGTCGTAGTCGTCCTCATCGTCGTCGTCGTCGTCCTCATCATCGTCGTCGTCCTCGTCGTCCGTAAGCTCTCTCTTGACCGACTTGCTGACTTTTAGGTTAGTGAACGCGTAGTTGCATCGGACGTCTTGCGCGGCTCTCGCGTGGCCGCCGACCGGTTTGCTGGGCTTGATCTTTGCGCACTTCTTCGCGGCAGCTTTGACGGCCTTGCTGCCGCTTTTCTCCGGCGACACGGCGCCAGGTTTGGAGGAGTTGTCCAGCTTCGGTTTCTTCTTCGGTCTGTACTTGTAGTCTGGATAGTCAGCCATGTGCTGCAGGCGAAGCCGCTCCGCTTCCCGGATGAACGGGATCTTCTCGCCGTCCTTCAGCATTTTCCAGCGCTTGCCGAGCCGCTTGGAGATCTCGGCGTTGTGCATGTCAGGAGACTGTTCCATGATCTTTCTGCGTTCGATCTTCGACCACACCATGAACGCGTTCATCGGCCGTTTGATGTGGCCGGTGGCCGTGCGGCACCAGTCGGGTTTTGGCGGCACCGGGCTGCAGACGCTCGGCTCGGCTTCCTCGGTGTCCGTGGCCTCGCGGGACGCGCCGCTCTCCGCCTCGCTGGGTTCCGTTTGCTGCACCATGGTCCGCTGTGCGGGTTAACGGACACACACACACACACACTCTCTCTGCTTGAGCCACGCGCAGTGAATTATTATTATTATTATTATTTTTGTTTTAAAGATTTCCCTCCCCGCAGCCTTAAAGCTCAAGTCAAACCTCTTTCCAAAGTTACTGGCTCCCTTCTTAACTACTTCTCGGCGTTTTTTTTTTTTTCGTTTTTTTCTTCCACGCCTGCCTACGTCACATATAATTATCCAATAGCGCGCAGTTGCTCCGCCCCTCAGGCTCCTTTGGACGTTCCGTTAACCCTTCGCGTCTGCTACAGCGATTTCATTGGTGGAGGGTCTTTGTGGGCGGGGTTATTAGGGTGTCAGACGCCGCATGGGGAATTTGAAAAAAACATCGTCTTGTCAAGGAGATGGACCTCAGATCATTGCACAAAAATGAGCAGATAAGACGGTCTTGGTTTGGGCCGTTACGAAATGAATTAACATTGCTTGTTGCATTTAAAATCTTAGCTGTCCTACTGTTGATTTGATTTAAAACTCATGGTGGCACTTGAGCTACAGAGTTTGAGTGGTATTTGTTGGTCTGTAATAGGCTGTAATAGTGTACATTACCACACAGAATCCTGGACTGTCACTACAAATGATCAATGCTTCATGATTGTTGCATGATGATGATGTTGCATGAAAATTCTTGGACAAAAACTAATGAACTCTGGGATCTTCATTACTAAAAAAAAAAAAAAAAAAAAATCAGTTTACATATTTGTGCAGAGACATTTCTAATAATTGCGTTCTTATCTGTTTGTAGTGTTAGATAAGGAAGGCGAGGGAGGCAGTTTGCTGTGTCAAGGAGGACAGCACTCTCTCTCCCCGCAGGCCACCACAGACACCATCAGCTTTGGGCCAATGCCAACTTCCACTGATAAGCAGCTTCTCTCTCTCTGTGTCCCCTAGAGGGCAATCATTTACCCCTCTGAATTTCCACTGCCCAGCCACCACTAGCACAGTGCTGCCTTCCCCCTGCTATATAGTCTCATGTGGTGACACATTAGAAATGCAGCGACAGGATCACTTTTGCATTGAGATATTACTTTAGATTAATTTCCACCGGCACGGCATGCTGCTACTGGCCCACATCACGACCGACTGCTGAGGTGGCTAAAGATCAGCTGCTTCAGAGCAACCGCCTACCAAGACCAAGGGATTTGAACATGCTATGGCTTATGGCATTTTAGACTGCTTTTGATTAGATCATTTCAGGATTGTTTCAGTTGCATCACTTTTTCATTATGTTTCTAAAATCATTTGAGAATATAATACACAAATTATACTAACGAGTACATTATTGTCCATACCTAGGACATGCATACTGAGATCTGTATAATGCATGGGGGTTGGGGTTGGGGTAGGGGTGTGAAGCTTTAACCTGGTGTCTTTTCAAAATTCTCACTGCCACATTAACTGGCTCCTGCTGCACCCCTACCCCCATCAATTATAGCCTCCTCCTCTGCTGCGTTACAGTAAATTAGATGAAGATTTTAGAACAACCAAAACGGGCCATTCAGAGAGAAAGGGCAGAGAGAAGGAAAGAAAGAAACAGAGAGGAAGAGAGAACAAGAAAGCGAGACACAGAGAGAGCCCTCCAGATGGGAATGACTCATCTCCTGGCTGGCGCTTATCGTCCTAAGACTGGGCGCTGCTGCTCCCCCCCAAAGCAGCACAGAAGGAAAGGATCGATAGGCAGCTCTGTCTATCCACTATCTGATATTGAAGATGAAGGAATGTATTCCTTCTGAATGGCCCCCAGACAGGTGTGTTCGATATTCCTTCAATCTCCTCACCTCAGAAAACGCCAAACTCAGATTAGGTACGTGCAGAGCCCAAGTACCATGGCATCCACACTTACTCATAAAATATCTCATTTCAGACAGATTTTTATTTTAAAGCATGAATTTCTTTGGAATGCAGTTTTTTCCCTTTACCTTTAAGTGCAAACCATGAAAAACAAATGTTACACCTTCAGGAGTAGCAGTTTAGTTCGGGTGGAGAGTCACATTCACATGAATGAGTTAACTTGGGAAACATCCTGGCCATTGATTAGAAATGCGCCAGCCAGCTTTGGTCTGAGGGGATGTGGCTCGGCTAATGGCCGCCGTTAGACGTGTGAACACGGAGTGCAGTTCAGCAGGTATGCAAATTGCCTGTTGTGAGTGTTATGTCACACTTTTGTTTTGGGGGGCTGTAAAGCTGTGCGAATAAGGTTTATAGGGTTAGTTAAAACATGTCGCCTACCTACCTAGCAGTGCTTTTAAAAATGTAACTATAAAAATATTATGTGTAATGTTATGTATTATGTGTTGTGTACAGTCAGATTTTTTTTTTTTACAGTTGCTTTAGTTAAGAACACCTGTTTTTTCATTGCTTTATTTTCTCTTATTGAAATAGCACACCTGTGGATGTGGAAAAGAGTTTTGTTATCAGGGTCAGATAAGCAGTTTTATAAGTGGAATACATACTATAATGACCCCACGTCCCCCCACTTTAAAGGTCTGAAGCCCCGCCGACTCTTCAACCACAGGGACCTGACGAGAACGTAAACAAGGTGTCCTTAACACTCTGGTGAGTGTTTGTCTGCACACAAACCCTTTGAATACTGCAAAAGAGCTGGTTATCCACCATTGTGCTTCTAAACCACACAAACACCTCTGCGTGTACATAAGAGGGAGTTATGAGTAAGCTTTTTGCATGATTTTGTCCTTCTTTCTGTTTATTTTCTCAGCACTGAAGCCTGATCACCCCACATAGTTTATTACTAGCATGAACAGCTCTGAGATTCACTTGAGAGAATTGTCATTAAAGCTCCAGTCCCACTTGAAAATAAAGCTTGAGCAGAAATCACCTGACCCCTCCTCTAAAACCCAGCTACTAACAGGGAACATGATCAGAACGTGAAAGTAAAGTATTCAACAGGTTCTAAGAAGGTTAGGCTGTAATGTTACAAAAAATAAACCTAACTGCTCCTAACTGTATCTGACACTTTCCTTCTTATGCCATGTTATATTGCACATCTTGTAACTTGCACACTATGGACATCTTGCCACTACATTGTATATACTGTGTGTATA
>JAOUQW010000009.1:16016289-16036025 GCA_028565825.1 Olivaichthys viedmensis
TAGAGTGAGCACTGCAGGAGGAATCCCTGACAGTTAGCTGGGTTACCGTCATATTTTTCAGGCGCTGTGATGGGGCGGCGCGCCTGCCGGCGCGGGGGCGCAGCCGGCGGGGGAGCTGGCAGTGGTTGCAGCTGTAGTTGGGCGGTGAGTTGCGCCACGGTCACCCCCAAGGCAGCGTGTTGGCCAATCGCAGCTATGCCCGCTGCATCCATAAGCGGGCTGAGTATTCTGTCAGAGCAGAAACTGGGTGGATGCAAGCACGGGCAGTGGGCTAGCAAACTAGCTTCAGAGAGCTTTAGAGGGTTTGGCAAGGGCATTGTCGAGGGGCAGAAGGTAGGTCGGGCGATGTGCAAATGGAGTCCAAGGGGTGTAGGCAAAGTCGAATGTCCAGGGGCGGAAAGTAGGTCGAGGATCGGGAAGGCAGTCCGGAAAACGCGTTGTATTTCGATAGGCATCAGAATATACTCAGCGCTGATGTTTCCGTCTGTGAAGCTTTTATAGGGCTGTTGTGATTGTCTCCAGGTGTTTGTAATTTAGCGCGATGTGTGATTGCGCCGCTCGTTAGAAATGCGGCGAGCCAGAACGCGGAAGTGTGCTGTTTGATCGTGCACGCAGAGGTGCGTTGTTGTCCATTCCCGCTGGCAAATGCGTGACAGTAAGTCCCTAAGCTGAAGATGGCCATGGAGATCTAAATAGGAAATTTGTCATTTTGTGTGGCAGGTGCTCAAGGTCCTTATAGATGAGATTGAAGTGCATACAGAAATCAGGAAAAAAGAATGTCTTCACTACACTATGTGACTGATGTGTTGCATGTAATCTCAGAGCCAGAGCCCCTAAATTCACGCCACACAAAGTTGAACAGAGCAGATTGCGACAGCTTCAAAATGCACACCTAAAATATTAGTCCAGTGCCTGATGCAGTGCATAAGTTCCATTCAAAATGCAGCAGTCCTTGTGAATGATGATTTTTAAAATATGATTTTGTTGATGTCTCACAGTATTTTTAAGTATTTAAAATATTTTATGTTTTTAATATTTTATAGTAGTTAATATTCTATCACACAAAATGTTTTGTGTAGTGTTCCAATTGCTTTGAATTACATTTTTTATAAAACAATAGTTTTTAATACCTTAAAATACCTTAGTTTTTAATATATTTTTGAAATTGCTGTAAATTAAACTCTTAAAATGTATGTAATTGCATGAAAATAATATATTTTCTAACAGTCAAACGTGATGTTTTAAATAGTTTTTAATGTTTTAAAGGAGTGAAAAATGTTCTTGTCACGTTAGCGGCGGAGACAGAATACAGGCGCAAGCCAATTTTAAACATAGAACATTTATTGGAAGTAAACTAAACAGGAAACACTACACACAGAAAAACACACGACATAAAACAATCAAGGACAAACTGGACGGGGAACATGAGGGCTTAAATACATACACGGATTACTCAGACTAACGACACACAGGTGGGGTGAATAACATCACGGGTCAAGGGCAACTAAATCAACACAACAAAAGTGTGTGGTCACACACGTCGCCATGGCACTTCTGCCACCGGTCATGCGCACAACTGCGCGTGTGACAGGTGGCAGAAGTACACAAATTCCTTACTTAAGTAAATGTGCAAATACTTATCTGAAACATTACTCTGGTTGAAGTACAGCTTCAAATTCCTTACTGAAGTTAAAGTACAAAAGTACAAACTCTGAAATTTACTTAAAGTATAAAAGTAAAAGTACAAGAAAAAAAATTACAAATGAGAGAGTCTGTGCCTCAAATCACACACTTTTGGTTACTGTCTTTCATCAAGGAATCCAGAAACTAGAGCTAACTATCAACAGCTATATCCCTAATCTCTAAAACGTTTGATCACATGAAAATAACTCAGTACTAACTAGCTTGCTAATAGCTAACATGAAATGTAAGTAACAACAGATAGATATTTGTAGTGATAGATATTAGGTACCTCTATGTGAATTTTTTTTTTAGATTTGAGGGAGAATTCTTGAATACAAAGGGATCATGTTTTTTGGGTTATTTTTTCCCCTCCGTTTTGCTGTAAGACACTACGCTTGCATGTATGTGTACAAACATCCAATCACATGCGAAATGTAGAAATTTACAAATAAATACATTAAGGGATCATTCGACCCCATGTCCTTGTTGTCACCATTAGAGTTTGAAAAGCAGAGTTCTACAATAGAGGAATTTCAAAATATGAAAATAACAGGCACAGCCAATCAGAAACAAGTAGGCTATTTTCTGTGGCCACGATCTAAAATATCAGATGGTATGACAGTTTTCATAAGATACTTATTATAACGTGTGTCATGTGACACAAGCTACAAATTACTGGACAATTACTAGACAATTACTAGTAACTTATGACAGCATATGACATGATACGTTTATGACGTGGTTATGTCCATCTTATGACGCAGGGTTTAAGTAATGTGTTACCAAATACTGGTTTTTAAACCTCGAACCTGAACCCCAGGTAAAATCAGGGTTGTGTCATGTGCTGCTTGTTCCTTTAAGTCTAGTAGATGGTAAACATCCAGGGGTTGGGACAGAATGGTGAACTCTGTGTTTTGTTAAGGGCCCTACTTCAAGTGCTATGAGACAGTCTTGTCATGTGTTATGTCATGTTATGTCATATCATTGTTGTTGTATTTCTCTGTCTCTCTTAATAATTTGACAAAAAGAAGGCAAGTGCAGACTATTTGGAGGAAAAACGGCAGCTTTGAAGACAAATGTTGGACACATTATAAATTTGTGAGCAATTTACGCCAACAAAACATGACTGTCACTACACCTTAAAATCCAACTCAGACTCACGATTGCAAATTTGTAAGTATCCGTACGACTCGTGTGAATAAATTGCAAATAGTTAAAGTTAAGGCGCAAGAAGTGCTTGTGACTTTCCAATTAAATCGCTCTCATGCCTTAGTTTTTGTACGAATTTTGTATGAATTTGGTTTAAAAAAGTCTTATACACTGATCCTTTTTAAAATGCAGCTGCTATACGAAGTTGTATAAAAAAGATATATCTGTGAGTCGTGTCACTGTTGTGGAATTTTGCAAGCGCAAAAAATGTTTTCCTTTACGCCTGCTCCATACAAATCCATGTCCCCTTTTCCCGACCAGTAAACAGGTTGTGTGGGAGGATGAGATGAACAGGATGAAAGGATTCTACATGCCACGTGGGCAGCCCTTTAGGCTACTCTTTAAAAAATGCTTTTCACACCCGCTTGGTGCTCATGTAAAATAGCCTTATCGGACCGCTGGAGTTTGTGTGGTGAGCCAAATCGACAGCTCCCTCCTGCAACTATCTTATCACTCGAGAACATCAGGGCCTCTCTCTGAATCTGAATCACTGCAAATAAATAAATAAGCCTAAACCCGGATGCCGAGCACTTTGTGTCAGCCCTATTTGCACTTCAAAGTAGTGGAGGAGGAAAACGAAAGAGAAGGTGTCTCATTGTCAGACATTTTTTCCCCCTTCATCATTGGCTTTAGTTAAAGCTGTAGCATTAATGTGGCCTTATCTGCTGTGCTCAGGAATGGCATGCTCTCTCCTGGGATTGGCCCGGAGGGGACAGTGAAAAACACATGGTCTCTGAAAGAGAGAGTAAGGAAAAGTACCATTATATGTAGTGACATACCGGCAGGACGATATATAATGATAGGCAAATTGGAATAGTTATGCGGTTCACTTTATGCTATACTGATATGGATGAAAAACATTTCCAGTTGTGGTACATCTGAAATGGTAGATTAAAACAAAGTAGTCTACTTTTTAAAGAGCAGATATACTCAGTGAAAATCAGAGAAATTGAATTTCTGCATTGTTTTGATAAACTACTGTAGGCTAAGATTAATACTCTTAAGTCTATTTTTAAAATAAATATTCTGGGACACTTAAATAAATATTCAAAAAGGCTTTATCCAACAGGCGTCAGCAGTCATAAAGACTGCTTTCATCAATTTTGATGTAAAGTTGACATAAACACCTGAGTCAAGTGACAGATTTTTGTTGACATAAGTTTGTGTTATGACACTGTTCAGGCTGACTTACACTATTACACCTGACTTTTTCATGATGTAACTCAGCCCGGAAAGTGTCATAACACAACCTTATGTCACTTGACTCAGGTGTTGCGTCAACTTGACATACAAAATAAAGCAGTCTTAATGACAGCTGATGCCTATTGGAATAAGTCTTTATAAATGTTTATGTAGGTTTATGTCAATTGTCAGTAAGGGCTTACGTAGGTTTACCAAAGTAAAGTGTTACCAAATATTCTAGCAGTTTCCCTAACTAAATAATTGAATACTTGCACTGCTACTGGAGTGGTATATGGGTATTGGCTATAAGGTATATGGATATATGGCATTTAATGTCATCGTCTTTGAAAATATTGTATGCTGATAACATTATAACAAAAATATGGCATGATGTACCTTGATATTTGGCTGTATGGTTATCATACTGTAAGATTTTTTTATACCGTTCCACCCATAATCATGAGGTAATAATTTGTAGCTCTGTGACACTGCATACAGAAGAATAAAAGCCCTCGAAGTAAGACGAAGTGTGTTCATAAAGGTCACTGGCTGAAATGTAAGTTTTAAATTTTCTTACATTTTTTGATAAATGTTTGAACTTACAGGCGCTCTATTACTTGCATTACTCCCTTCTGTTGACCTGTGTCCTGTTTGTCTGCTGTGAACATACAAAGCACCCTGGAGTCCAGACCAGTTCATGTCCAGTGTGACTCAGCCTTGTATATACGCTTTCCTATTCTTTTATTCTTTCATTTATTGACTCACCCATTTGCTAATGTATTCACTCTTCCACAGAAGATAAACACCTGCTCTGTTGTTTGTCTGTTTACCCTGTCTTCCTCCTCCTCTATCTGCTCCCTTTTCCCTGCATCTTTTCCCTGTAGCCACTCTGCTGTGCCATGGTGTCTCAGTCTCAGTAGGAGCTGGCATTTGCCGAGTTCTCCCTTCCAACTGCACTGGCAAATTCATTGACTTGTCTTCAAGCAACTATCTTCCTTTCCAGCTCTATCCCATGCCTCATTGAACTGTGAAAAAATAAACAACTAATTGCCTCAATTTATGATTCAACCCTAAAAATGAACAGTGCAAAAAATGCTGCAAGGTGATTGTGATACATTTGAATCTTGCTTATAACAGACTACATTTAACCAACAACTAACTATAAATCATGATACCATATTTACAATCAGGTGAATATGTTCACAAGTCCCTTTATGCAAGATCGAGTCAAGTCTCAAGATCTTGAGCTGCAAGTTTCAGTCAAGTGTCAGGTCTTATATCATGAACTCTAGTCAAGACTTAAATACTTAGCGCTAAGCATTTTATTGCACATAAGTAAAACACTGCTACATTATTTCTAGTGAATGCACTGCAGTGCACATTGTACAAGGTACAGCCTTACTCCTGTTTAATGTCTGTCACGGTGTGGGTTGTCGAAGGGAGATGGTGGATACAAGCGTAAGCCTTTTAATAACACTAAACATTCCCTAGACATACGTACATGCATATAGACATACAATGATTCACCACACGGGACGGAAACTGGAGGGTACTTATACACATACTGATAGTGGAACAAACGGGGAACAGCTGGGAACACAGGTGACACCACTCGAGATGATACAGGGGCGTAAACCAAACAGAATCACAACACACACATGAGCACATGGCGCTAGTCATCATGGCGACCATAAAGTGCGGTCACGTGCACATCAGAGCGTCCATGACAATGTCAAACTACATACAAACAAAACCAAATAAAATTAATTTAACAAAATAAACAAAATAATTTTGTGTGCAAAATTAGACAATTTAAAATATAATAACTCTAATTCAAATATAATAAAAAAAGTAAAAAAAAGTAACAAAAAAACCTGTACAGTATAAAAAAATAAAACGTCCCTGTATAAGGCTAGATTTTTTCCAGAATCAGATCGTTCTTTTATTTTTCTTCCGATATTCGATCCAGCATTTTCTACTGATAACGGCCCGATACCGATACTGGATATTAGATCAGTGCCATCTCTACTTATAACACTTTGGTTCCGTGCATTGCACTGAAAGTTTTTGCAACTTAAGGTTATAATAAAAGACTCATCATACAAAACCTAACTGCAAGAGAATAGCACTGCAATAAATGACTGTCCATGATAAGTCACAAAATTAACAGGCAAAGCTGCACACATTTTTTTCATTTACTGCATTAAGGTTGACTGTCCTAGTCTTTTTTCTGTTTTTATGCAGGCTGAAATTTTTGAAATTATTTTTCAGTCTTCACTATAGAGTTATGATTCTGTCACCTGTCATTAAATTACAAAATGCAAACGCTGTCTAGGAAACAGTGAACAATGCTGGTACAAGCAGTGATTAAAGTGGAATTTGGAAGGTGGTGGAACTCTTGACAGTGATTTGAATTCTAGGAAACAGTGAACAATGCTGGTACAAGCAGTGATTAAAGTGGAATTAGGAAGGTGGTGGAACTCTTGACAGTGATTTGAATTCATCCACTAATGGTGTTTTTCCACCTGACGGTGCGGCACGGCTCGGCTCGGCTTGGAAAATTACCCATAATCCTCCACGTTGTCGCTATTTCCAAGCGAGCCATGCCGTACCTAAGTACCCGTTCTGAAGTTCTTGCCCAGGTACTAGCGAGCCGAGCCGGGACATGTGGGCGGAACTAAAATAGTGCAGGCGTCCCTAAACTGTGCTATAGGTAAAAGCAGAAAAATCGAAATTTTTCCCTCGCCAAGTTACTAAGGCCATTCCGGATCGTTCCGGCTCACTTTAACCCCTGGGTACAAGGCTCATTTGAATTTTTGGAACTTACAGCGGGCATAATAACATCCTAAATATAAATATCTGGCAGTGTGCGCCACGAGAACAAAGTGTATGAGCTTCAAGAGCGGCAACGCTTTGGATACCACCTACCACCCCTTCTCTCCCAATAAATCGACAGATCGACAACTCTGCATCTTGTGTAGATCCACCTTTACAGTCCATCAATCAATAAAGGTCTTAGAATGAGACTTACATAAAAGAAAGTCTTACCAAAGCTTATGTAGTTTTATCCAACTTTCCAACACAGGATCATTACAGTAACAAGGTTTTGTGGTGTCATGCGTCATCAGGCTGAAACAGGCATTTTCGTGTTTACTTTAAGCTACATGCATAGCCATGAAAAAGTAGTAACAGGACAAATAATACAGATTCAGAGTTTAATTTACAAATACCTTTTATATTGAAGAATTCATGAAAGCATTCTACAAAAATACATCCCCCATGACTGCCCTAAGACTTCCATTATAAGTGAATTTTGAGTAAACAGGCTTTTCTGTTCTTTTTTCAGTAAATGTGAATCGGGTTAAAATTCTTGTCTGTGGTAATCACACATATGCTACAGATGATGGAGATTAGGTTTAAAAACACTGGTGTGTAGCCCTCAAAACACAATGCAAGAATGTTAAGGTGAGCAAATAAATCCTCAGAATAAAATTACCAAATGTCAAAAAAAGAAAGAAAGAAAGGTAAAAAGTAAGTATATGGTCCTACAATCCAACAATCCATTTTGTATCCATAAGGTGAAAGAGAGGAGAGAAATGTGTCCAGTGAGATGTGGAGAGAAAGAGAAAAAGAAAGAGAGAGAGAGAGAGAAAGAGTGAGAGCACCACGGCAAACAGAGTTGCCACAGCAGTAATTTTGACAAACTAGCCACAACACAAAAGACACACCTTCCAAAACACATTCGTAGCCCAACCTCCTATCTGCGTCCCCTATAGAATACACACCATCACTGATCATTAGCAGTCAGCAATATGGGTCAACAATATTCTTTTGCAAAGAAGATCACTCTCAAGTAACATCAGAGGCAGATGATTTAGTCTGTTTTGGCTATTGTGGATCGAAGTCTATTCTTTACAAGTCCCAGCCTGGACTAAAGCAAGCTCACCACTTGCTATAGCGACAGATAAGGTCAAGTAAACCTCAAAGCAATATCATATAAAAATACATTTTTGGCAATAGCTGCCTCTATTGAAACCTACATATTGAATAAAATAAAACTAATAACTACTAAAACTGATGAACAGGCCATCATCTGGGGCTGCAACAGACGTCCACTAGCAACTGATGATGATGTTCCTATGGTTTTGTCAGTGTTGTTTGTTGTATCTGCCTCCACCACCTCCATTTCCGTCTTTACTTTTGATACCTGTGAAGAGTTCTTTAAGTTTAGGCCGCTTTGCAATATCTGCCATTCCAAGACAGCTATAAAAAGTTCACTGCCAAATTTTTTTGACTGCGTTCGGGAGTCTGGTGTTAAATTACTTAGTCAGGAAACATAGCTTTCTGAAAATTTTTTTAGTGTACTAATGCCGGGGTTAATTTCTGCCTTCATGACATGCATATGAAAAAAGAATTGAAAAACAAAAAACAAAAACACATTTGTTCTCTTACTTATCAATGTATTTTGTAAGTGCACAATATGCTACTGCTGTGGTGTGATTCCTTTGTAAAACTCTGTTGCACAAATTGCAATATCTTGTATTTCTGTAATGATTTCACCAAATTCACAGCATTACACAGGTCTAGCTCTGCAGTCTGCAGTGCAACCCTTGTCTTCTGCACTCACCGCCTTCCATTTAACTTCTGACTTGGAGCAGAAGCTGAACAAAGTTTACACAAAGTGGAAAAATTCAGCTGTCTCTATGCAACAGTTGATGCTGATTCCAACCAGTTCAGTGTGTGTGCTGCACATTGAACTCAGTCAACTAGCGGATTGATCTATTTGATGCAAGCTTGCAGGCCTTTGTACACTCCTGTCATATTTGCTGCCTGTGTCAATATAAATCTCTTGTAAAAAACTTTGAGCACAGACTCACTTCAGCCCCCCTGTGTGGCTCTCAATGGGAAAAAATCTCAAGAATCTTTTTTCAATATGGCTATCAGGTGACACAAAATGCAAGATGAAGGTGAGCTGATCTATATACGAAATATGAGGGTTTGAATCAATGCTGATTGAGGCAATTTTAACTTCAGTGATGAGCACTTGATGACACATTACTTGACTAAATTCCTCTCATATGTTCGAGGACAGTTGAGGGAGCCCCTACTTCTACATTACCATTTTTCTCAGAAAGTGATCAAATTCACGTTTTACTTCCAAGAAGCCAATGTAATTGCCATTGTAAGGCCTCCCAAATATTGGATGCCACAACTCCTCTCAAAACCACTGTCTGATATTGTGACTCATATTGTTTTTTCAATTCCATTTTTTCCATCATCTAATGATAGTTTAATGATAGTCAGCACTGCCTCCCCATAGATGTCACTGTTGCCATGTACGTGTAAGTTCCCTGTAACATGTTTCCAGTTGCTGTAGCTTTCAAAACAGTGGCAGAAGAATAGCCAAAGACCATACTCAAGTAAAAGTACTGTTACTAAAAAAGTAATAACATGGGTAATAGTAATCATCCAAATACACTAGCGTTCAAAAGTTTGGAATCAATGATTTTAGTAATATAAACTCCATTTTGTTTCAGATCCATCTATAAAATGATTGTAATGTGATTCTAGTGTTATGCACTTAGGTTTCAAATCATTTGTAGAAAGCTATAAAACATTGTGTCCAGAATGATGTTGGAGTCATGAAAATTGAAAGTTTTACAGCATCAAGAGTGATGTTAATATAAAAATGAATACCCAGAATGCCTCTTTTTTAGGAACGCGATGATCAAATCTTGAAGTGGATACTTAAATAATATCTTGGAATTATCTATGTATCGTAATTTCTCCTTTATCATAAAATTGTTGTCATTTAACTTTTTAAATGACTTTTGAATAACTTTTGGTGTCTGGTTTATATTAGATATATTAGATCTACTACTTTGTATAAGAGTTTCCAAACTTTTGAACGCTAGTGTAACTACTTGAGTAAGAGTAATAAATTATCTGGTGATAAGACAAGTCAAATAGTGCGTTACTCACTACACAGAATAAGATGTACGTTTCAGAACAAGCAGTGATGATGATGATAATTATATAGCTACTATTTAGCCAGTCTGGAGAAAATTATTTTTTTCGCCATGTGGCCAATAGCTGCCTCCTTTAACGTGACAATGTTTGATTGGTGAAACAACAGTCATTTAGTACCTCATCATGACCACACAGAGATGTCAGTGTGTGACAGGTAATGGAGAACCAAATAAACGAAAGAATCTTTAACGATTTGGTGAATGATAGTCTCTGGTGTTTGTACATGCGTCCAGAGGCTTTAATATCTGCATCCTTGTTTTGTCATGACTCTTAGCCCAATATGTTTTGGCTGATTCACCAACTTTACCCCATCAAACAAAATCGGTGCTGTAGTGATCCTCAACGGCTATGCTAGTTTCTGTATTGTTAATTTTAGCTGATGAATCTGACTCAGTCTGTGATGACGGTCCTGCTGGACTGGCATCACGATGACCGATTAAAAAAATTCAGTCTGTTTTTGGCCCCAATATATTTTTTATAATCTGCCATGATGGCAGTAGCTAGCCTACATCAAATGATAGCCCGTCTCTGCTTCTTGCATGACTTTGTAACCCACCCATTTGCAAAACTTAAACTGAGAAACAAAAACTAAATATTACAGATATATGACAGTTAATACTTTTCTCCAATTTATTCATAACTTGTGAATTCAATTTAAAGGAGCCAGCTGGAGGAGTCCAGCAATATATATTTTGAAAATATTCTGGTCAATGGACAGATAGCATAGGTTAGCCCATGGATAGGTCATAGTCATGTGTTAATTTGAGGGACATTTTTATCCACAGAAACTTACAAGTGATGCAAAATCCAATCCAAGCATTTATCTGAGCAGTTGAGCGGTAAACGCCTTGGTCAATGGCCAGGGGCCCACTGACAGTTCTGGGTTTTGAACCCTTACCAAGATACAATCGTATCATCCCGATCTCACAGAAAATGAGTAGAAATTCTAACAAACCAAGTCAGGTTTAGTGGATTTAATTCTAACTATGTTGCTTCAACCACTAACTCAGCCTAACCTTATCCATTTGTAACCTTTCATATGAGTTGACTTTACAGTAGTGACTCTTATGACTTTACAATTGTGGCACATCATGTTGATGGTTATGTGATTAAATTTGCATATCCTCGCTGTCCAATGAAAAGCATGTATCTCCAAAATTCAAATTTTTCAGGAACACAAAAAAACACTTTTTCATAGAGAGTACACAATAAATCCAAAATTGACAATGTGGTCAGCTTTTCATTGGTCATTTAGATGTCAACTGTTATGGGTAGATAGAGGTTTTTGCCCACATTCCATATACGAAAAAAAGTAAAAAAATGCAAAAAGTGGAGATACATGTTTTTCATTGGACAGCGACGATATGTATAAATGTTTATTTTCACACCTATAAGAGTGGCGACTGTCTTCACCTGAACTGCCCTGGAAAAAAACCTCAAAATGGATGTTTGAAAATAAACATTTAAGCAGCCACCCAATCAAATTTTCTTCCAATTCTCCCTCAGTTCTAATGATATAACGGGTCGTCGTTTGAAAAGCCGATAAACCGTAATGAAATATTGGTTTGCTAGTTCATATTATAGTTAAGGCTGTAAAATATGCACATATAGACCACTATTTTCCAGCTCTCCATATCAGAGAGGCTTCTTTGGCTTTTAAGTGTCTTCTCCCCATTTTCCTCAAATGTCAGTCATTCTCTCTTTTCATGTTATCTCAAAATGGCATTTAAATGGGGAAAGTAAGTTTTACCAGTCTTGCTTATTTATGTTTTACAGTTAGAAGTAGACCTCAGTCTGTAATGCGTAGTGAGATTCAGGTCTGTTCCTCCAACCGTCTGTTATTTGCTGGTGAAGCTTATCCTGAAGGAATAAAAAAAAAAACCTAGTGACTTCCTTTCCACGTTATTCCTACGGTTTGCCAGTCATAAAGTGAACCATAGCAAGACCTTAATCCAATTTCCTGTTTCCTCATCTTAAAAAGAATATTTTTTTAACCTTCCTGTGCAGCACATGTTTTCAGGCGAAGGGGATTTTTGTCATCAGGACTATTTCAGAGCTGCTTCAAAGCGTACAGTCTGTGGTTGTTTAACATCAGAATTGCATGCTTCTATTCTATTCTAAGAAGCATGCAAGGAACATGCAGAAGTGGTGTTCATGCTTTGGGCATTCAAAACATGTTGCTTTTTTTTTTTTTTACATATTCAAGTGTGAGGCAAACCAAGTTGGCACGTCTCGCCTTGTTTAAAAAAACAAAACAAAAAAAACCACACACTTGATATATGTTCATTCATTTTCTTTTCCACAGGCTAGTTCACCCAAATCACCCAATTTCTTTGTGTCACTGTGCTCGCCGTGTCATTTCTAGTTGTGGTAACAGTAGTATTACCTCACAGCCATTGACACAAAGCGCACACCTAAATGATGGATGGGAGCCATTATAAGCCAAAGCCCCTCCACCCGTCTGTAGTGGCAAGGAGGCAGGGATTAATCTTACCCATTACAGAAAGGCTCTTATTAGGAGTACAGAGGAACCTACAGAAATTGAAACCTTCAGGAGGTGACGCAAGCCTCAGCCTAAAGCATCTTTCCTGAAACACTTTGTTCTCTGGTGTCTGGTAAAGAAAAGCTGCCTAAAGAAATGGCCCAAAGGCAAAGATGCACTTTAACATTTGAGAATGTTTGCGGATGGTGCAGAAACTATAACATGTGCAGTGTTGGTAGATGTTTTTGTACTGTTTTTTGTACTTTGCCTCTGCTTCTTTTAATAGGTGTGGAGAAAATAATTACCTAGAATTTATAGGTACTCCAACGTCACACAGGTTTGCTTTTGGCACTGGTTTGTTTTTGCTTGTTTAGTTATCACTTAGGTTAAGGGTTACTGAGTGCTTTTTCCAGCTAACAAAGAAGGTTAACCGATCATTCAGTAATATATTTGACAAGTTCTAAAAAGGTTCAGCTTTAACGTTACAAATATAACATTCCTGCAATGTTCTGATAACATTTGATGTAATAATGTTTGGCTTCATAATGTTACTATACAACATTCCAAGTTAGACAAAAACTAACATTATGGAAACATTTGTGTTAACGTTCTTACAATTAAAAATGTTGCAACAACATTATAGGAACATTTATGAATGTTGCGTAAAAAAACATTCTCACAACACCCAGAAAACCTGACAGGTTGAACATCCAGAAAACATTTAGCTAACCTAAAATTGTTAGCTGGGTTTAGTTCACATCTCACTTGCACTTCTTAATTTTTAATCAAGGACATGAAAACAGGGGCAGTGGGGCAGTGGTGGCACAGTGGTTAGGGCACTGGGCTACTGATCAGAAGGTCGTGGGTTCAAGCCTCAGCTCCGCCAAGCTGCCACTGTTGGGCTCTTGAGCAAGGCCCTTAACCCTCCCTGCTCCAGGGGCGCTGTATCATGGCTGACCCTGCGCTCTGCTTACCAACATGCTGGGATATGCGAAGAGTCAATTTCACTGTACTGTACTTGTGTATGTATATGTGACAATAAAGGAGCATTCTATTCTAAAGGAGCATTTTTATGAAATTTAATGCTAATAAGTGTTTCTTAGAAATGCAGCAAACTGATCATACCTGAAAGGATAATTACTCAAGCTTAGCCACTACCTTATTATCAACACAGACAAATTTCTTGGAAAATTTAACAAGTGCAAATTATGGCTCTTGTGTGGAATGTTCGAAACACATCAATTTCAGAACTGCACACAGCACAAATCTGAGCAAATTGGCCTCTCAGTATCTAAAATCAAACCACTAATGACCACTAATCCTTGAGTGACGTGGAGAAATGTAGAACGCACTGCAGGCCCTAAACTGCTGGTGGACTTAAACGTGAAAATGTTGAACGAGAGGAAAATATTAATATGTGTTTCAGTGATTGGCCTGAAAAGTTGCAAGAAATACTCCTATAAGTACATCTGTTAGTTAATCCTATAAGCACAAACTTTTACTTTCTAGCAAGAAGGTCTGTTAAAGATGCAGTGATTAATAACAGAGGAGGTAGATAGTAATGTTCATAATAATTTGCCCAGGTTATCTGTGCTTGCTTGTTTCTAATTTTCATGTGCAGAGGAAAGAGAATGGAGGGGTGTGCTTGATAAAAGGGACTTCCCACTGCTGTTAGATTGATGGTTGAGTCAGAGCGGTTGACAAATCCAAGTTAAACCAGCAGTATTACATCTGGATGCATGCATCTGCATTAATTCCCTGGACAGTGTTCTTAAATTATTACACAGGAGATTAAGTCAGGTGGATACTGAAGGAACTAAATGCAGAAGACAACATCAGACAGCGTGACTACTGCATCTTAACCCTGTGTTTTCTTGTTTGAAATAATATTAGGGCCTGAAATGAATGACGATATTGCATGTGAAGGACATTGGAGACCTTGGTTAATTACACTCTGTCCATCATGAGATGTTTGACTCAGACAAAAATGAAACATATCAATCACTGGATCCTTGCTATGCTGATCTGTGGCCTGTGCTTATCAATACTTTCTCATAACATTTTTAATAATGAATGAATGAGGTCACCTACCTATATGCAGCTTATGGCTGTAAGTGTATACGACTCCTATGTCCAATGACGGAACTTGCATTTTGATGCAAACTCATATTCTGGCTAAGAAGCAGCAGATGTAGGATCTGACCTGCTTTATTGAAATCTAAGGACGTTGCTTTTTAAATAGGCTGTTGAAGCCAGTTGACCCCTCAGGGTCTGTCTGTTGGAGAACTATTACAAAAGTAACTCTTCAACTCTTTTGAATAGAAATGAGGATCAGCAATGAGTTTTTGTTTCACACATTGGGGACTCGAGGAGCCAGAAACTGTGATCTCTTTGCATCTCTCCGAGCCACCTGTTACTGTTTATGAAGATAATTAAAAGCATGCATTTGAAGATGAAAGGACAAGAGTGTTCTCTCTGATCACATGGCTTTTGTAGCTAGGTCAGATGGGAAAAGATTAAAGAACAAGCCTGGTTTTCTTGTCTGCTACTTAGTAGGTCATCTCAGCGACATACTGTATGCACCAGCATTTCATTTGTATAAACATTTACACATCAGAAATAAAAAGAGGGACAAAATTAAAATGAGGTTTCAATCTTTGTTGGTAAACACTTATTTTCTTATGTTTCCTTCGTTTATTCTTGGCCAATATTTCAGCTAGAATGCCATCCTGCACTATAAAAATTATTAAAACATGTCAAGTCATGTTGGGCACTAACATGCTTTGGCCTGTGGCATGCCACACGGAGGCAGGGCGAAATTACCCACAAGAGCTAAACATGGGAATGAGTCGGCTAAAGACCCATGCGAGACATGGAATTCTGCAACTGTCTGAGATTCTCAGCTGTATATCTACCACGCTTGGAATGTGTTTGCACTCCTAAATGATCCGCCCATCTCCTTATCAGCTGACCTCAGAGCAGTAGTGAGTTGAAAAAACATCCATGAACAAGAGAGATGTACAAGCATGTATTTCTATTTCTGTGTGGGCTGGACACAATGAGGAAAATATGTGAAATGGTGAAAACATAACATGCTTAGAAGAGTCTGAGAATGTTCCATAAACAACATACCAATATAGCTATGAAACCTAAGCATAATGAACTTTGGATGAACTCCTGAATTATAGTATTAAATGAATACACTTCGCACAGATATGTAAATATTATGTGGGCCTCAATATGAAACCTGTCTAAAATCTAAACTAGATAGACAGAGCATGATCGTCTCATACCCTTCCTTTCATTTTAAAGAAATACACACACACATATACACACAAACATACAGAGTCCTCGCTTCCCCAGTCTCTCTGAGAGCTTCCAGCTGCTGATATGTATTGAATATCCCCCTATTCCTTGAGTGGAATGCATTCCAGTTGTTGTGCCCCCTCCGAGCTAAACCCCTGCCATTTTGTTTTTCCATCCTTGGCTGGAAGGATGTGGGTGACAATTTATAGAGCATGTCCAATTGCTTTGTGTGTGTGCCAGCGTGGGGCATGGTGTAACAAGTGTGCTGGTACAGTAGGTACATGGCCAGGGAATGCAGGGGGCTCTGCTCTCAGCAGGGGCCAAAGCCAGCTGAGCCGGGAAGAAAAAAAGGCAGGAAATCAAGTTCCCCATCAAAGAGGCTTTTATATGAGCAGGAGGACTCTAATGACTGAAAGGTGTCTGGGCAGTGCCGTGTTCGAGACAGGGTGAAGGAAGCAGTGAAACAGAAGACATGTCAGCTGCATGAGCTGTGTCCTTTGCTGCATGAGCTGTATCCTTTTAGAGTAACTTGTTTGCTTAACATTCGTATTATTTTTGTTTTAAGGTGTACCATGGCCACATTTTAGTCACACTCTGTGTCTGATAAGAAGGCGGTTTGCTCAAAAAGATCTGAGATAATGAAGATGTGAGGAGGAAAAAAGACCTAGCCCTAGAGAAAGGCTTGCACTAAGCAGCCGTAGGAATTAGGAACAACGAATTTTAATTTTTTTTTGCTTAGTAGAAGTGAATGGGGCTTAGGGCAGCTGTTGGAGGCCCTGATCTGCTCCCATGCTGGTTGGCTGTTTGAAGAGGTTTTTCTGCTTTACATCCAGTGTTTGCCTCCATTGTCCTTGGACTGCAGTCCTCGAGAACCATGATGGATAGATGAGGGCTACAGCTGTACAGAGCTATGGGTCAAAGATGGGGGCAGTGGAGTCTTCTTGTGGAAATTCCCCTGGTCTTAAGATTCGGCTTTACTGAATACCAAGTGAAGAGAGCTAGCTAGAAAGTGTCCATTCCATCACTAGTATAGTTGGCTTGACTGTTGATATGTGGAAAGACGTTGCCTTAAGCAATGAATTCTCAAACACTAAAGTGCACATTATGATAACAAATTGTGCAAATGCAGGTAAGAAGGTCCTGATGTTTTGCAATACTATATTCAGTGAAGTGATCCAGGGGCGGCGGCTCAGTACATTGATCTCTCTCTGCTGCCAGAGAGTAAGAGAATTTCAAATTCCACCGACTTAAAAATGGTGTCTGTCATGATGCACATTTTGATAGGTGCAATGGAAATACTTCAAGTCAAGTCCCATTCACAAAACACTAGTTTATTCCAATTTCACAAATTTCTTACGACTGTATTCTTTCTAAGTGAGTAAAAAGAAATACAGTATATAGGCTAACTAGTGGGAAATATGACAGGACGAGGCCTGTATAATTTAGAGGTCCCGTATTACCCAACACACTGTGTCCTATGAGCTGTCCTCTACTTGTTTGCGGTTTCATAACACCTGAATACACCAAATAGCAATCCAAAGGATTGTATTTTTTACAAAATTGTCTTAGAATATAATCTAGTTACAATATTATCTAGTCACCTCTACTACTCATCTAAAATTAACATGCAAGACACTCTCAATCTGCACTGAATTATTAATTGAATTGTAACTGAACTTAGTTAAATCGACATAATGCAAACATACATGAGAATTACATTTTCTTGCCTAAGTGTGTCTTGAGAAATGAAATGTTTGTTTCATTAACCACATTTATCTCAGTAAACAGACTTCTTTGACCTCTGTAATTGTTTCCATAATGTGTTAGTTGGTCCTACTCCAGAAAACATGTAAAATAGTCTGACCTAAAAAAAAAAAGTTTTCTAACCTCGGACACAAAAGGTAAAAGGAAGCGTAGGAGAAGGGAAACATTTCTTTTTTTCAGAGGAGAAAAAAAAAAGATAAATCAACATATAACCAGGTGTAATAGATTTAGTAACTAAAATCCGAATGAAGTTTAGTCTGCCTACATAAAGTTCAAAAGAATTTAAAGTCTCCAATTGACAAGGCTGTTTACAATGCCGGGACTGGAGCTAGTCTCATTAACTTTGTAGGGTCCAGGGTAATGGTTTCGTCACTCCTTCTGCATAAGTAGCATTTGGATGCAAACATTAACCTTATTGACCCTGTAGAAAACAAGAGCTAGAGGTGGGAGGCATCTATTCTGCTCGATCCTGTTAATCTGAACTTCAGCACAAGTAAGACAGAGCAAGCACCAAAGAGAATAATAGGGCTATTGATTTCTGCTGTGCCCCAATGTGCCTCTTCTTGACTTCCCTCTTTTGCCATAGCATAAATCTGGATCACAATACGAACACAATGCAAATCAGAGGCACTGTTAAACCTCCATGTCAGAAGGGAGGGTCTGGTACGATGCAAGTAACATCAGTGAACAGAGCAAAGCCTAGAGAGAATGCAAATATGTTTCGATTCTATTTAAGGCAGGACTAACTGGGCGGATCAGAGTTATAGATTGGCTCTAACCTTGTAACTCTACAGTAACCCAAACAACATGGTGAGAAGATTTCCTAGAGAGAATTGAAAGGGGTGGTGTGTGGGTGTACTTCTCCAGAAGAAGGGCAACACATATTGTTCTATACAGTTCTCTTTGCCAAGCATAACAAGGGCCAATAATGTAGTCAGTCCTATAAAATTGTATAATGTTTCAAATAATTTCCTCCATCTCTCCTGACCAGCACAGGCTTCCCAACTCTCAAATTCAGCTTATAGGAAATATGTGCCTTATGATCCATAGAAAGGCCTTAAGGTTTTTAATACATGTGAAGGAGTGAGCACACAGTCAGTGGTGCCAAGTCTGCCTGAATGTCTGAATGTACAACATCTTGTCAAAGCTACTGTCAGTTAGATGAGTGCCACAGGCCTATCCATTTATAGCTCTCACCTCAAGCACCCCTCTCCCTGCATTCGTCTTTGACTGGGCTATTGTCGGACAACATTAAATCAGGTAGACAACCGAGACAATTTCATTATGGTGTTTAGATGAAGATGGCAGGCGAGTGTGAGAGGAGTATATGAGATCTACTTACTGCTATGTAAATGAAGGCTGGGGAAGCCTCAGCAGGGGGGACCACAGCAAAGTGTTTGGCGATAAGGTGGAGAAAATGAATTTTCTGGCATTTGGAAGAAAGAAAAAGACTTGATAATTTCTTTGTGATGTGTGGACGCTGGGTTGCAGGTTTCATGGAACACGTAACTGAAGATACAACTAAATCAATTAGATACGACCAAACCGATTAGAGGAACAAATTGCAGTGATGGGATTCCTAATTTGGGTTTTCAGCTTGTTTTTCATAAAGCAATTTCAGTTATTAAGTTATAGGATTGTGTCATGGTAAAACGTCACATGTATCGCTATTAATGTTATTCTGTCTGTTTTAAATACATATCTAGCCAATATTGGGATGCTTCAGTAAAAATGAAAAGAATACCCCAGTGTTTTTTTAAACCTAGTCTCTATCTACCACATCTGCAGCACATGGGTGATTACCGCAAACAATAATTTTAACATGTTTTCCTGTACTGTGAAAAACTCACTTATAATGGAAGTCTAAGGGCAGTTGTTGGGGCAGTCAATAAACGTACATGTGAAACAAGTATTCTTGTAGCACGATTTCATGACTTCAAAGGTCAAAGGTATGTGTAAATTAAGCTCTAAATCTGTATAAATTCATCCTTCCAGAGATGGGACTAGTTTTTCATACGTAAGAATTAGTAGTTATGCGTTACCTATGTAGTTGTGTGGTTATGATTGCGCATGAATACCA
>JAOUQW010000009.1:16036125-16051665 GCA_028565825.1 Olivaichthys viedmensis
ACCACAAAACCGTAGGAAGAATGTAAATAATCTGAATGACTTTTTTACTGTATTGCTCCAGTGTTTGAAAGTTGGATAAAACTGCATAAGAACAGATTTTTCTCATCCTTATCATAAGAGTGTAATGATTGTAGTTTTTAATTTGCATTATATAGTCGCATATTTTAAATGTTTATTGCCCTTGGGCTTCCATTATACGTGTGTTTTGAGTAAACAGGTTTTCAGTTATTTTCTAACTACCGGGAAACGGGTCTAAATTCTTCAGATTCTTGTCCATGGTAATCGCACATACGCTACAGATGTGGTGGATAGAGATTAGGTTGAAAAACGAGATTAAACAAGTATTCCTTTAAAAGACCTTTTAAAAACCTCACAATCAGAGGGCTTTACTGCTGTCTGGCCCCTCCATTAAACCCTGTCTAATAAAAGTCATCACGTCTACAAGCAAAGGCATAATGAGCAGATCCTGCATGGATTATTGGAGCAGTAACCTTGTTCCCCTTGTGTTTTAATACAGTTTTCCTAAATTGCACTTTGATTTTATGAAGCTGATTTGACACACTCGCATGTGGAAAAGGGCATGCAGATGGAACATTGACTGTTTTTTCTTCAGACCCCCTGCCTGCACAAACTGGCAGGCCACGAGGAATGCACCCACACCCACACACACATACTGGATGACAAACTGATAGATACAATTAATTGTACAACAGTGTTCACAGTTTGTTTTTCTTCTAATCTTCTCATTCATTTTCCTCTCTTCCATATTTCAGTCCCCCTGACTTCCCCCTAGGGTCACTATAATTGGACCCTAATTTCCTGAGTGGGAATCGTCTGGGTTTTCTTTAATTGACTCAGTTCACATAGTGCAATGAGACATTTAAATAGGAACCAAATGCGAATGGTCAAAAAGTCATGACCACCTGATAAGATCTGCACACATGGAAGGACAGAAGCCCAGCAATGTGAACACAAGGAGCCACTCCATTGTTGTGTGAGTGTGTGTTTTACTAACATAGATAAATGGGCATGTTCCTCAGAAAGTAGTTGGCCAAGCACAGTTTCTGCATATAAACAACTAGATCATTAGTTGCTACATGATTCTGGTTGCTAGTATGTTTTCTGAGACAGTGATCACACTCAGAATGGATGTTTGCTGTAACTTGAATTTTATGAACTTTGTAAGTTCTGAAGTTGAAGAATTTTTAACAGCTGCTTTTAAATTGCCTCTTTGTAAAGCTCACATGGGAATGTGATTGCTCTGTGCTATGGATATTGCTTTGCTGTTCTTGATTCCATTGATAACATGCCAATTCAAGTTTGTTTTGGCTGCTTGCATTTGAACCACCTCCAATTCTGGCTACAATAGGTCGTCCCCTCCAGCCAGTGGTTTTGTCTTTCCAAAATTAGCATATGATGAAAAGACCTTAATGAGCACACAGCACTGCTTATCTCAGGAAATGAAATAATCACTGACTTTAAAATCAGATAATTTTAGAGCAACTTATTAAAATAAAAAACATTAGACCTGCTGTTCTGTTCAACACATGGGTGCCTTTCTGTTGTTTTTAGTCTCTCTGGGGAAACAACAAAGGCTTTTGGATCTATCAGTCTCACTGAAAACCATAAGCAGGTCACCCTAAAAGGCCCTAAAATACCCTAATGGACTGTTGAACAATTAATTGACTTTATGTTACCTAAAAAACTAAATATTAACCCAAAATCTACATTAAGTTTTAATGTTTACACTAGGCTTTCTCCACAAGGAACAATGAGAATATGATGTAACTAGCTACATGGCATCTTTCTATGAGAAAAAAATAAAAAGGGAAATTAAACCTTTCTCTATGTGTTCATCCTTCAACAATCAAATCCCTCTACAATGCTCCTGTAGAGGAGAAAAGTAAAAACAAACATGGTCTTGAGCGATTCTCTGTTCAGCTGGCAGCTTCTGTACACCTCATAAACATACAGGGCTGTTTTGGGAGATGCTTGGCTAGTAAACATCTCTCAGTACATTATTGAGCTGCGGTCCTGTAACAACTGCACTTCCACTGCACTGTGGATTCACAGCATCACAAAAGTAACCAAACTATACCATTGCTTCTTATTGGGGTAATACCTCCAAGAGTATTACCTTTTGTACCTTTGGTATGTATCTTTCACCTGGGAAAGTGAATGTAGTGTACCTTTTAAATCTATTTACGCTAAAACAGTGGTCTTTAAGGTTTACTTAAGTACCTTAAATGAGTTTTAAAGGCATACAACATTCACTGAAAGAGACATACTAAAGCTTTTAAACATGCAGGTAAAGTTAAACAAGCAAGCTTTTTTCATAGAGTTTTGAATTATTATTCTTTTAATTTATCAAATAAAACTTTCAGTTACATAAGGGAAGCGTCTTTGCTGTGCTAGTTAGAGAATACTAGTGTAAGTGTAGAATAATTGGGCTAGCAATCCAAAGGATTAAGATTTGGTGGAGATAAACAGGATATGGGAATTTAGTACTTTTAAAAGATCTTGGAATTATAAGGTGACAATTCTGTCATTTTAACATATTCAGCCATAAAGTTTTGACCCTCAATAAAGTCAAAGCAGATACAACTTTAAAAGCAGATACAACTCTATACATTTTTAAAAATACTTTTAAGCAGTATTTTGGTGTAAAACTTCTCACATATATTTAGTGGCATGTAGATATTATATTAATAACATTAACTAATTTTTGCCAAAAACGTCAGATAGAACCATATAATTCCAAGGTCTTGAAATAAATAGTTGGATACTTTTGTGTAATCATACTGGTCAGAACTCTGATATTGGATATTGGATCAGATATCAGTTATTAACAGGCCTTCAGAAGAAAAAAAAAAGCATATTGAAAAAGGTTGCATCACACAACTACCCCATTGTTACAGAGCTGAACCTGTAAGTGATTTGTAATGGATTTCTTTCATCCTCAGAGCCCTCATGTCTCATGTCTCTCCAACTGCAGGATCCATCAGCACATCTTCAATGCTGAACACATACATATCATCACCAAGACCCTCTCTATGGTGGCTTTCTGTGAGAGTCTGGCCATAACATACTTGCATATCTTCACTCCAAGGGGCCTGTTTCCTTCAAGAGCTACCACAGCCCAGAGACAGAGAGAGAGAGAGAGGTTCATGTCATATCCATGCTGTTGTTCCATTTGCTAAACAGAACAACCTGTTCTCAGCGAAAGCCAGTCCAGAAATATTTGACACATCTACAAGCAACCTTTAAAAAAGCATTAAAAAGCTCCTAAAAGTCGTTAGAGGAACATTAAAATCTGCTAAGCGCCAGGCCTTTGATGCCTTTGCTTATTACTGTGCACAGGAGCCATAAAGAAGGGGATGTGAGGAAGCTGAGGTTGAGGCCTTGCAAGTGATTTGGTTTCTCTATGGAGAGCCTGAAAGAGAGTTAATGCTCCTGGCCTACTACTGTGACCTTCCACAAGTCTTACAGTCTTTAATTAACACCTAAACGTTTTACACAATGGGTCAAAATTATTAATTAGGATGCATTTATATTTATTTTGAGCCTGTTACATGCAGGTTTAAACGAATAAGGCCAGGAGTGGTTATCAAAAACATTACAACAGGACCTTCCATGTGTGTTTATGTAGTGTAATGTAAATGATTTTGTGGGGTCACTGAAATGTTTTCGCCACTGGCTGGAAGACGCTGCTGCTGTAGTAACATGCTTGGTGTGTGAGAGAGAGTTTTGCATCCACACCTGAGGCCAGCCATCTGCTACAGTAGCTGAGAAAAAGAGAAGGGGGGAGGGGGTGCGTCTTGACCACTCTCCTTTCTCAATTTTCACACTCCATCTATCAGAATACATCCACCATCAACAGCTGGCTGTTCCCCCAGGCCGAATTTCTGCTTCGTTAAAGCTCTGGACTCTGGCTTCTGGGGCTTAGAGTGTTTTTCAGGCCTCAAGTGAGGCACTGCTGTTGAGCTCTTTGGCTGTGTAATTTGATTTACTTCAGGTGTTTTGGGTGAAACAAAATCGAAATGAGTCTACAGTTGGGGTAGGTCAGCATAACTGCCAGAAACATTTCTTTAATCTATTAAAATAAGAACTATTTGGCACAACTACATTTTATTTACCAAGCACCACTGGAGACGCTGACAGCAGCGCCGGGCTCTAGCTTATTAAACTATAGGTCTCCAAATGTAACCAAATGTAACTCTGGTAGGATTGTGCTTAATAATATCGATGACTACCTATATATGAGTATAATGAGATGGCCTGCATGGAGGAGGCAGTGAAGAATGGGGGGCGGAGGCTTTCTGAATTAGTCTATGCTGTCCTGGAGGCCTTCCGGGGTGCATTCATTTGCAAAACACTCAGGGAATGGGCCATCCATTTCACCCCTGGTCTCCACCAAACCCCCACTGGAGAGATGCTATCTTATCAACTCAATAATGGCTGTGCATACAAAAAGAGACTTAAACTCGGCTGGTGCTTCATTTCGAATCTAAGGGGTGTGAGAGGGGCTCGGGTTGGGGGCGGAAAAGATAAGTGCTGAAAAGGGTGACTTGAGTGATAGCACCAAAGGCCAAAGCTTTGCCTTGGGATTTACTTATCTGACTGGCAATAAGAAATGCAAACAGCATTCAGTGTGCAGATAAAATAGCACTGTCTTCATTACTCATCTGAAATAATAGAGAGAGCAAAGAAAAGAAAGGAGGTAGGAGGAATGTTCCACAGCTAAAAGACACACCAAGCTAGAACTAACGTATACTTAGAGTGAAAACCCCCCCCAAAAAAACCTTAAGCCTTATCTAGAACAAAGGTTTAAATTGTGAGAGTGCACGCACCTTTGGTTTATGTGAACAGTTGAGCTCTGTTATTATAATTTGATATAAATCATGTGCATGGCATAATAGTAATAATAAAATACAGATGCCAAAACTGACAAACAAACTGCAAACTTAAGGTCTGGTCACCCAATAATAGCTAGTTAATTTAAACCCTTAACCCTTAAAGCCTCTCCACCTAGGGGGGTAACTGAAAATAGAGTTACCCAAGAAGCACCTGGCAGTGGAGGAGAGGTGTTGTTGGCCAGTGCTTCATGGGGAGTGATGGGCTTTTTAAAAATTAGTTAGGAAAATAAATAATTAAATAAATAAAACAATAATATTAAATAATAATTCATGAAAGGATTAATTATTAATTAATTAATCGGGATTAACTGCCAATGAAAATACGACCACTAGCAACTACATTTTCAAGATTTTTTCAAAGCATCCAATAACAATATTTTCTTTTAATATTAGGGCAAAAATTACTAAATACGGAGAGTAGCAGTAGTCAAAAACTTATTTTTCAATGCAAGAGGTGAAATCTGCCTGCAAAATCAGATACGTTTATCTGGGCGGGCTAAAATTATCAGACCACTATTGAGTTTGAGGTGATTTGGGCTGTAATTTTCTCAGAGGAGAAGAGAGAAAAACACTGACATTGTTGATCCGGACGGAAATAAAATCACAGAGTAGCACCTGTAAAGGATGTAATCACCCCAGTTCCCCATGTAAAACTAATGCTGCCCAAATAAGGCTAATGTAGCAAGATGATATTTTGTTATATAGTGCAGATGCAAATCGAGAGTGGGTGGAATGGTTTAATATGGAATGTTCAGTTCAGGTCAGTTCAGTTTAGTTGCGTGTTGAGTAGCCTGACTGCCTTCTGGACCATAAGTTAGTCGCACACATGAACACACCCTGGCTGGTTGTTTAGATCACCTGCTCTCCAAAAAGGTTCTTGGTTCATTTTGCAAACAGATAGGAAATACCCCTGAGGAAATCAATTTGGCACGAATGAAATCAGTGGCTATCCATGCTTCTCCGCACTGCTTAGATACTCTGATAGAACCAAGGTCTGTGAGTGACTGATAAGACATACACAAATCAACATTTTTCAAACCTGGCATACTGCACACACATTTGTCTATGGACATACTTGTACATGCTCCGGCATAATCCCTGCGAGGTAACACATACATATTAATTTTATTCTGAAAGTACTTATCATATCTCATGAAACAGACAAGGTAAGGTGCTAGCTGAGTGATCAATGGCAGTCCTGTGAGCTCAGTGTGTTGTAGAGCCAACGTACAGCGAACAGGCCTAGTGTGGTCTCAGGAACAGTGCAGCTTGTACCATTAATCTCTCCGCAGCACTAAACCCATCTAATCATGCCACCATTACTAATGTACGTAGGTCTCATGGATTCTAATAAAGAACATATAATATATGATATAACATTTCAATATGGTTTTCTTTTCACTTATTTTCAGCCACTGTTAATTCTGGCATCTAATTTGTATTTATTTTTAATTAAATACAGCCATTTTAAATGAAGATAAAATATTTTTGTCTATTTTTCAAATTTTGCCAAATGGGTACTTTTAACATTTTAATTTCCCATTTTAATTCCGTCCTAAAAAATTAGGCGCCAGAGTGCTTTACAAATGCACATAGCTGTTCTCCTTCTCTGATGTGCGTTGTCTAAATGAAAGCTGTGCAGCTCTTTCATTTAATAACATTACTCTAGTGAGCACATTTGGTATGTTGCATACACCTGATAAATATAGGCACCAACTTGAGTGACTTTGGTGAGGTGTCATCAGTTATATTACTTCTAGCTACAAATATATTATCCCAGCAAAAAAAATCAGGAGGTTTTTCTGGGGGGGATAAAACATTTTATCCCAAAAATAGCATTGCTGTAGTTGAGAAAGGCTGCTAATGTTACCAATCAGATTAGGAGTATGACGCCATGTTTCTGCAACAACAAAGCTTTAATCTATGCAGATCAGAGAATGAGACAGGTCTCCAATGTATTTAGCGCACGCAGATCTCGTGCTAGAGGTCTAGAGGAAGGATGATGGTTAAGGAAAAAAGTCAATGAAAAGAATGACTCAGTTCATGACACTAATGATTCAAAAGCACTTAAAGGGCCATTTGCATTAGTTGCAAAAGAAAGGGCCTCAAATGTGCAAGGAGAGGAAACAAAACAGCCGTTGAACATATCTTCAACAAAGGACAGTTTCAAATAAAATCTGGAAGCCCAGTATGGATTTTAAATAAAGCAAGGTTCAACAATCTTATCATGAAAATGAGCTCTTGTGCGAATTTCTCATTAGTTGAGTTTAGGTGTTCATTTTTACTTTTTTCTTGTAATGATTTAAGAGATGACTAGTTCAACCTTGTGTTTATTAGTCATGTGTGTTTTTAATTGTACATATGTGCTTGGGAATTCATTTAATGTAATACATTTTCAGTTCCAGCACAAATCCTTTCCAGACGCCAGTTGCACATACTCCGAAAGCAGCATGAAACACTGCCAAAGTGGCTGTGTGGTCAGTGTGAAAACCACCGTGAACCTATCATAATATGTCTTTCCATGGTATAAGACAGCACTATATAATTAGCACCATCCACATTCAGAAACATGGCCAGAAAGCAGCAGTAGCTCTGTATAAAACAAGCTGTATTGCAGAGTCCAAACACGCATTTGCATTCACAAACATGCATGGATAAAATTTTAAAAAAGGCGGTCTGAACCATCACTGACTGTTTCTCCCTATACCACCAGGGAATAAGAGAACACCTACAGACTAATAAAAATCCCCACACCAGAGATTATTTCATGATAAGATTGTTGGACCTTGGCTGCGGTGCTCCATTTAAAATACATAGTGGGCTCGGGGATTTGATCTGAAACTGTTCTTTATTGAAGATATGATCAGAGGCTGTTTTGTTTGCTCTTCTTGTGATGTTGAGGCCATTTCCACTGCACGTCATGCAAATGGACCCTGCTGCAATTTTCCCTCAGCTTATCTACTATGGGCCAGGCAATGCAAGTTTTATTCATTCTTATGTGCTTAATGTTTATAAAGAGAAATGGGCTGGACCACCTCTGCCTTTGATATTATTTCTGCCTATGAGAAAATATATGTGACACGGACCAGGAGGACATCATCAAGCCTGGGCAATGCATCATCAAAAAAGGCAGCCAGTTTAACTAGATGACTCTGATAACCGTGGACTTATAACCTTATGAATACAGATTTAGGACACAGGCTCCTGGCAAGTCTAGCCAATTCCTCATGACAGATATCCACGAAAAGAATTTACAGACAGATACGGAGGCTTAAAGCCAGCGGACCAGCTCACAGGGAGCAAGAATAATTGACCATTTTCCCCTCGTATCACAGTTTTCAACATGTCTGGCGAGCACGATGGATAAGACGAGGGGGCTTCTGGCCCGTCCGGGATCAGGCTAATCCAAGAACACACAGCTGTGTATGTATGGATCAGTCAGCGTGGCCCTGCCACCCTCATAGGCCTCCAGTCCTCTGCTATCTGGGCAGATTTGAAAGAAAACCTGATATGTTTGAGGGCGACAAAAGAAAGGGCAGAACAAAGGCCTCCCCCAGAACACATTCTGAACCCTGGGAGGAAGGCCAACGTTTCTGAATGACCGGTGCATTTCTGCCCGGACAGATGTGGGAGATGTGTGTATGCGTGTTTGTGTGTTAGGAAGGGTCAGGGGCTTCGATTCATTCACAACCCCAGTAAACCAGTTTTGTTCTCTACCATTTGTTTGCAAAACAGCAAAAATTTGCATCTGTACCAGGTAAATTTATATCTTCCTGGTATTTACTGGTATCAAAATGTGGACTGTAAAGATTCATATAAGGTGTAGAAAAAAAGCCTGCTTAGCTTAAAAATGTATTTAAGGATTTCCTTCAATTTCCTTTTCATACTTTGTCCAGGCAGCCACTTGCAGAGAGAGAATGTGAGTTTGAGCTGGATTTGCTGGAACGAGGCCGAAAGTAAGCAGTCATGGACCAAAGAGCAGAGCGATTGCGACTCTCACTCTCTCTCTCTCTCAACAGGGGGCTGTGGGTGGCAGCGGAGCGTTGGTCTCTGGTGAGAATTGATTTCCATCGTTCCTCCCCAGCACCCCAAAGCCCACAGCAGCAGAAGGCTTAGGTCACATCCCAGCCTGCCCGAGCAAGATAACAACAAATGAAATGAGAGCAAGTCACCTGGAACTGCACAAAAACGGTGATATTGGCTCAAATTGACCAGCTCTATTTCAGAGCTTGGCCTGCGTAGGAAAGGGAGTTTAAGCAAGTAGCGTACACTAGTGCTTTTTTTTGTTTTTCTGTGAGCCTATGTGTCCTATGTACACATTACTGCCTCTCTCTCTCTCTTTCCCTCTCTCTCTGAGGTATTCCATCTGATTATGAGTACTTTGCAATCTACGACAGTTTGATTGATGCTCCTCCTCCATGAGCAGAATTTTGAGCAGCGCCTCCTCGGCGCGCCCAGCTACGCTCCTGCAAAGCCGGTAACCTTGAATTTATGTTGCCACGGCAACAGAACAGGTCATGCATTATGGATTATCATTGAAATTCTACACCACCTACCTAACATAATAATGGAGACTTGGGAGTTAATCAAATCAGTCGCACTCTGGATGTGTGTCTGTGTCTGTGTGTGTGTGTGTTTGCATAGAAACCTCATGTGCTCATGTGTATGTATTTGGATATGTTTGGGTGTGGGCAAAGAAACACGTGTATGTGTTTGGATGTGGATGCATGCACAGTTTGAATGTTATCTGCATCTACATATGTGTTTGAAGTAAATCTATGCATCAAAAGGTGCAGGGTAAGTATCCTGCCTGCTGACGCTCCAAACGCTGCATGACTTTAGCCGGGCCGCTCCTTCCACCCGATTCGGGAGGACTGAACTGTATTAACCAAACCCTGAAAGATGGAATACTTTGTCAAATTGGCGGTCATGATGTCTCATGATCATGATATACATGATCTTGAGACCGGTATTCTCTTCATCATTATAACCATGAAATTTACAAGCAACATTTCCAACTACTCCTTAGAGGCTATTCACTAATATATCACTATGTATAATAGTATATTATCATATAAATATATATATATATGAAGCAATTCCCAATGTCAGTATGGTGGAAGAGGCATAAATATGCCTATTTATAGGATGTCTGCACTGTATGTGTGGCCTATCTCCTGACCTCATATGCACAAACACAGTCAGCTGTGATTTCCACTCTCTCAAACTATTATTTAGCCAAAACCACACCTAATAACACTGCACTCTGTCTCAAGCAAAAAACTGTAGAAGTCGCTGCTTCCATAAGGTCAATATGGGCAGGACAAAACTACAGATTCACACATCCGACGCTGATCACTCAGTGTGCGCTTAATGACTGTAATTGTTTTAATGTGCTTCAGTGTACTGTACTGAGTTGTTTACAGTGGGCCCAATCTTCCTCCACTGGGTCTAAATTAACACAGTGAATCAATGTGAAATGAACAATGGCGTTGCGCTGCCTCTCGCTAAAAAGCTTCTATTGTTTTGTGTCTTTAATGACAAGGAATCAAGTGGAGGGGTTGAGTACAGACGCAAGATGTTCTATAACGCAAAGACAAAAAGACGCAGCAGCCATTGCTTCGTAATTAGACGTTAAAGTCTGTCTGACAGCACATGATGTAGTGACACCCCGAAACCAGTCCTGCAGCCTTTTCATTTTATATTGTCTGCATGACTTCCAGAGCGCCGCTTAATATAGAATTCAGTGGTATGAGGTGGGTTAATGCAGCCGCTGAGTAGATTTTATTGGGATTTGTAATTCCTTTCCATTAATCAGCAAAGCCAATTCAAGCCTGACTCTTCTTCTCTTTTTTTTTTAAACTAAAAAGGCATCCAGGTTTTCTTCTATGTCACAGTATGTAATATGTGATTTGCATATAGTGCTTAGATAAGAAAAAATATGCAAAATGTACAAACCAGACTTCTTAAACCATGATGCATGTGGAGATGTGGCTGGTCCTCTGACAATGGGAAAACGAGTATGTTTTACATATATTGGGCTACAATTTATTTGATGGTCTTTGCAGTAAATATATGGAAGCAAAAAAAAAGTGGATTAGAATTATTTTCTGTAAAATGTAAACTGTACGTAAAGTATGAGATGAACTAAAATTCTGGTGAAGTGATATTATGGGATTGGCTCAACCTGACTATTGATTATTACTACAGATTATAATTTTTTTTTTTTTTAATCCATGTATCGCTCTCCCTTGAGCGGTATTGAAATGGGCTAGTCTAGTCTAACTTAAAGCTGCTGGATGTAAGATTTGGGGATTTAAGGATTTAAGCCCTCTCTGGTAGTAAAATGCTATTGCAAGCTACTCATGGAAAAACATTTCGTAATTTGGGCTGTGGCGCGCCCTTCTCCGCCATGCCATTTAATCTGATGGCTGTGAATAGAAAGTCAATACATTCAAGGAGATTTCAAGGCTGGCACCATTGGTGTACTGACATGCCATTTATTACGGTACTGTGTAGCTTATATTCGCTACTCTGAGGATGTAATAATCTGCTGCCGTTAGTGTCGTTTCCTCAGTAAGATAAAGGCGCTATGAGAATAAAAACGTGGCCATCACAGTTACTGAGTATGAGGTGAAAGAGCAAAACCTCTCACTTTTAACAAGAGCTTGTCTTTTAGCTAGCGTTAGGCAACAGAGCGAGCAAGCATGCTAGCTAAAGCACAAGATCTTGTTGTAGGCAAAGGGGTTGCTCTGCTCTGACCTTACCTTTAGCTAGCTAGCTAAAAACAAAACAAAAAAACAAAACGAATTCACAGTGTGGCGAACACAACTTACTCGCCTAGTCGCTTCCGGTGTGTGTATTTTTTATTACCAGTTCAGTGTTCTTTGTGTATTTTGTTATCTGATCTGATTTGTGTTCCGGCCGGTCTTTTAGCTAGGTTAGCTGGCTAACTGACAACCATCGGCTCTGTGTGAAGTCTGACTTCTTTCTAAGGTTGGTGCGTGATGATGTATCAATGTATCTTGGTGGGGGCGATTGTCCCCATTGAGTTGAATTGAATTTAGGGCGTCCACAGAGATTTTTGCAAAATGTAAGATGTAACGTAGGATGTAAGAATCGCCAAAGCCTCAAAACAAGAAAACAAGGAATCACAGGTGAAAGCTCTGACAGTATGTGTGGTTTTATTTTATGTTGGACTTTAGGCAGGAATTAATGCAGGGGTTTGCTGGCTAAGCTTTTAACTGGTTGAGTTTACAGTGTAATACTGTTTTGTTTAGCTTTCTAACTTTACCTTCTTAGCTAATGTTCCTGATATTTCATAGTACTTGTGAATTTAGGTAGGATTAGATTGTGGATTTGCTATTAAGCACCGTTAAACTTAGTTTGTCTGGTGTGTTTATCATGATGTACGTTAACTTAAAGGTTATGTCTGTCCCATTAGCTTTAGCTAACATTATGCTATTTGATAAATTTATGATGAATATGTTGTTGTAAAGGTATTTTTTACTTAATCATACATGACACTTTTTCTTTTTTTTCTTTTTTTTAATGTAATTGTCATGCCCAGTCTGGTTATTGATGATATTCCTGTTCTGGGAATTAAAAAATAACTGTTCCGATTTATTATTATTATGCTGCTATTATTATTATTATAGTTGCTTTTAATATGTGGGGGTCGTAGATTTAAATGCGTCAATAGCAGCAAAACACTTGCTCGTTAGTGGCAGCGCTTATCTTGGTTCATTTAGACTACATACCATTGCTCTGGCAGTTTGCAGAAATTAGACTCAATCAAAAACCTTGACAGTGCTTATACAGTTACATTTATATCACCTGCAGACATTTATAACGTCTGTAACAAAGCAAATTTTGTGAAAAGCCGTTGAATATAAAGCGAGTTACAGCCGGTTTTATCAGTGTAGAACTGCATCTCACCATACACTTGCATTGGCTTACGAGATGAATCTCGCCCCTGCTAATATGGCGGGGGCGCTGACGTATGAAGGTACTTAGCAATAGCGGCTAATGCGGCATCTAGGTTTCCTATATGTATGACGTATCTGAGATGGTGTATGACGTACCCGTCATAAAACTCCAGCCAAATCAAACCCGACAGCTCTGACTGTGAATTACTGTTACAGGAATTCCAGGGCTACTCGTGTTTTAGAGTAATTATTTTCTACACTGACTCAATGATATATGTATTTTTTCATTTTTTAACATAAAAACATACACAGCTTTAATTCTGAAGCACATGGGTTTTGATTATTTATATCTATAGTACAGATAGATAGTACAATACAGAAGGCCAGAGTGATGCAAAATACATAATTCCACATTTATCAAGATGTAGATTTTCTTTTGATAAACTATATGAATATATTCAGTACATGATAAGGTGCTATTGTTTAACTACGAAGACAAATCACACATTCAGCATGCCTTCTCGTTTGATTTACGCTACTTGTACGTAAACAGCCATTAACACGACATCACTGCTCTGAATGTATCTGCTCCTGTCTGTAGGCTTGCATTCAACTGTTCCATAACATCCTCTGGCAGATGACTTCCTGTGTGGCTCCATGTAATTGTCAGACCTAAACAACAAGTTACAATGAGAAGAAAAACAGCCATCCACATATTTAATCAAATTCGCAGTCCCGCACAAATTAAAATAAAAATGCTTGGTCAAATGAGCTTCTCTGGCTGACTGAGGGCTACACAATTGGCAGTGACAGTTCTCGAGCAGAACGTGTTAGGGCCGTAATGGTGGCGAGTTAACCAGAGGTGCCGGTGATGGATTTGGCTGTCTGAATCCATTCCTAAAGGAGGAGGACCCTAACTGGGTGCTTGGCTGCTGCATATTTCCCCCTAATTAGCAGCACATTTCTTTTTTGCCCCTCTGTAGGATTTGTAAAAGCCTTTCCCTCAGCTCTGATAAGATATTTTGGAGGTGCAAATTAAGGTTCTGACATGCCATCTTTGAGATGAAGGGGGCCTGTGCTAGTGAAATGAAATATATATATGGGTTAAAGGTGAAAAGGGGTTCCAAAACAAAATACACGCATGCGCACACACACACACACACACACACACACACACACACACACACACACACCACACACACACACACACACACACACACAAATACACAAATAAATAAATTGCTTAAAAAAAAAGGTTAAATCTGGAACCCTAGAATTGTCACTCTGGGGAATCCTTAAAGGGTGTAGAACCTTTTTAGGAAGCGAAGAATGCTTACCTATGACTTTTTTTTATGTTCTTTTAAACATTTGATTTGTAATGCGGACTGTTATTGTGTTATTCTTAATGACAATTTTGCATTTTAGAACTCCCTTACTCTCTCCTTTAATATGTAATCAATATACGAGATAAAGATTTATTTATTAATATTTATTAAGAAGATTGGAATATAGTCTACCCATATGATTTAACAGTATTTTAAGGAGAAAGTGGAATCTGTATGAAAGCTAAAAAGTGTAGATGTGGCAAAATGACCCAACTTGACATGGTGTTTTGGAGGAAACTAAGTGGGTTTGTGTAGCCCTTATAGGTCTGTCAGAGAGAGCAGTGCTCATGCAAATATTCTGCTCCCTCAGGACGGATAGAGAGAGACTCAGTGACAGGCTCTGATCCCATACACCGCCATCTCTTCCTCCATCTCCCTGCTGGCAGCGTTGGGGTCACGGGTGAGGGTTGAGGGGGCTGCTTCCACATTAATGTCCTCATATTGGGCCTCTCTGGAAGTGTGGTGATTGATGACCGCTGGTTTAAAGACTGAGATCTTTTTTTTATTTATTTTTTACCTTGGGAACCATGGAAGCGATGAATAGGCAATGGTTCAATGACCGAAATCACCAGCAAATATCTGGGGCAAAGACTTTTATGATGCTTACTATATTTCTGTGAAATTAAACTAATGTAGGCTTGTATCTGTACTCCGTACACATGACTTATATGACATGCATGAAACAACAGGGTTCTCCAACCAGAATAATTATGTGTGTTCTACAGCTGGTCTGACATAATGAAACATTTGGGTGAGTATCTGTGTTTCAGTGCTTACGTACGAGTGTGTGAGTATGTGTTTTGACCTGAGATGTTTGCCAAGCTACAGTGTTTTATATAGTGTTATATATGTGTGTGTGTGTATATAAAACACTGAAGCTCATAGTACATAACTGCTAAAACAGTGTGATTTGTGAGGCTCGAGGTTCAGGCATTGAGAGGCTGTGTTGCAGATGGATAATTTACTATGTATGAGTGTATTTTGGCACTGGGCTAGTTGTCGAACACGATGTTCCCATTATTTATGCAGCCATGACAAATAAAAACTCTCTGGCACACTGTCGAAAATGCACTGGCATCACAAGCCTTCATTAATTGGTCACATTGAACCCACTGAGTGTTGAAAATTCATCCACAGCACGTCATGGCAGACAAGAAACCAAATGGAAGCGCTTAATCATTGAACATTCGCTCTACCAATTTCATGACTGTGTATACAGCCACTTTGCAATTTCTATTTGTAAAATCACTGGGACCAAATAACATATGCTTTAATGATTCTAAATAAGGGAATAACTTTGGACTTGCAGCT